>CANSZD010004131.1:0-186324 GCA_947648045.1 Beta corolliflora
CTTTTTAGGGTGAACCAAATGCATCTATTGTTATTTCGTCAATTGTTTAGCTACTGTAATTTTTGCTGAATTTGGGGCTGAACCAAATGATATGGTGTTGTTTATTAAGATGAAATAGCTACTGAAATGTCCATGTGTAGTATATTTGTTTAGGAGATGAATTAGGCAAACTTGTATAGTACATTGCATTAGATTGTTCTAATCCATGTATAGTACATTGTGTTTTTCAATTCGGTTTAGGTAGAGTTGGATAGGATGGGACTAAGAGGGATGTGTGGAGGGGTGTTTGTCTGTAGGGGGCTGTGTAGGGGTGTTTTATGCTACTGTTTGTTTCTTATCTGGTTGTCACTCCCTCATAAATTTATCATGATTCGCAAACAGTATATATTATGGTTTCTGTTGGCTGCATTTATTGTCTATCAAGTTTGTTTAGTTGCTACGAGTGTAACAGTAATTTTTATATTATTAATTAAATATGAATTTGGGACATTTGTTTCGCCACCTAAATTTTTGGTAGTTCTTTCAAACTGGATGTTTAGTGTATTATGATAGTTCTTGATCCGAGATCTATCTTCACTATACTTTCTAGAGATCTGTTCATGAGCAGTTGTCTGATGAAAAGCCGTGGAGGAAAAGTACGACCTTCTTTTAGTGTTTTACTAGCTAAGCTAACTGTTCCTGAACCATCTACTTCATTGATGTCTGATGGCTTGTATTTGTAACTCTTATTCCTCCTCCCGTTCCCCATAAATCTGTCATTTCTCATAGTCTGCAACTGTTGCTTTGATTTTCCTAGGTTTCCTTTTCTTTTTCTTTTTTTTCCCGGTTTCCTCCATTCCTCTGTGATTATCCTGTATATGTACATTTTTAAGTGCCGAACTTAATATTAAGAGAGTTGCAAAAAAGGGAACAAAAAAAATTAGATTTTAGCTAATCTTTCTATTATCTTCTTCGTTGTGCAACTGAAATGAATCTGCTCTTGCTATGCACTTGCTTTATATTTGCTTGCATTCCTTGTATACGATGAAGTGATGAGTAATGTTATTGTTTTCTTTTGTTTTGCGTGATGCTTGTGTTGCTTGTTAGATCATTTAGTTGTATGAAGAAAATGTATATAATTGTATAGAATGGAAACAACTTAGCCATAATCTGAAAGTGTCAGATGTCCTACTAGATTGTGGGGGTGGGTGGCAGTGCTGGGGGTGGGTGGCAGTGCAGTGGGTTGGGGGGTGCGGGGGTGGGCCAGTGCAGGGAGTGTGGGCCAGTGCAGTGGGTTGGGGGCAGTGCAGTGGGTGGGGGCAGTGCAGGGGGGTGGGGGGCAGTGCAGTGGGTGGGGGGGCAGTGCGGGGGGTGGGGGCAGTGCAGTGGGTGGGGGGCGGTGCGGGGGGGTGGGGTTGCTCCTGATGGTCTATTGTGGCATATAAATCATTCTATTTCTCGACATTTCAGATAGTATATATAGGACACTTTGGACATTTCAGCTTGTATGTCGATCTTGTTCTCTATATGATGGGACTTTGTGTTATGTCCGGATTAAATCGAAGTTGTAATTTTGTGCTTTGTTGGATCTTTTTGAGGTTGCATGGTTTAGGTGGAATTAAAGCAAAAGCGGTGGATTTCTTTCTTTATTTATGAAAATGGTTGGAGTTGCTTATGGGTTTAGGTCTTGGGGACATATCGGTTCCAAGTGTTCTAGCAAAATCCGGATGGATTAAAGACTCTTTCTCATTGTGCTTAATGAAAATGGTTCTAGATTATAGTAAATATTCTTATGTATCTAATTATTTATACTTATACTTCAATTGAGCATAATATGCTTAATAAAATGTTTATTGATATATATTATTGATTTTCTATTGATTAATAATGAAAAAATGCAAAAAAAAAAAAAAAAAAATTTGGTTTTTGGGGTGGTTAACCGTTGCGGTTTTGACCCAAAACCGCGCGGTTAATCATTTGCCGCTGCGGTTATAGGTCGAACGCACTTACAGTCGATAAATTATTAGCCGTGCGGTTCGGAGCCCAGCTGACTAAAATTTGGCTACCTTTGCTAGTCCAACCGTTGCGGCCAAAAACCGGGCGATAAGCTTGGTTTTGGCCGCGGGTTGAACTTTATTCTACTAGTGAGAGATGGCGAATTAGTTGTTGTTTTGACTCTCTTGATGACCAACGAGTTGGCGAGTACGTTGGTGCAAAATCGGTTGGTTTCTTTGCAAACAAGTTCTGTTGGCTAAGTAGTTTGATCTTGAATGTCTTGGGAGGCTTAGCGCAGGGGGTTCTAGGTTTTAATTAGATAAACCTTGCTAACGTCTTTGTTGCGATTTAATTTAGGATTAAACTACACGCCTAATAAATTCGGGCGAAATGCAATAAATAGAGCAAGCGATAATTAATCTATTAATTAAAGCGCACGTTACATACATGTCGCAAACTTTAAGAAGAAGTTTACAACACGTGGGGGGATAAGCGGGTTGGACAACTAAAGGAAGACACGAAGGTTGTTACCTCCATGGTTCCTTGCTTCGATCGGATAATTACGGGAGCAGTCGCGGAACATGTTCTACGTCTAAGAAACTAAACTATAACCCGGAGAGGGGTTGGCTAAGCTAAGGCTAGGCTACGCTAAGAAAAGAGTAATTGCAAGTTGTTGTGTGTTTGTGTGTTTTTGCTTGATGATCGTTCTTCTATTTATAGAAACATGGTGTGTAACTTCGTGCTTGCTTGGAGGAAAAACATTTGCGTCATCTTTGATTCAAATCTCAAACGTCTTATGGCTGAACAGTAGCCTTGCATGTTCTTCCCTACGTGGATTTGTTTAATGATTACTCTTTAACCCTTTGCGCGTTCATCATTCTTGACTTTCATCTCTGATGGTCTTGATGGTTTCCTCTATTTACTTTGACTTGTATTGACTTTATCCGATGGGGCTTTATCTTCTTTTTGGGCCTTCATATTGGGACGAAATTAAGCCTTTAAGTCTATCTGATGTCTGTAATAAATCTTCTTTGGACGTCCCAAAAATGGTGGTAACAAATTGCCCCTAATTTGTGAAGTGATGTACTCGGCACCCACAATTATAAGCAGAAGGACTTTTAATGGGTGTAGTCAATGTCATCCGGTAGTATTACGAATGTGACTTCCTCCATTGTTCTAAGGTGATCGATGAACTTTCTCTTAGGATGAGTGAATTTGGTTGAGAAGAATAACCTTTCGTGTATTCCTTCACCTTTCTTTCTAGCCATTGTGAAATCCATTAAGAAATTTTCCTCAAGATGCGGACTTGTAGGGTTATTTGGAGATAACCAACAAGGACTTACATCATAGGCCATGAGATCGTACCAAATTTGACATGCGCATTTGTATTGTACCACATCTCTTGATGATGACCAATCCACCAATCTATATACTTTTATTTTCTTCGTAGTTCCTTTGACAAAGAGCCTCTTTAGATATCTCCAAGGTATGTTAGGTTTTTCATATTTCTTCAGTAATGACTTTGCCCCGTGATTTGCAAACCATAAGAGATGTAACACGATCATTCCTTTCAAGTTTAGGAAATATCCATTTTTGTACGAGATCTAAATTGGACCCTATTTGGAAGGCCTTATATCCTCTTTTATTTTTAGGATCTGTTGTATAATAGGATTATCTCCGAAATATTTTTGGATAGATTAAACCCATTTGGTGGATTCATTCTTGATAAATTTATCTTTATCTCCGGATATGACATTTAATGCCTTGTGATGATTTGGGAATTTTGATGGATATGGCATATGTTACGGAGCGGATTGACGAAAAATGGGAGTATATGTGCAATCCATTTTGATTTAAAGTTACGAATCTTTTAGAAATCACACATATATAGCACCTTGATGCCTTAGCGTCAGATAATTCTCCTTAGCGCCTAATTTCATGAGAGCGGGTTTTTAAGGAATATAAGTATTAGCTTGGACACGTGTTTGTTTTTTACTTCACTTTGGTGAACCAAAAGCGATGTTAAAGCAATTAAATCATTGAAAATATATAGAAATATATTTAACAAGATTACCATTTGAGGTAATTTCATGACATTAATATAATGATTTATCTTTACGAAGATAAGATCATTAATTACATTTTAATTGAAAATGCTTGGGTCTAGAGACAACATTTGGATGTAACTCCCTACATACTATCTCTGTCGTAGCATTATATTCGTTGGCTTCCAACTCCGCCTGCACTACTCTTGATGGTTGCAAAGTAGTAGTCTTCCCTAGGGGAGTTGTTGAACCTTGCCTTGAAGATGATCTGTGATAGCTCTTTGTCCCGGGCGTATCTCCTGTCGATCATCGCAATGTACATCCAAAGCGGGAAACATTCTTGGGCTAATACATGCCACAATCTGCAAATGCACTTGAGAAGTACTATCCTCCCTTGACTTTCGTCTTGGCCCTCTTCTATCCTCACCACTTTGAGGGAGGTGCGAGTGCGGGGAAGAGTTAGACTCTTGGCGTAGACCCGATTCATCCTTTGAGGCCTTGGGAAGTTTAAGATAGTGGAAACCTCCTTGCCCCACTTCTTACAAGCGATATTTGTATCGACCTTTGTAGCTCTTGATTCCACTAGCCCATGATCCTCTTGCCCCGTCACGGGTGCATCGCCAAGATGCGCGGCATTTGCTCTACCCATCTAACCCTCTCATTTGCGATGAAGGCTTCTTTGTCTTCCTCTATGATATCGAGGGCGAAGCGATGATTAAATTTTTTAAAATGAAAATGTGATGATGGGATGCTATGGCCAGTCCCTTTAAATAACCAAGTCATTTATTCAACGGCTATTTTCATAATAACTTCTAGGATCGGTGAGTAATTGAGTACTTTGACCTCTTTTTTCGAGAAGTTTATGGACTTTTTATTGATTATTTTAAGGTTTTTGTTGAAAAGTCTTAAAATTAATATTTAGGCATTTGGGCCTAAAATTACTTCCTTAGGTTTATTATTCATTTTATGAACAATAACCAAGCCCGTAATTGGTATATGATATGGAAATATATTATACATTTATAAGATCAGATTTATATCATTAATGAAGTAAATCATGAAAAACAGTTATCAACGGAATTAAAGCTAAGAACATAGATTATTAAAGAAGATTTAAACTTATTACTATGAATAGGATTACTAAGCCTCTGCCATGCTACTTGATCTATCAAGTGCGAAGATGGGCGGCCGATGGTGATTTGTGGTTCCTCATGTTCATCCACATCGGGATCATCATCATCGGAGTAATCATCATCTAATAACATAAGGATGCCTCTTCTCGATAAGTGCTCTTGGCACAAGAGACATGTACATTTTGTCTTGTATGAGTTTTTTGAAACTCATATTCTCGTCCACTTGGACTACCCTATACTTTTACGGTGAACAAGCCCAAGCTTGCTTTCACATATTATGGACCTGTGATACTTCAGTGCAAGTTCAGGAGGAAAATGGTGTTTTGCAATGCATTCTCCCCATGACTTGCAAATGCTTAGGAGTTTTAACAAATCTCCCTTTTTCCATTTTCGGCCATAGATTTAGTGCTAGGAAGTCGATATCACTTCCCATTATGGTTGCACTAGGCCTTTGCTCCTTGAGATTCCTATATTGGACCTTTGGATCCTTTCCAAAGAGTCTTATGATTTTGAGTTGCCATTTTTTCATCTCCTCTTCTCTAAACTCCTCCCAATCTTCTTGCGTGATGTCCTTATTGAACCAGGTGCCTCCAACATTCAGGGAAATGGTAGGGGAGCGACTTGTTGATTAGCCATGCTCACGGACCTTGGGGTTTTTTGAAGGTAGAGTAAAGTTATTGTGAGTGAAAAATTCTTAAGGTTAAGGTAGCATATTTATAATACGATCACCATAATCGTTATCCCTATTTGTTAGGGGTTTATGAAGCGATTGATATTATCTTTTTTAGATAATTATGTCACGTTATATTTTTATAACGGATTTTAATCTCTTCAAGTTATTTTATAACTCGACTTAAAGTCATGGCCTTAGTGGATAGGAATGAGTCTACCCATTAACTCATTAGTGTGTCATATCACTACTAGGAGTTGGTCATTAGTGGCGTGTGAAGTTAGATGGTAATTACTACTTTTAGAAGTAACTTCTTTTCATTTCATTAATACGTTTTCGAGTTAGCATCCCAAGAGTCACTTTATTTATCTTCTATTTAATCTTAAGTGGATTTTGCATTATTTGATTTGTGGTATTTTTGAATAACATAATATAATTTACTTCGCACAATTTTGATTGGGAAAAATAAACAATGCAAACGGGGATATAAGATAAAAGAAACTTGGGTGAATTGAGGAAATTTAAATTTTATTAATTTAAAAGGAAATTTACAACCTAGATTAAAAAAATTATCTTAGGATAAAAATTTACAAAATTTGTTTAGAATTTTAGAATTCTAAACTCTAGGCCTATGTCTAATCCCCGGAGGCGTGGCTTGTCGCCATCGGGAATCTCCATCTTCCTCATCATCTCCGGCGGCGGCGTCGGCTGGAGTCATCGCCAAGAGGATAGAAAAAGCGTTCCTCTCTGGCGAAGAGTTCCTCGAGGAGATCCTCCTCGTCGACCCTCATCCGCTTGGCGGCGGGCTCGTCTTCATCTTCATCCTCATCCTCATCAGATTTATCTGATGATGGAGGAGTACCTTCCCCGTCTTCTTCTTCTTCCTCTTCTTCATCCTCTTCCTCTTCTCTGCTCCTCCGGTATTTCGGAGGAGGGAAGAAGAGGCTGGTCAACCTCTTATGGGTTGACCTCTTGAACCCCTGTGACACGAGATTCGGCGAACGGGCTGAGGCGCATCCATGTACGGCGAAGAAGACTTTTTGAGAAGGTTGGGAGATTAAAGGGTTTTTTGGGGGATGTTGTTTCAAGAGATGAGTAGTATGAGGATTTCCTTACACTTACCCCTTTTTATAGCGAGATTTTACCGTCTCTTGAAAAACGAAAAGTTACGCCCTTTGGAAATGGGCTCTTGAGTAACTACCCCTTGGAAATGGGCTTTTAAGTCACGCGCCCTTTGAAAATGGGCTTTTTAGATGACTTTAGAACCTTATGTTTTAATTTGTTAAAACTAGGCTTTAACATGACCCAATTGAACATGACCCAAAATAAAACATATCACGCATTGTGCACGTGTTTTCTTCTTTTATTGTTTCATTTTGGTTGTCTTCTCCATTAATACTCTTTTCAAGGATTTTAGGAAAATTGGAGATCTTTCAGAAAAATTTAATTCACTTTTTAAGAATTCACAACCATCACCAAATTTCAATTCATCTTTCAATTCACCATGTCTAATGAAAGAATTCGTGAGGATTAAATTCGTGAAGCACTTGCCAAAAACGTGATGCCATGCATACGGAGGCGGCTCATCAATTATGCAACGACATTAGAGTGAACCTTGGGACTTATAAGTCTCGAGTGTTACGGTATGTGAATAAAAGCTCGACTCTAATACTCCTTTGGAGGAGAGGATTGCCACTATTGGTCCTTGTTTTCCCTTGAGATTCAAAAACCAAAGCGCCGAATTGTCTTAGAGCAACAGTGCTTACCCATTCTTGGACCATATTATTTTAGAAGATAATAAGCCTAGAACGCTTCCGGTTGCTCCAAAATCCCTCCAACATTTGCATTGGCCTTTGACCAACAAACCTGTTAAAGGTTGGATTTCAGGAGTAGATGCAAGAGCATGGTTTCTGCGAATGAAACTTTTTCATGACAAATGGTCCAAGAACAAAATATTGCCCTTCTTGAGACTAGCTTCTTATGAAACCATCCCCTTTGATGGGGCTATGTCTCTTGCCTTGTTGGCATGTTGGGACCCTGCCATCAATCGCTTCTTGTTAGATGGGGACCAATGATTGTGACATTAGGCGATATTGCCTTCATTTTTGGGACTTCTCCAACATGTAAATATGGAATTGAACTCCCTATCTTTCACCTGTTAAAGAACATAACCCGGTACGTCGAGTCGGTGTTTATCAACTTTTCGCCAAATTGCTAGTCCTTACGCTAGTGCTAGCAAATGTGGTATCGAAGTTTGTTGATTTCTTCATCAATAAGGATACTAGTGAGGAAGTTACTTCTCGAGAGGAAGTACTTTTTCTTACTTTTGCTTTCTCCAAATTAATGATGTCTGAAATTTGGAGGAGTAGTAACATTATGGCTATCTTTAGTTGTTAACATCTCCTCTACTTCGAAGAAGTAGCTTTGGCTCCCGTTCCATCGGGACAACTTTATAGATGTCTCTTGAGAGTAGAGAATCCTTCAAAGGTTTTGGAATTCATACCTCTGAATCTCCCATATTCTCTCTTGATAAGGATTTGGACCCCTATGGCTCTTGACTTATTGGGGCCATATGTATCTACCTTGTCTAATGGTTATCAATCCCTTTTCGCTTTTAAAGCATCTAGGGGTTCGGGAGGAGGAAGATCTTTCTTTTGATCCCCTTTTGTTCCTCTCTAGTCTTGATAATTGTAGGTTGTTATGGTGAAGTCGGCTTCGATCTTATATCTCAGGACGAGGTTTGGCATCCAAGTTTGATTTTAATCATACTTCTTGGCTTCTAAGTCCAATCCGGTATACGGAATATTTTTTAGGGTAAGATGGATGTTTCATTTGCAAGCGAAACTTGGCGCCATCAAGCAATGCCTACTTGGCTACAATCCACGACATCCACTCTAGTTCCTTAGGGAGTGGGAACTTTTGGAGCCGGTGTTCTTAGGTCTAGGGATTTAATAGGCTGTGAGCTCGAATACTTTCGCTTTGAGGTTTATAATCCACAGTGGTAGCTATGCAATTTGGATTGGTCCAAACACTAGCTATTCCTTACTTCTTGACCCGTAATGATCCTTGGACTTCAAGGGGTCGTTTTGAAAGAAGGTAGAGCCCTTCGGTGTAGAACTCTCGGCCTTACTTCCATGTCCATCTCTCCTTGGAAATGGATCACTAAAAGCTGTTCGAGGCTTCCATCCGTGGTGGGATCATGTATTCCCCGAATGACTCAATGTGTTACGATGCTTTGGCGAACTTTGAGGATCGACTCTTCTTAAATTTGTAAGTAATTTTTTTCCTTAGTTATTTTATAACTTTTTGTGGGAGTGAATATTACTAAATCTTCTTTGTGCTTTACTTCGACTTTTTAGCAAAAGCTTGCAAGAAGAAGCTAAGAGTGCTCGATGGCATGACAATATAGTCTAGATATGACCGACTCTATTGGAATACTATAGACAAAAGGGTTCCTCCTCATACCTCTTCGGAGGATGAAGATGATCTTGCTTATGATCAAGGGACTTCCTATGGAGATGTCCGGGCTGTGGAGCACATCCAAACCATGGGGCCACTTTGGAGCAGATTGACCCTTTCAAAAGAGTGCAAGGAAAGAGATTACAATTGTCTCTCTGCTTCCCAAGGACACTCAACTCGAAGGGTCGGTGGAGCAACTTGAGCCTCTTAAAAAAGCTTTAAAGAAGAGAGATTATGGGCTGTATTTACGCCTCCCAAACCTTTGAGGCATTCCGAGAAACGTCCTAAGTTGGAGGTTTCTTCGAGAGATACCACGAGTATATCATCTCCTCTAATGAAGATGATGACAAGACCGTATCTCAAATTTTCAAAAGGAA
The DNA here is from genome assembly GCA_947648045.1 of Beta corolliflora. NCBI lineage: Eukaryota > Viridiplantae > Streptophyta > Magnoliopsida > Caryophyllales > Amaranthaceae > Beta > Beta corolliflora. Next base: position 9,659 of record CANSZD010004131.1, read on the forward strand.
ACCGGGAGTTAAAGCAAGTATGAATTTTACTTTTACTCCTTTTATGAGAAGTTTCACTTTTTGGAATCCCGATTAATTTATTCCGGGTTCCTCCGGTGCGATGACATTGAGCCTAAGATTATCGGTGATCCTTCTTCTAAGAAGTTATCACCTCTTGGCTCATCGGCCATCCTTCGAGGAGATGCTCCCGAGATAGGCGATCCGAGTTAATTTCAAAGGGTGGTCTGTTGATGAATTTGTCATCAATCATCCCCTTCAAGTGGTCTCCCCCCCGGTTGGAGAATGTGGCTACCCCCTCTTTGGAAGGATATGATTCCCCCGGTTGGAAGAGGCCGAGCATTTTTATGTGGAATCTCCGATGAGGACTTGCTTCATCGATTTGATGAAGATCTCTTGGAATCAAGTCCTTTAGATATTGAAGTTCTGAGGCTCTCATCTTGCTACCACTATTGTTATAGCAATTCCTTCTATGGTTTGGAAGTGAAGTTCCAAAAGATGTTATCCCTTTAGAGGTCACACCTTTACGGAGCGGATCGAACTTGTGATTACCTCTGTTTGCAAAGGTTCTTCATCGGCTTCGGCGTCTACTTCGGGGAGGCAGTCGCCTTTCTTTCCTCATGAATTTATCTTAGACTTCCTCTATGTGAGTCCATGTCCTCATAATACCGAGACTTCACTCCCTTGCTAACTTGGCTTCTCTTCTTTATGATGTGTAGGGAAGCACTCAAGAGCAAGCGTAATGAAAGAGTCGATGGAGGGAAAGAGGTTAATCTGTGACGACTATCATTGTAAGGGATCAACCTACCTCTCGCAGCGGTGATCATTCCATTGATGGATCATCGAGCATATAAAACAAGAAGATAAAATATGGGACCTCTCGTTGACCTTAACCGAGAACCCTTATGATCGGGCTTACGCACGAGGCTCTTAAATAGATTTTAGAATCCCCGATTTCTCGAGGCTTTGAGTCTTGGATGCCTTTTCTTGATTATGTTAAGGAAACTCTTCTTCTTCAACAATGCAATTTTGAATCAAGAGTCCAACCTCCAAAATTCTCGGCTCGAAACTTCGGGAAGAGGAGACTTATTTGGAAGTTCAAGCTAAATCCTTGGAAACTTCGAAACAGATCCAAGATTCCTTTTCTTTTGATCAGAAGCTGAAGCTTCTTTCTAAGGAGAGGCAATTTTTACAAAATCGCCAGGTAAGATTAATAAAGAGGAGATTAATATCAATAACGAGAAGTCTTCACTCAAGCTCTATTGATGCGAAGAGAAGAAGCTACACTAAGGGCGAACAAATCTTGCTCATTTGAGGCAAGAGATGTTCAAAGATATGGGTCAAAGAAAGCTTGATTCTCCAAAAGGAGAAACTTTGTAATGCTTGGTCATCCATTAAACACCTTAGTTTAGTTTGTTAGACAATGTTGGAATGTCTAATATGTAACATTATTATTAATTTTGTAATTTTAATGATCCTTCTTTGTTTGAAACAATTACGCATGTTTCGTTGAAACACAAAATCATGTTGTTCCCGTATAGATGGGTGATATTTCCTTAGAAATTTGCCATTCAAGGCTCTATCTTTTATGTTGCCATCTATATCTTTTAATGGATATGCATTTCCAGACATTTTCTTATGAATGATGAAATGGCCCTTGCCACTTAGGTGACCATTTCCCTATCTCGTGGATCTTTGTAAGTTGCTTCGGCGAGAACATTTTCCACACTTTATCATTCTCCCGGAATTCTTTAGGCACTACTTTTTTTGTTATAGGCCCTAGCAACTTTTTTCTTTTTGGATTCTCATTTTGGCTAGGGCTTCTTCCTTAGCTTCTAGAGCATCCATAATTTCAATATTCATCGCTTTGTGAATAGTCATCTCCTGATAATCCCATTTGTTGGGCTACCCTTGATGATCTTACATTCACTTCGGTTGGGATCAGTGGAGTATGCCCATAAACTAAGTTAAAAGGCGTAACTCTTGTTGCTTCCCTTTTTAGAGGTCCTGTAGGCCCATAGGGCATATAGCAACAACTTCATCCCATTTTCTTGGGTTATTGTCTATGAGTTTTGAGATCCCTTTTACTATGATCTTATTGGTAGCTTCGGCTTGACCATTTGCTTGAGCATAGTAAGGCGTTGAATGCAAATTAGTAATCCCAAATCGGTTAAGATACTCTAGTAAATCGGGATTTCTAAAGATTGTGGCTTGATCAAAGGTTATAGTTTCGGAATTCCAAATCTTGTAAAGATTTTTTCTTCCAAGAAATTTATGACAACTCGGGTATTGAGCTTGTTGAAATCCCGAGCCTCCACCCATTTGGTGAAGTAATCAGTCACCACTCGGATGTATGAATGCTTCTTAGAGGATGCGGGATTAATTTCTCCTATGGCATCCACTTTGCCCATCCTGCGAAGGGCCAAGGTTTAATAATGTACTTAAGTTCGGAAGTTGGTGCCCTGTGATAGGCCCGAACTTTTGACATCTTTTGCAACCTTTAGCATAGTCTATACAATCCTTTCTCATAGTAGGCCCAATAGAAGCCATGTTCGTGCAACGACCATCTCATTTTTAGGCCATTTTGATGAGCACCACATAGCCCTTGGTGAATTTACGCCATGAGGGTTAGAGTCTCTCCGGCATCCACGCACTTTAAAAGTAATCCTTCGGGATCCTTTCCGTGTAATTCACCGAATTGCATGCAAAACTTAGTTCTTTGCCATTTTGACTTTATTTGGCACTTTTGTCCCGGTTGGGTTACGGAGATAATGAATTATTTCGTCTCTCCAGTTCATTTCCACCCTTAATATTGAAATTCTATAGACTTCCAATATATCCTCCGATCTTTCTTGATCGGATTCAATGAGAGGTTCTAGGATCTTTTCTTGGAGAATGATATCTTCATTTTGTGAAGGTATCTTTTCTCTAGCGAAGCTATTTGGGACGGTTGATCTGCTACTTTGTTTTCTTCTCTAGGAATGTGTATGAAAGTGATTTCCTTAAATTATTTAGACAATTTTTGTGCTTTCTTACCATACTCCTGAGATACTAGTGATATACTTTGGAATTCCTCATTTATTTGATAAATGACTAATTGAGAATCCCCATATATCTTTGCTTTCTTAGCTCCCAATTCTAGCAACATCTCTAATCCAATTAATAAAGCTTCATATTCAGCTCTATTGTTGGTACATGGGCCCTTTAAGGCTACTGCTAGTTTAGTTGGAACCCCATCAGGAGATAGAATATATATTCCAGCTTCTGCTGTTTCTCTAGTGTTAGATCCATCAAAGAACATGACAAATGGAAGGATGTCCTCATCAATGATCCCTGAGTCACAACAGGGATGGGTTGCTAAGAAATCAGCTAGAGCTTGACCTTTCACTGCCTTTTGTGGCACATATATTAGGCCGAATTATAGTAAATGTAAACTCCATTTGCTTAACCTTCCTTTTATAAAAGGCTGGGATATCATATATTTTATGACATCTGTTGGAGATACTACTTCCACTGTAAATGCCATGAAATAATGTATGAGCTTGATTGATGCATCATACAAGCACAAACACCATTTTTACGCCATGGTATACCTTTTCTCAGTATCATGCAGGATTCTACTTAGATAGAATATAGCCTGCTCATGTCCTTTCTCATTTTCTTGAGTAAGGAGACTACCAATGGATTCTTCACAGGCAGACAGATATAACCTTAGTGGCTTTCCATTCTTCCTTGGAGGTATCAATACGGGAGGACTTGCCAAATCTTGTTTTATTTGATCAAAAGCCTTTTGATGCTCCTCGTTCCATTTAAATTCTGATTCATGTTTTAATCTTAGCAAAGGCGAACAATTTTTATTTTTTCCAGCTAGGTTGGCCATGAATCTTCTAACATAATTGACTGTCCGAGGAATCTTTGCAATTCCTTCTTATTAGAAGGTGGCTTGGTTGAACACTTTGCTTTTGCCTTATTTTGGTCAATTTCCATTCCATTTTTATGAATGAGGAATCCTAAGAAGTTACTAGCTTTAACTCCAAATGCACATTTGAGTGGATTCATTTTTAGGTGATATTCTCTCATTCTAGTGAATGACTTAATCAAATGCTCTTTATGTTTTAAAAAATCATTTGACTTTACGAGGATGTCATCCGCATATACTTCCATGATCTTACCAATCATGTCCTTAAAGATTGCATCCATTGCTCGTTGGTATGTGGCTCCAGCATTTTTTAATCCAAATGGCATGGCCACATATTCAAACAAGCCTAATGATTTTGGACATACGAGAAATTTGTTTTTTGTTACGATCTTCATGTGCAATCCTTAACTGGTGATATCCTGCATACCCATCTATAGAAGATATGTATTCATATCTTGATGTTGCATCTCTTAGGAGATTAGCCACTGGCATGGGGTATTGATCTTTAGGCGTAGCTTTGTTCAGATCCCTAAAGTCAATGCATATTCGTATCTTGCCATTTGTCTTAACTACTGGAACTATATTGGAGATCCAGTCAGCATATTGGCAAGGCCTTATGAACTCTACCTTGAGGAGTTTGTTTATTTCCTCTTGTATAGGCTCTGTTAGTTCAGGCGCTAGTCTTCTAGGACTTTGGGCCACAGGCTTAAATCCTTCCTTGATAAGTAGTTTATGCTCTATTATTTTCCTATCAATGCCAGGCATTTCATGATGTTCCCAAGCAAAATAGTCCTTAAATTCTTTTAGAATTTTTATGATTTCCTGCTTTTCTTGGTTAATGAGGAGCTTACTTATGTAAGTAACACGTGGATTTTCATTATCCCCTAAATTTATTTCCTCTAGTGGATCATGAACCTCTTGTTTAATATCCTCACTTTTAGCCCATACTTTCTCATCCTCCTCTTCTAAGGATTCAGTTTCGTGTAAAGTTGAGCAACATGCATTAGAGTTTATAAGAAAAACCTCTTGATATTTTCTAAAAACTAAATCTTTCATTACTTAATCAACAATAGGGGTAAACCCATTACAGCATTCTTCTTGGTTTATAGACATAATAAACTTTTGTAAGAAAAATACATCCTAACTCTACAAACTAATGAGAGCTAAGGGTTGATCATAGTCTGGCGCCTGTTGAATATATTCATATTTTGAATGTCTTAACTTACGGGGACGTCATCGACTTCTTCAATGAGAATTGCACTCGAGTCTTCTACCTCTTGGTGAGTTTGTGACTCAAGTTGTAGAGCAACCTCGATTTTGATGGTAGGAACAGACTTTAGAGAGTCCCTAACAAAGACAGAATCAGGAGATATAATTAGATAAACTTCCTCATCTGCTTAAACCATCTCATAAGTGTCACCATTCCACAAGATCAAAACATGGTGGAGTGATGATGGAATAGCATAATTATGATGTAACCAATCTCTTCCTAGTATGGCATTATAATGAGTACCATTTTCGACTATGAAGAAACCGGTATAAGTGGTTTTAGTTCCTACTCTTATCTTTAAGATAGCCATTCCTTCCACTTTTTCTGATAAACCAGAAAAACCAGTTATGTTGATATATATGTTATGCAAATCTTTTCTAGTCTTTCCTAGTTTTCTGAATACAAAGAGTGGCATAATATTAACAGTAGCTCCAGTGTCTACCAATACTTTTCCTAAACGAACTCCCTCAAAATCAACATTTAGAAATAAGGCTTTAGTGTGCTTATTATTAACATCAACTGACCTAAAGATTTTATCTATGATTAATTTCTCTAGGTTAGCCTTTAGAGATGTTTTGTTAGGCACTTTCTTATGAGGTGCATTCAAATAAGATGACAAGCTTTGAGAAGAAGTAATTTTAAATTTAGGCGCCCTCTCTTCCTTCTCGACTTCATCCGCCCATGACGTGGTATTGGTGCCGGAATTACGGTTGGCCTTCTGACTTTTTTAACTCTGTTGGTAGCATGACCACATTGCACTGCGCGTTTTGCTCCTCTCCCATCTCTGTTTGAGGCTCGCTCATCAGTGGGTCTCCATCCAGAATTAAGTCACTATCAGAAACCAATAAGTCCAAATCCTTAGATCCAAACTCTGAATCATAATCCTCATTAAAGCCATCTCTCGACTTCTCTTTCATAAGAGAGTCGCCTCCTTGAGTTATTGGCCACCATTCTTTATAGATGGTGTATCATATTATTCCTCTTCCGGAGGTAACAACTTAGTAATACCGGCTTGTAGCGCCTCCTCATCAATTATGATGTTTGCTATAAGGGACTCTTGCACATTTTGAGTGCGTCCCGAGCCCTTCTTTGCAGCGACTTTTGCACTTTACTCCTTCATCTTTATTGTCCTACTTTTAGGAAAGTTTTGGACATCGATAGTGGCCAAGGCCTAGCTGGCGACTTGATCTTTGACTTCCCTTGGCCCCTATGGGAATTCACCCTCCTTTTAAGAATTTTGGGTACAAGAGTTTGACTTGGCTCCCCTTTCTTTCCCCTTTAAGGAAGGGCTGACGGGGGGCTATCCTGTTTCCTTGGTCCTTGACTTGGACCTTTTACGGAATGGATCTTGGTAAGCAGGCATATAGGCAAGATCATTTGGGATGATCTGAGTTCTAACCATTTCAAAGGTTAGCCTGTCTGCACATAGTGAGCACATTCCATTTCTTAGAGCCTTCAACCCTTCTATCGCCATAGTACGCAATGGGAATTTTTGAGCGACTTCTTTGTAGGTTTTAGCTCTTTCCTTAGGCATCACCGGGGCTTGGAGGTGGGTGGAATTAACATGCACCTTAGCTTTGGCTAAGTTGGCCTTGTAGGCTTCTAGCTCCATGGCATGATGTTCCATTTAGAGACAACTAGTCTTTTGAGACTTAAGCGCCTAGTTAGGAACCCTCTGAAAACTTGGCATTGGTCTGTTGTATGTGACCCATTCATATGCCATCTGCACATATCTTCCAATCCCTATTCATTGGCTATCTTTGGCATAACCAAGATTCCTTCGTCAAGCAATCTGTTGAAGAGTTGGTTACCTATTTCGGTAGCTTGAGATGCCTGCAAGGTAACAGTAAAAACATTATTAGTCTCTACCATACCACAGAATAGTTCAAATGGTTCGTCCATTCCAACTACATTAACATCTTCATCATCGAGAAACATGATATTTTTCTTATCAATTTCATCCTGGATTTTATTTCTAAAAACGATGCATTCGAAGTGTCATGAGTTCTTGCATCATGCCATTTACGGTAATTTTTACCCTTAACTTCCTCGGCGGTTCTTACTTTATGCCTTCCTACCAGTTTTATCTTTTTGTTAGATAATAACCAGTCGAAAATAGCATTAGATTTCTTAGCATCAAAAGTATATTTCCTCTTTTGTTCAGATTTCATATCTTTTGGCGCCATAAATTCTTTCTTCTCTAGAGGAGCATACTTATAAGGTACTCCATGAATGATTTCTGCCACGTCCACTTCTTGTGCAGTTTCAAAGTGGAAGGGCTCGTCATTCTAAGCAAAGAAGTTGTGGTGTCTTCTTGCCTTTCGACTGTAGGTTCCTTTCATACCTTACGGTCGATTACGCTAATTCAACAAAATCGCCAAAGGCATGACCATCAAACCTTTTTCGACCGAATTAACATTCCCTCTTGAGCCATTTGTACAAATTCTCTTTCGGGGATGCTAACATGACACCTGATCTTGGCCATTTTGAATCTAGATAGGTAGTCTTCTATAGACTCTCCTAACTTCTGTTGGATTCTAGCCAGATCACTTAAAGGCACTCCTGGTTCAGTGCGTGCAAAATGATTTGTAAATTGCACTTGCATATCTTGCCATGAGTGAATGGAATTTGGCGGTAAATTAGTGTACCACCAAAAAGCAGTCTCAGTAAGAGACATGGACTCATTCTAAGTTTTAAGAAATCATTGTCAGCTGCTTCCCTACACTGACAATTGAACCTAACTAAATGTTCCTCGGCATAAACTCTGTCATTGCCTGAGAACACGGTAAAGTCAGGTATCTTAAACGTTCTAGGAAATGGGTTGGCTCTATCAATCCATTCAGGGTAAGGTTTTTGACCTATTTGCCTCTGATTTTTCCTAGAATTATCCCCTACTAGTCTTTGGACTAGTGCCTCAACTTGTGCTGCCAATGGATCCTGATGCGTTCCTGGATAGCCCATATTCCCATTCCCCATGTTTCCTGTTTGATCATATACAGGATTAGGGTTAGGATTGAAAGGTTGATTTTGATAACCTCCCATAGGGATCTCTTAGTGTTGCATAAAAGCAGGATTGGCTACACCTTGCGCCATTTGCAGTGGGAATGTGTGTCCATTTATGGGCATCCTCTGCTGATAAGCACCAGTTGCTTGGGCAAATGGAGCTTGGCGTTGATTATACCCCGGAATATTCCCATAATGAGGCGTACCAGCCATAGTTGGTTGGCTATGAGGCATGTAAACATACGGTAAAGAAGGACTCCCAGTTAGGGATGGCAGGTCGGATGCGGGCCAGGGTCCGGGTGGACCGGATCCGAGTCCTTTTTCAGACACTAGATCCAGATTCGACCCGGAACCAGCGGGTCTGAAAAAGTTGGACCCAAATCCAGATCCGGGTCCAAAAACGGGTCTAGTGCATTTTATGCAACTTTAATTACTTTTTAATATTAAAATAATTTTTATTATGTAATCTTGCCTCCTACTAAATGTAATTTTTATTTATGGTATGACCTAACAGTTGTTGGACGTAAGCCAACATCATAAACACTAATACATTGATACTCGATATCTTAATCCAGTTATATACTTTTAAAAAATTAAGAATCGACCATAAACACGTTAGTTGCGCAATCAAGGAGGAGGAAACTAACTTGGGGTGCACGCCTTAATTCCTAAATTACTAAGGGTGGAGTCGGAGCGGTAACAATTCCGCGGCCGATTAACAAAACGTCGGCAGTCATTCAAGAAATGCGAGAGAAGCTTAGACGAAGCGGGTGCGGACGTGCGGTGGACTCGGTGGCTGGGGCGGTGGCCGAAACTCGGCGGTCAGGTGTGGTGTGTAGAGAGGGAGTGAATGGGAGTTAGGGTTTAGGGATTGAAGGGGAGGCGTGAGAAGAGAATGAAATGATGGTTGATTTTTTAAAGTCAGAGGCTTAGAACTTTAGAAGTGAAGAAGCCCAGCCCAACTTATTTAAAAAAAAAAAACGGATATGCGGATCGGATCCGGGTCCATTTGGTCGGATCCGGTCCCGAACCCGTGATCTCGACCGGTGGACGCCGGATCCAACGGGTCCAAAATTTTAGGATCCAGGGCACTGCAAAAACGGATCCGGGTCCACGGATCGGGGCGGGTCCGGGGATCCATTGCCATCCCTACTCCCAGCCATATTTGGTTGGTTAAGAGGCGTATATGCATGCGGTGTACTATTGTTGTTTGTAACAAAAGTATCTTGCCTCTGTCCTCCTCGTGATGGTCCAGATTGGTGTGTGTTGTCACCAACTTGTCCACCACCCATGGAAAACGAAGGTTGGTGATGTCCTGACGCCTGGTGCCAGCCTGGCTCCACGCCCGTTTCCATTTCATCACTTCTCCTAAGGTTTCCATGATTACCCTCTCCATGGCTCAAGGGTATTGCCCTTGTTTGGTGTGCATGAGAGGAAGTTTGTGGATCGCCTGAAATAAGTATATCTCTAGTTTCAAGGTGGGAGAAATGTACCCTCGGAGGGTAACCTAGTGGAGGAACATCTGGCTCTAAACCAGAATTTCCCCTTGCAATGGGACCTCTTCTAAGGCCTTAAGTAGTTTCTCATTTAACTGATAGTGTTTTTCGACTAGTGGTTTTAGACGAGTAACTACTTTAGTGGCAAGAGATGTTGACATTGCTAGTGAAAGTTGCACTCATAGTATCATTAATATCTACAAGTATCCTATCAATCTGCCTAGAGTTAATCTCTCTATTCTCTTCACTTATCCTTTGGAGGATGTCAGTGAAGACCCTGGCAGACTCATGGGCTAGAGTCCTGTAGTTGGAGTCAAATTGTTGTCTCTGACTCTCTCTGGCTTCTAACAGTAAATTCTTTACTATTTATGTGAACTTTCCATACATTTGTTGTATAAGTCCACCACCAGTACTACCTGGAGATGAGCCTTCCCTTTATGGGGTCTCTCCATTTGACTCTTCATGACTATGGTGAATTGGTTCACCATTGTTACCATGCACCCTAGTTTCTGGAGGGGTTAAAGAACTTGTTTCAGTATTTTGGAAACTTGTTTCCTCTGAGCAACTTCCTTATTCTTTTTAGAACGTGTATCCAGGCATTTTCGTAAAAACAACCGTTTTTTACGGTTGGTTTTTCGAAGTACGAAGAATAAAGTTCACAATTTGATTATGAATCTTCTTACGCCCCTTGTGGTCGCCAAAAAACTTATTGGTGCAAAATCGGTTGGTTGACTTTGCAAACAAGTCACTTTGCACACCCGGTAGTTTGATTGCGAATGTCTTGGGAGACTTAGCCCGGGGGTTCTGGGTTTTAATTAGATAAAACCTTGCTAACGTACTTTGTTGCAATTTAATTTAGGATTAAACTACAACGCCTAATAAATTCGGGCGAAATGCAATAAATAGAGCAAGCAATAATTAATCTATTAATTAAAGCACAACATTCACATACATACCACAAACTTTAAGAAAGAAGTTTACAACACATAGGGGGATAAGCCAGTTGGACAACTAAAGGGAAGACACGAAGGTTGTTACCTCCATGGTTCCTTGCTTCAATCGGAGAATTACAAAACCCCTCGCCAGAACATGTTCTACGTCTAAGGAACTAAACTATAACCCCAGAAGGGGGTTGGCTAAGCTAAGGCTAGGCTACGTTAAGAAAAGAGTAATTGCAAGTTGTTGTGTGTTTGTGTCTTTTTTGCTTGATGATCATTCTTCTATTTATAGAGAAACATGGTGTGTAACTTCCGTGCTTGCTTGGAGGGAAAACATTTGCATCATCTTTGATTCAAATCTCAACCGATCTTCTGGCGTCGAACAACGTAGCCTTGCACGTTCTTCCCTACGTGGATTTGTCTAATGATTACTCTTTAACCGCTCGCACGTTCATCATTCTTGACTTTCATCTCCCGATGGTCTTGATGGTTTTCCTCTATTTACTTTGACTTGTATTGACTTTATCCAATGGGCTTTATGCTCTTTTTGGGCATTCATATTGGGACGAAATTAAACCTTTTGAGGTCTAATACAATGTACCATAATAAATGTTGTTGGACATCTAAAAATGGTGGTAATAAATTGCCCCCTAATTTGTGGAGTGATGTACTCGGCACCCACAAATTATAAGCGAGAGAAGGACTTTTAATGGGTGTAGTCAATGTCATCCGAGTAGTATTACGAATGTGACTTCCTCCATTGTTCTAAGGTGATCGATGAACTTTCTCTTAGGATGACTGAATTTGGTTGAGAAGAATAACCTTTCGTGTATTCCTTCACCTTTCTTTCTAGCCATTGTGAAATCCATTAAGAAATTTTCCTCAAGATGCGGACTTGTAGGGTTATTGGAGATAACTCAACAAGGACTTACATCATAGGCCATGAGATCGTACCAAATTTGACATGCACATTTGTATTGTACCACATCTCTTGATGATGACCAATCCACCAATCTATATACTTTTATTTTCTTTGTAGTTCCTTTGACAAAGAGCCTCTTTAGATATCTCCAAGGCATGTTAGGTTTACATATTTCTTAAGTAATGACTTTGCCCCATGATTTGCAAACCGGGAAGAGATGTAACTTTGATCATTCCTTTCAAGTTTAGGAAATATCCATTTTTGTACGAGATCTAAATTGGACCCTATTTGGAAGGCCTTATATCCTCTTTTATTTTCCGGATCTCTGTTGTATAATAGGATTATCTCCGAAATATTTTTGGATAGATTAAACCCATTTGGTGGATTCATTCTTGATAAATTTATCTTTATCTCCGGATATGATATTTAATGCATTGTGATGATTTGGGCATTTTGATGGATATGGCATATGTTACGGAGCAGATTGATGAAAAATGGGAGTATATGTGCAATCCATTTTGATTTAAAGTTCTTAATCTTTTAGAAATCACACATATATAGCACTTTGATGCCTTAACCGTCAGATAATTCTCCTTCCTTGCCTAATTTCATGAGAGCGGGATTTTTAAGGAATATAAGTATTAGCTGGACACGTGTTTGTTTTTTACTTCACTTTGGTGAACCAAAAGCGATGTTAAAGCAATTAAATCATTGAAAATATATAGAAATATATTTAACAAGATTACCATTTGAGGTAATTTCATGACATTCATATAATGATTTATCTTTACGAAGATAAGATCATTAATTACATTTTAATTGAAAATGCTTGGGTCTAGAGACAACATTTGGAAGTAACTCCTACATACTATCTCTGTCGTAGCATTATATTCGTTGACTTCCAACTCACGCCTGCCCTACTCTTGATGGTTGCAAAGTAGTAGTCTTCCCCGGGGGAGTTGTTGAACCTTGCCTTGAAGATGATCCTGTGATAGCTACTGTCCCAGGCGTATCTCCTGTCAATCATCGCAATGTACATCCAAGGCAGGAAACATTCTTGGGCTAATACCTGCCACAATCTGCAAACGCACTTGAGAAGTACTATCCTCCCTTGACTTTCGTCTTGGCCCTCTTCTATCCTCACCACTTTGAGGGAGGTCTGAGTGCGAGGAAGAGTTAGACTCTTGGCGTAGACCCAATTCATCCTTTGAGGCCTTGGGAAGTTTAAGATAGTGGAAACCTCCTTGCCCCACTTCTTACAAAGCGATATTTGTGCCGACCTTTGTAGCTCTTGATTCCACTAGCCCAGGATCCTCTGCCCCATCACAGGTGCATCGCCAAAGATGCGCGCCATTTGCTCTACCCATCTAGCCCTCTCATTTGTGATGAAGGCTTCTTTGTCTTCCTCTATGATATCGAGGGCGAAGCGATGATTGAAACAATCAACATCAAACTCGGCTGGCAAGTTTGCATATGCTTCGTAGTCCATTTTAATTTTTTAAAATGAAAATGTGATGATGGGATGCTATGGTCAAGTCCCTTTAAATAACCAAGTCATTTATTCAACGGCTATTTTCATAATAACTTCTAGGATTAGTGAGTAATTGAGTACTTTGACCTCTTTTTTTCGAGAAGTTTATGGACTTTTTATTGATTATTTTAAGGTTACCAATTTGTTGATAAGTCTTAAAATTAATATTTAGGCATTTGGGCCTAAAATTACTTCCTTAGGTTTATTATTCATTTTATGAACAATAACCAAGCCCGCAATTGGTATATGATATGGAAATATATTATACATTGATAAGATAAGATTTATTTCATTAATGAAGTAAATCATGAAAAACGATTATCAACGGAATTAAAGCTAAGTACATAGTTTATTAAAGAAGATTTAAACTTAGTACTATGAATAGGATTACTAAGCCTCTACCATGCTACTTGATCTATCAAGTGCGAAGATGGGCGAAACTAATGGTGATTTGTGGTTCCTCATGTTCATCCACATCGGGATCATCATCGTCGGAGTAATCATCATCTAATAACATAGGGATGCCTCTTTCCGATAAGTGCTCTTGCCACAAGAGACATGTACATTTATCTTGTATGAGTTTTTTGAAACTCATATTCTCGTCCACTTGGACTACCCTATACTTTACGGTGAACAAGCCCAAATTGCTTTCACCGATTATGGACTGTGATACTTCGGTGCAAGTTCGGGGAGGAAAATTGTGTTTTGCAATGCATTCTCCCCATGCCTTGCAAATGCTTAGGAGTTTTAACAAATCTCCCTTTTTCCATTTTCGACCATAGATTTAGTGCTTTAGGAAGTCTATATCACTTCCCATTATGGTTGCACTAGGCCTTTGCTCCTTGAGATTCCCAGATTGGACCTTTGGGTCCTTTCCAAAGAAGTCTTATGATTTTGAGTTGCCATTTTTCATCTCCTCTTCTCTAAACTCCTCCCAATCTTCTTGCATTATGTCCTTATTGAGCCAGGTGCCTCCAACATTCACCGAGGAAATGGTAGGGGAGCGACTTGTTGATTAGTCGTGCTCACGGACCTTAGGGTTTTTTGAAGGTAGAGTAAAGATATTGTGAGTGAAAAATTCTTAAGGTTAAGGTAGCATATTTACAACACATGGGGGGATAAGCCAGTTGGACAACTAAAGGGAAGACACGAAGGTTGTTACCTCCATGGTTCCTTGCTTAATCGGAGAATTACAAGACCCGTCGCCAGAACATGTTCTACGTCTAAGGAACTAAACTATAACCCCAGAAGGGGGTTTGCTAAGCTAAGGCTAGGCTAAGCTAAGAAAAGAGTAGTTGCAAGTTGTTGTGTGTTTGTGTGTTTTTTGCTTGATGATCATTCTTCTATTTATAGAGAAACATGGTGTGTAACTTTCGTGCTTGCTTGGAGGGAAAACATTTGCATCATCTTTGATTCAAATCTCAACCGTCTTCTGGCGCTGAACAACTGTAGCCTTGCACATTCTTCCCTACGTGGATTTATCTAATGATTACTCTTTAACCGCCTGCACGTTCATCATTCTTGACTTTCATCTCCTGATGGTCTTGATGGTTTCCTCTATTTACTTTGACTTGTATTGACTTTATCCAATGGGCTTTATGCTCTTTTTGGGCCTTCATATTGGGACGAAATTAAACCTTTTGAGGTCTAATACAATGTACCATAATAATTGTTGCTAGACATCTAAAAATGGTGGTAACACCGTCAAAGATGAGGAGAGAAAGAAGACTAAGAATTAAATTGTAATCAAAAGTAGAATATCTTTGAGATTAATGAAAGCAAAGGCCAAAAAAACCTTCAGAATTGATGAATTATGAAGCTTAAGATTGATGAGAGGTTGAAGACAAAGAATTCAATGGTAATTCAAACAATCAGATTGAAATTTACAAAATTCATTGGAAAAAAAGACAATAATTCGAGACAAACCTGCTGATTAGAAGACTTTTAATGAAATTTCCCAATTTTCGTTGTCAAATTGTCTAAAATCGTAGCTTCCCAATTGCGTTAAAACTGATGGGAGGTTGAAGATGAACAATTCAATGGAAATTCGAACAAAAAATTGATGAAGATTGTCAAGTAAAACAAAAAAAATCGAACAACAAGATTTAAAGCAAACCGATTAACTTCTCTGATCACCTGGAAGAATGAAGATTAAACGCCAATAGAAGCCGTTGAATTTCGGAGCGGTGGACGAATTAAGGAGCGGTGGTCAATTAACTCCCTTGATGGTGAACGAATTCTGGAATATACTCCTAGCCCCTAGGAGATACAGCGAGCAGGTTTTTATCAAAATACCAATGCTTTAATTTTTGGACTTATTTTGTTGGCGGCCGATAAAGGGCTAAACATAAAATTTGGGATTACTCAATTAATTTAAGATGAGTATTATTAAGTACACTGCTCCTAAAACAATTTAATTAAGAAAATCATAATATTATATTAAAAAACTTTATTTATTTTCAAAAAGAAAATTATTTATACTCTAAGAACATATACCTATTCTAAAGTGTTACTTTAAAATGTGTTCAAATATCAAAATGTTACTTAAAAGTGTTACCTTTTTTTAAAGTGTTACATCAAAATGTTACTTAATTGAAAAAGTGTTACATTAAAATGTTACTTATAAAAAAGTGTTACATTAATTGTTACATATTAATAAAGTGCTACCAAGGTGTTATGTACATATTTGAAAAACTTGAATTTTGTAAAGTGTTACCCGATACATGTTACCTTAGACCAACTTTGTACTAGTGATTAATGACATCACCTTAATGACATTACTAAATCCTCCTACATCATCAAATTTTTGGGAAATGTCAATATTCTTATTCTCTTTAGATTTGATTTTGATTTATACACTAATGTAGCAAAATCTAAATTTCAACACATCCTAATACGTAGAAATGCATCGAAAAACATGAAAGAAATGCTTACTAGACCGCTGCGCCAACGCAGAAACCTGTGCTAGGCACAGCACCGTGCGCTAGGCGCACTGGCCTGCGTCTGGCGCATGATCATGTGCCTGACGCACAACTCGAATCTTCGGAAAAAATTCAGATTCTTGGCTCTTACACTTTGGATTTGATTATAATTCTCACTCCTTTTCATGATTCTTATTCCTTAACTAATGGATAAAGGATGTGATTAGTGGGTAAAGAATATAGTCTTATTATGTATCCAATTAACAATGACTTGACCATCAAGAAAAAAATTTGATTATCACCGATTTTGGGAGACGATTAAAATTTCGGCGCCTAATTGTGATTTTTTTTTTCGAAAAACTAACTTAAAACAATTAATGAAAACTCGTCAAATTAGTAAAGACGAGCATGATTATACTACAAATTATTTTATTAAACCGGTGTTTAATTTGTAGTTATTGACTACGACTCACGGAAAATTATATTTCTAAGCCGGAATTGTATGACCAAAACGAGAAAAAAAGGAAAACCATACGATGGAATGAAACTCGCATTCTGGGACAAAACATGCCTTTGATGGGGCGCGTGCTCCACAATACTTGACGGTTTTCGTTATCTTTATTTCTTTTCAAAAATCTTTATTATAAAATTTTATACGCAAAAAAGGGTTCAAAATTTGGTGTCTACAGGTAGTAGGGGTGGTTAAGTTCAAGGTTTATACAAGGCAACAACCTTACAAACATATGACGTAACATATTAAAAATATCATAAGAAGGTAAAATAATCAAGCATTTGGAATTCTCAAACACTTCAAGAGTTCTCGATTCCAAGTCACTGCAAACTCCTATTCAAGAAATGAACAACGATAATAACTCAATTGAGGATTTATTAATAACCAACATTCTAAAAGCGTTCAACACTGTAAACCATAATATACTAAAATATATAGATGCCAATCATGGCTTAAACTTTATTACAAAAACAAAACTTGAACAAGTTAACAACTATTCAAAACCTCTGATATGCAACTATTGAAGTGGAAAATTATGAGATGGACTCTTATTGTTGTATAACTTCCTCGAAGTCTTCAAGTTCTGGCATCATTTCAATGAGTCCTCCAAGTATCTCTTCAAGAAAGAAACTTAATTGTTCATCATCTTCCATGGGCTCTTCTTCCATAGGCTGATCCTCCTCCATGGGCTTTTCTTCCTCTTCCTCCTAGATGATGGGTACTTAAGGTGGTCCTAGGTTTACATGAAACGGAATGACAAAATCATAGTTATTATCCTCATGATCGCTCACATAAACAGCCGGATGACGGATATAATGTTCTATCTCTGGGTTATGGTAGAGATCCGTAATGGTTCCTGTTTTCGATTCCTCAAAGCCTGACATAGCATGGGATGAAGGTAAAGCTTGAAGTGAAGAGAGGCTTTGGGATGCGACGGGATGATGGTTGGAGTGACAAGGTATCGGAGGCATCAAAGGATGGCACGAGGTTATCCTCCGGTTGGAAGCGTGGTTGAGGTTGGGGTTGTGGTTCGGGTACCATAACCCAAGCTCTCAAAGTAAGGTGCGGCTCGGTCCGGATGTGTTCTCGAGTTAACATCAACTTGTGCCCAATATAATACTTGGCATAGTTCGGGGCTCCACTAGGTAGGATTAGAATAGCATACTTATTCTTCACCTCTAGGTAAGGGTGTTCGTCTGGAAGGTGAGTCAAAATGAAAGGTATGGCAAACTTAGACAAAATCATTTAAACAAGTTTATAATACTTTTTTGGCCATAAAAACATTAAGCTTGTAGTATATAACACTACAAAATTATTTCATAAGTTTATAAATTAGCAATTGAATATCTAAAACTTTAAATTTTGACAAATATTAGATATTTATGTTTATATTGCATATATATATTGCACATATATTTTTCCACATATATCATACATGTATTGCACTATACATATATTGACACGTATATTGTACATATATTGTACTTATATTGCACTTATATTATTGTACATATATCATACATTTATTGCAATAGTATAAGTATGTGTATCTTGATTTAAAGTATTTGTATCGAAATTGGGTCGATAAACCTCGTCGATATATATATATATATATATATATATATATATATATATATATATATATAGAGAGAGAGAGAGAGAGAGAGTTGAGACTTAGATTACATAAATTCATGTATCAAGTATACTTTTTATCAACTTTATATTGGAGGCTCAACAATCAAATGCACGCTAAACAAAGCCTCATTCTCACACATTTACATTTGCACAATAATGTTGTATGATTTTTAATTAAGCCGTACAAAATTCGTTTTTAGAAATTCCAAAGCCCGGTTGCTGGAAACATCTTGAACGTCATAGGAAAAATATTACATCCTATAAACTATTCTGATAATACAGGCGAAAAATAAAATGAATTACGAAATTAAAACTGACTATAATTACATCATCACATTTTCTTTTTATGGAGATGTCGTTTATGCACAAATCTACTTGAATTTTTTTATGAAAACATGTTTTTTGGTGATGAATAACAACTTGATTAATAAGAATCACATAAGCACATATTTCCTAAGAGTCTCCCCATTAGAGTTGACTATTCTAGGTAGGGTGATTTAAGGTTGGGAACCTATTAGGACTTCCACATACCCAAATCAATCCAAAAATTAAAAAATGATAAGAAGAAACAAAGAGAAAGTTAGTATGTGATAAGAAAATAATCAAGAAAAAATAACAAGAGCTTCAACTTTACATTGCTAACTCAATGATGCACTTCCTTTTGCAAAGTTTTCTACCTTTTTTGTGATTTTCTTAATTTCTAAGTGAAATGGAACCAGTTTGGAAACTTACAAAGTGTCCGGCTCCAAGAATCGAATAGAATTGCAAATTCTTATAAGCCCTCGTGAACCCCTTTGCTGCCTTGTCATTTTCACAGTATAGGGGTGTCCTACCCTCAGAAAATTCTTTAGGCCAACCCTCAGGTAATGATGTTAGCGTACAAGTGATGAATTTTGTTTCTCCACAGCTAAAATAATAAGAACGGCATGGCAGTTGGCAATTTATTAGCTATTTATAAATACAATGCTCAAGTGTATTCAATGGGTAGATGTACCAATCTCTATGTTTATAATATATCTGCTTAATTGTTCCAACTTCCAAGTATTATCAAGTGTACAAGGTTAGACAGAACAAGCTTATGTGGTACTAGAAAAAATCAGTTTTGCACAATAATGTTGTATGATTTTTAATTAAGCGTACAAAATTCATTTTTTAAAAATTTCAAAGCCCAATTTCTGGAAACATCTTGAACGTCATAGGAAAAATATTACATCCTATAAACTATTCTGATAATACAGACGAAAAATGAAATGAAATACGAAATTAAAACTGACCATAATTACAGTATCACATTTTATTTTTATGGAGATGTCGTTTATGCACAAATCTACTTGAGTTTTTTATGAAAACATGTTTTTTGGTGATGAATAACACCTTGATTAATAAGAATCACATAAGCACATATTTCCTAAGAGTCTCCCCATTAGAGTTGACTATTCTAGGTAGGGTGATTTAAGGTTGGGAACCTATTAGAACTTCCACATACCCAAATCACTCCAAAAATTAAAAAATGATAAGAAGAAATAAAGAGAAAGTTAGTATGTGATTAAGAAAATAATCAAGAAAAAATAACAAGAGCTTCAACTTTACCTTGCTAACTCAATGATGCACTTCCTTTTGCAAAGCTTTCGACATTTTTTGTAATTTTCTTAATTTATAAGTGAGTATGGGATTAAATGGAACCAGTTTGGAAACTTACAAAGTGTCCGGCTCCAAGAATCGAATAGAAACGCAAAAACTTGTAGGCCCTCATGAACCCCTTTGCTCCCTTGTCATTTTCACATTATAGGGGTGTCCTACCCTCAGTTAATGATGTTAGTGTACAAGTGATGAATTGTGTTTCTCCACAGCTAAAATAATAAGAATGGCATGGCTGTTGGCTATTTATTAGCTATTTATAAATACAATGCTCAAGTGTATTCAATGGGTAGATGTACCAATCTCTATGTTTATAATATATATGCTTAATTGTTCCAACTTCCAAGTATTATCAAGTGTACAAGGTTAGTAAAACAAATGGCTAAACTTTATAGGGGAAGCAGTTGAGGAAATCAATTGGAAGGCAAATGATGTAGACGTTATCTCTAGTTTTCTTTACTTCTATATAAGAAGACATCAATAGGAAGGCGTGTAATGTAGACGTTGTCTTCCGCTCAAAATAATTTAACCCCAAACAGGAGGGTAGGCCCGGAGTGAGACAACCCAGGGCCCAAAAAATTGAATCAATATGCTAGATTAATTTTGACGCTAGACACGCAGTCACATCAAACTCGTCGGCTTCTTCTTTTTGGTTTTACATGTCTGCATGCATTTCCTTTTTGGTTTACCATCATAGATTACAACAATAATTGCTTTTACTCGTTAGTATTTTCTTTTTGAGTTATTTATGTTGTATCAAAATTTTACAAGCTTTTACTGACAACTCGAATTATGGTGAATTTTATGCTAAAATTGGTCAAAACATGACCTTTATCCAATTTGTTGTTTGAAATCTAACTTACTAAACTTAGTATGAAGTGAATTTTGGTATGAACATTCTAGACACGTTGAAAGACTAGTCTGGAAATTTTCACTTGAATTGGACATTTTTAAGATCGTTTTTTGTTTATTTTCTTAACTGAAGAGAAAATCAATGTTCTCGAATTTAGTGATTTACATGAACGTTTTTGTAAAAATGATATAAATTATATAAAATTCATATGAATATGATTTTAATTTCCTTGGAAAGCTACTGATGTCTACTTTAAAGTTGATGTTTTTAGTTTTGTCTAAATGATTTTATTTTAAACTTTATTGACAGAACAAGCTTATGTAATACTAGACAAAATCAGTTTTGCACAATAATGTTGTATGATTTTTAATTAACTGTACAAATTTCGGTTTTTAGAAATTCTAAAGCCCAGTTGTTGGAAACAACTTGAAAATCATATAAAAAATATTACATCCCATAAACTATTCTGATAATACAGACGAAAAATGAAATAAATTACGAAATTAAAACTGACCATAATTACAACATCACATTTTCTTTTTACGGAGATGTCGTTTATGCACAAATCTACTTGAATTTTTTATAAAAACATGTTTTTTGGTGATGAATAACAACTTGATTAATAAGAATCACATAAGCACATTGATGTCTTGTTTATTGCTTTACTTTTTGATAGTTTTTAGTTGGTATTATAGTTGTTTTTGAGTTAGTTTAGGCTAGTTTGTTAGCTATTTCCTTAATTAGTGCAATTTTCCTTCTTGTATGCACTTTCTTTGGGCGATTTGTTTCATTTCAGGACTTAGGAGCATGCTTGGAGGACACTTGCATAACCCCGAATATTAATATCGAAGAGGAAGGTCAAGAAAGCATCAAGGAAGCATAACCGAGTTCCGGGGGCAAATATAAGAAGTTTTGGAAGGGTTTGCGCATAAGGGTCAACTTCAAATTACCATAACTTTCAGCACACAAAACATTTTTGAGCAATTCAAGTTGGAGATGAAAGTTTGGCTCAATATATTTCCAACAAGTGGTCATAAGCTCAATTCCGATGAAAAACGAGTGAGACATGGCCGTTTGAAAATGAACTGATGAAACTGAAAACTGACCCGAGCGCTCGGGTCAACTAACCCGCCCGGGTCAATCTGCGGAAAATTCAAATTTCAATCTTGTTGGTCCGACCCGCCCGGGTCAACCTCAACCCGAGCGCCCGGATCATCTCACCCGCCCGGGTCGGGTAATTTTTTCCGGAAACGTTTTGCGATTATGCCTTTTATGCGGGGCTGTTTTGTAATTATTATGTTTTATTTCTTATGACTATATAAGAGGGACTCCTCTTATTTTAACTTAGGCAATTTTTAATTAGAGATTAGAGAGAGATTATATCTTGTTTTAGCATTGAAGTTTAGAACAAAACCCTAGGAGAGAGAAAAGTGGAAGTTTGAAGCTTTTGGATCTCCATTCTTCATTTATGAAAGCTTAAAGTTGGTAATCTTTGTTTATTTTCTTCTTTTCTTCCATTATTCTTGTTTATTTCATGCTTGTTTGTTTAGATCTTGCTTTATTAGTTGATTATTTGCATTTTTCTCTTTTTTCCTCCATGGTTATGGTGATGAAATTATTTCAAGCTTTGTTTTGTTTTATTTCCATAATGTGTGAGTAGTTTCTTACTAGGGGAACGGATGTAACCTTCATTTACTCTTTGAATCTTAGATCTAAGTTAGGGGGTTAACTTTTGGGGTTGAACTTGTTGATCAAACTTGTTTTACTTGGTTTGTTGGGTGTTTGATCACCACTTAACTTGCACATTTGGAATTCCTAGTGAAGGATTGAAAGATGAAGCTAGGAATAAACTAAGTTTGGTTCTTTAGACTATGATCTCCATGAAAATAGGCATTTTCTAGTTTAGGGAAGCTTAATTAGTCATGTTGTGCTTGATTTGGCTAGATCGGTTGTTCATGCCATGAGAATAGGTCATGAGTGACTAATCAAGCTCCTCTAATTAGCTCGAGAGAGTAATTAGAGTTCATATGTGCGTGATTTTTCCCTTGTGATCCCCCATTTGTTTTCCCCTTGGTTTTGATTGTTGGATTCTTGGGTTGAATGTTGGTGAATCCCCTAATCCCCTAGTTCTTTTACCCTTATTTTATCTTCTTTACTTGCTTGTTGATTTACTTTGCAAATTTCCTAGTTTATTTAGATTTTAGAATCATTGTTAAACTTTCAAAAACCCAAAAATTGATTTAAGTCATTGTAGTTAGCTAATTAACTCTTGATTTAACCCTACTTCCTTGTGGATTCAACCCTATACTTACCCTATATTGGGTAATTTAGGTTATATTTAGCGAGTATACAACAACCCGTCAAATTTTGGCGCCGTTGCCGGGGAAGTAGCGGTTAACATTAGCTAATTGGTTAATTTTGAGACTAAATTGTCTTTTTCTTTATTTTGGTGTGTTTACCTCTTGGTTGTTTTTACTAATATTCTCCTTAGCTTTGTTGGTTTCATGTCACGGAGATTGAGGGGCGATCCAACCATCCCCATCAATCATAACCTTGAAAATACATTGAGGCAATTATGGAGAATCTTTAGGGAACCTACGGTCCAACCATCGATCGTTGAACAACCGGGTTTTGAACAAGAGTTGTCTATCTCCACTACTTCTAGCACTATGGGGGATGAGGCTCCTAGAGCATTACGGGATTTTGAGCATCCTGAGGCATTTGAACTCAAAAGTGGTATTCGCCGCCCAACTACTACCGCTAACTTCGAATTTTCTCCGTATTTAATTCGCATGATCAAACAAGAGCCCTATGGGGGTATGACTCATGAGTGCCCTCTTGAGCATTTGGCTAACTTCTTGGAGCTATGTGCCACGGTGAAGCAAAATAATGTGAGTCAAGAGTTTGTGAGGCTCAACCTATTTCACTTCTCTCTTGTGGGCAAGGCTAAGAAATGGTTGCAATCTATTCCGGAAGACTCTTTGACAACTTGGGCACAAGTTACCACGGCTTTTGTGGATGAATTCTATTCTCAAGAGAAGACCTCCGAAGCTAGGAGGAAGATAGCTAATTTCTCTCAAGAGGAGGATGAGACATTGTATGGAGCTTGGGATAGGTTTAAGGATCTTCGAAGATCTTGTCCTCATCATGGTTATAGTCAATGGATGCTTATGCAAAGCTTCTATGATGGTCTCCTTCCTATGACCCGTGCAAGCCTTGATTCGGGTGCGGGAGGCCAACTAACAAAGCTTCCGGTTGACACTATTGAGCCTACAATTGAAGAGGTAGTAAGACACTACTCTTGGGGGAATTCTACTAGAACCGCAAGCAAGAAGAATGCAAGCAAAGGCAAGTATGATCTTGATGCCATTAACCACATCAATGCAAAACTTGATACCCTTGCAAAGAAATTGGAAAAGGTAAGCTTGGCATCTCCTAGCCAAAGCACTTCCCAAGCTTTTTCTTGTGAGATTTGTGGTGGGTGGACCATGCTAGCTCTTATTGTGGTGGGTCTATGGACCATGTTGCTTGGGTGAATATTAGGGGTGAGGGAAATCCTAACTTCAACAACCAAGGAAGATGGAATAATAATGCGAAGTGGAGGATGGAAGAACCCTCAACCACCCCAACCTTACCAAGCTAGACCACCCGAATTCCATAACCCCCAACAAACATTCACACAACCACCCCTAGAGCTCCCTTTGAACCAAATCAACCAAAACAATCCTCCCTTGAATACACTCTCCAACTCTTCTTAGCCCAACAAACAAAAACCAATGCCGATAACGATAGAAAGTTTGGGGAGATACACACTTCCCTCTAACAAATGAATGCCCACAATAAGATCATTGAAACCCAACTTGCCCAAGTCGCTCAACAAGTGACCAACAACTCCTCAAACTCTTCTACCCAACTTTCTAGCCAACCCATCATTTGAGACCAAATTAAAGCCATCACTTTGAGATCCGGGGCTCACTATGAGGGTCCTAAGATTCCCGAAATTGATGATGTTAGTCCTTCCAAGGAGAGTGAGAATGCTGATAGTGGAGTGGGTAAAGAGGTTGAAGAAGTCATTGTGGAAGACGTTCAAGTGGATGGAACTCCTATAGTGGTTGAAACTAAGAAATCAAGCAAAAAGTCTCTTCCATTGAAAAACTATACTCCTTCGGTTCCATATCCTCAACGGTTAATGAAGAGGCAACTCAATGACAAGTTTGTCAAATTCCTTGAAGTAATGAAAAGTCTACAAGTGCACATTCCATTTCTCCAAGCTATGGCTCAAATGCCTACCTATGCTAAATTTCTCAAAGAATTTCTCTCCAACAAGTCTAAGCTTGAGAAAAGTTCTACTATTGCTCTCACCGCAGAAGTTAGTGCGGTTCTCCAAAACAAGCTCCCCGAAAAACTAGAAGATTCGGGTTCTTTCTCTATACCCGTGAGAATTGGAGATTTTGAGTCAAAAAGAGCGTTGGCCGACCTAGGGGCGAGTGTTAGCCTCATGCCGCTTTCAATTGCAAGAAAGCTTAACTTTGAGCTTAAACCTACTAGAAGATTAATACAATTGGCGGATTGTTCGGTTAAGGTCCCCGTTGGAGAATTGGAAGATGTGCCGGTGCAAGTAGGGAGAGTCTTTATCCCTTGTGATTTTGTTGTGATGGAGATGGAAGAGGACTCTCAAGTGCCTCTCATCTTGGGAAGACCCTTCTTGAAAACGGCCGGGGTGCTTGTGGATATGAAGAGAGATATCATGACTTTGACAATCGGAGATGAAAAAATGGAATTTGCATTCAACAAAAGTATGAAAGCCCCCATCATGGAAGAAGTGCATTGGATGGACACTCTTGAGCAAGATCTATCAAGTCTTAAGACCTTGAATGAAGTAAGGGACCCCTTTGACGATGTGATATCAAGGAAGAAAAAAGAAAGGGGAGGTGAAGTTTGCAACCTCAAGAAAGTCGTGAACAAGGTTTCCATCTATCATCCGAAAGAAGGAAAGTTTAAGGTATTCGAAGTCCCATTGAAGAAGAAGGAGAGTACTAAGCTTCCTCCCACTTGTAAAGAGAAAATGGAGTTTGTATCCAAGAAAACCAATAGTACTCCACTCATGAAGAATGTGGACCACATAGATGCATGTAGTCATGAAGTGGTGAGCCTCAAGACTTGGGATGAGCATAATTGGGTTTATGATGGATGGCATGACCCTTTGTGTGATTCAATGCAAGCCGTGAAAGATGACAAAAGATCAACTAATGAAACTCATGGCTTGATACTTCAAAGATTTTCCCCCAGTAACTTTGAGGACTACTCTTTCCGCCCTCCATGATGACCTCACACATGGTCGAGCTATCGACCTTAAAAAGAGCACTCTCAGGAGGTAACCCGTATTTATTGCTTTTATTTTCTTTCTTTCTTATAATTTTCTTTATTTTGAGAGCTTTATTTGATTTTAGTTTGGTTGTATGTACTCATTTGCATACTTTGACCCTCGTTTGGCATGTTGGTTTGTTGGTTTGTTGGTTAACCTTCCCCTTCCCTTCCCTTCCCTTCCCCCCCCTTTGATTATCTTGTTCATGCATTGAGGACAATGCTTTCTTCTAGCTTGGGGGAGTAAATATATATATATATATATATATATATATATATATATATATATATATATATATATATATATATATATATATTACTCATTTTCAGAAAAAAGAAAAAAAAACGTATATTTTTAAAAACCCAAAAATAATTTTCTTTCTTTTTTTTCATCTTCTTTCTTTATTTTAGCTTTCTTTCCTTTTCTTTCCCTTATTTTTCAATCTTTGTTTTTAGTTCTAAAAATAAAATAAAATTTGAAAAAGAGCAAAAATAGCAAAAAAATCTGAAAAACAAAAAGAAGTTTTAGCTTTGAATAAAGTTTTGATTTCCTTGCCCAAGGAAGATGCTAGTTGATGATATATGTGGATTCCTTGCTTGGATTTTGAGTATATGTTTAGAGGCTCCTTTTGGAAGAGTGTGAGTTTGGGTTGTGGTGCTTTAGGAGGTGATTAATCTTGATTGCATTAGAATCAATCAAAATGAAACCAAAGAATGCTCAATTGGATGTCTAGTCTTGAATCTTGACTATGTTGCTCATGCTTGAATAAATTTAGCTTCGAATTTGCGGTCCCTAGTGTCCCTAGATATGCTCATCATGTCCCCAAACAAAACTCTACAAGAAGCTTAGTTTTTACTTCTTTTCGTTTGTAATAAGTGGTACAAAAAGCCACAAGTTCTCATGTTTCTCTTTAGTGAGTAGTTACTCCTCTTTTGTATAGCAAAAATTCCCATAATAAGGGAAAAATAAAAAGCCAAAAACAATCAAAAAAGGCGTGAAAATGAAAATAAAAAAAAAGTGAAGAAAAACGAAAAAGCAAAATGAATAGAAGAATTCCAATAAAAGAGGTCAATTTGTGGATGCCTCCCACACTTAGTTCAGTTTTTCTAAAGTTTTGAGTAGAGTGAAGTCTAAGGCATATTTGTGTGTCTAGGGATGTGGACTAGTGGTTTGAGCTTCTATAACACTTGAAGGGCCCTGAGTCTTTTAGATAGCTAGGTGTTCTCTAATGAGCGAGTAAAAAGTCTAATTAGGTGTCCTTTTGTAATCTTGATTAGTTTCTTTCTCTACCCATAACCTATGAGTACACTTGGAAATTAGTTGTTTTGAAAGTTGCTCTTTATCCTTGCTTGTGAACCATTTCATTGATAGTTGACTTGGGCATTACTCTTGAATTTGATTGAATAAATTGTTGATGAAAACTAGAGTTGTGGGT
The DNA here is from genome assembly GCA_947648045.1 of Beta corolliflora. NCBI lineage: Eukaryota > Viridiplantae > Streptophyta > Magnoliopsida > Caryophyllales > Amaranthaceae > Beta > Beta corolliflora. The sequence continues at coordinate 37,093 of CANSZD010004131.1, forward strand.
TTGAAAACTCTTTGGAAACCCTCGCGAGATCCCACTCGCCCTCTAGAGCGATCTAGGGGTTTAAAGAGCTTGTTGCATGTGCTAAATGCAATCGTGATTCGAAAATGAGTTAGTATAAATTCTTTATCCTTCCTTCCTTTTTCATTTTTCTTCCCTCTTCCTTCTTCATTTTGTTTTCAAATAAGTTTTCATTCTCCTACTTGTGTTTTAATCTATTTTGCTTGAGGACAAGCAAAGATCTAGCTTGGGGGAGTTTGATGTCTTGTTTATTGCTTTACTTTTTGATAGTTTTTAGTTGGTATTATAGTTGTTTTTGAGTTAGTTTAGGCTAGTTTGTTAGCTATTTCCTTAATTAGTGCAATTTTCCTTCTTGTATGCACTTTCTTTGGGCGATTTGTTTCATTTCAGGACTTAGGAGCATGCTTGCAGGACACTTTCATAACCCCAAATATTAATATCGAAGAGGAAGGTCAAGGAAGCATCAAGGAAGCATAACCGAGTTCAGGGGGCAAATATAAGAAGTTTTGGAAGGGTTTATGCACAAGGGTCCACTTCAAATTACCATAACTTTCAGCACACAAAACATTTTTGAGCAATTCAAGTTGGAGATGAAAGTATTGGCTCAATATATTTCCAACAAGTGGTCATAAGCTCAATTCCGATGAAAAACGAGTGAGACATGGCCGTTTGAAAATGAACTGATGAAACTGAAAACTGACCCGAGCGCTCGGGTCAACTAACCCGCCCAGGTCAATCTGCGGAAAATTCAAATTTCAATCTTGTTGGTCCGACCCGCCCGGGTCAACCTCAACCCGAGCGCCCGGGTCATCTCACCCGCCCGGGTCGGGTTATTTTTTCCGGAAACGTTTTGCGATTGTGCCTTTTATGCGGGGCTGTTTTGTAATTATTCAGTTTTATTTCTTATGATTATATAAGAGGGACTCCTCTTATTTTAACTTAGGCAATTTTTAATTAGAGATTAGAGAGAGATTAGATCTTATTTTAGCATTGAAGTTTAGAACAAAACCCTAGGAGAGAGAAAAGTGGAAGTTTGAAGCTTTTGGATCTCCATTCTTCATTTATGAAAGCTTTAAGTTGGTAATCTTTGTTTATTTTCTTCTTTTCTTCCATTATTCTTGTTTATTTCATGCTTGTTTGTTTAGATCTTGCTTTATTAGTTGATTATTTGCATTTTTCTCTTTTTTCCTCCATGGTTATGGTGATGAAGTTATTTCAAGCTTTGTTTTGTTTTATTTCCATAATGTGTGAGTAGTTTCTTACTAGGGGAAGGGATGTAACCTTCATTTACTCTTTGAATCTTAGATCTAAGTTAGGGGGTTAACTTTTGGGGTTGAACTTGTTGATCAAACTTGTTTTACTTGGTTTGTTGGGTGCTTAATCACCACTTAACTTGTACATTTGGAATTCCTAGTGAAGGATTGAGAGATGAAGCTAGGAATAAACTAAGTTTGGTTGCTATACTAGGATCTCCATGAAAATAGGCATTTTCTAGTTTAGGGAAGCTTGATTAATCATGTTGTGCTTGATTTTGCTAGATCGGTTGCTCATGCCATGAGAATAGGTCATGAGTGACTAATCAAGCTCCTCTAATTAGCTCGAGAGAGTAATTAGAGTTCATATGTGCGTGATTTTCCCCTTGTGATCTCCCATTTGTTTTCCCCTTGGTTTTGATTGTTGGATTCTTGGATTGAATGTTGGTGAATCCCCTAATCCCCTAGTTCTTTTACCCTTATTTTATCTCCTTTACTTGCTTGTTGATTTACTTTGCAAATTTCCTAGATTTTAGAATCATTGTTAAACTTTCAAATACCCAAAAATTGATTTAGCTCATTGTAGTTAGCTAATTAACTCTTGATTTAACCCTACTTCATTGTGGATTCGACCCTATACTTACCCTATATTGTTTAATTTAGGTTATATTTGGCGAGTATACAACGACCCGTCACACATATTTCCTAAGAGTCTCCCCGTTAGAGTTGACTATTCAAGGTGGGGTGATTTAAGGTTGGGAACCTATTAGGACTTCCACATACCCAAATCACTCCAAAAACTAAAAAATGATAAGAAGAAACAAAGAGAAAGTTAGTATGTGATTAAGAAGATAATCAAGAAAAAATAACAAGAGCTTCAACTTTACCTTGCTAACTCAATGATGCACTTCCTTTTGCAAAGTTTTCTACCTTTTTTGTGATTTTCTTAATTTCTAAGTGAGTTTCTAAATCCACTTAATTACTAACTTAAACCCTTTTTTGTATTTTTCTTTTGATGAATTTATTTACTTACTAATTATAACTTTTGCTTAGATGGAAAAATTAAGGAGGAGCAGAGTAGTATTGAGATTTCTTAGAAGTTAGAAGTTGTAGAGTTAAGTGAAGTTGTGGTTTTTGGTGATGTGTGAAAAAATTATTGTTGTGAAGTAAAAAAAATGGGGGGTATTTATAGGGAAATGAAGTGGTGAACTAGGGTTTGAAGAAGGTAGAAAATCAGATTTTTCACCCAAAAAAATCTGATTTTTATCAACCCAAATTATCTTAATGACATCACATTAATGACATCACCTTAATGACATCACTAAATCCTCCTACATCATCAAATTTATGGGAAATGCCATTATTCTTATTCTCTTTAGATTTGATTTTGATTTATACACTAATGAAGCAAAATCCGAATTTCAACACATCCTAATACGTAGAAATGCATCGAAAAACGTGAAAGAAGTGATGACTGGACCACTGCGCCAAACGCAGAAACCTGCGATAGGCACAACACCGTGCGCTAGGTGCATTGGCCTGCGTCTGGCGCAGGACACTATGATCATGTGCCCGGCGCACAACTCGAATCTTCGGAAAAAATCCGAATTCTTGGCTCTTACACTTTGGATTTGATTCTTATTCTCACTCCTTTTCATGATTCTTATTCCTTAACTAATGGATAAAGGATGTGATTAGTGGGTAAAGAATATATTCTTATTCTTTATCCAATGAACAATGACTTGACCATCAAGAAAAAACTGATTATCACCGGTTTTGGGAGACGATTAAAATTCCGGCGCCTAATTGCGACTCGTTTTTCTGTTTTTCGAAAAACTAACTTAAAACAATTAACGAAAACTCATCAAATTAGTAAAGATGAGCATGATTATACTACAAATCATTTTATTAAACCGGTGTTTGTAGTTATTGAATACGACTCACGGAAAATTATATTTCTAAGCCGGAATTATATGACTAAAACGCGAAAAAAGGAAAACCATACGATGGAATGAAACTCGCGTTCCGGGACGAAACATGTCTTTGACGGGGTGCTTGCTCCACAATACTTGACGGTTTTTTGTTAGTTTTATTTCTTTTCAAAATCTTTATTTTAAAATTTTATACGCAAAAAGGGTTTCAAAATTTGGTGTCTACAGGTAGTAGGGGTGGTTAAGTTCAAGGTTTATACAAGCATTTGATCGTAACATATTAAAAATATCATAACAAGGTAAAATAATCAAGCATTTGGAATTCTCAAACACTTCAAGAGTTCTCGATTCCAGGTCACTGCAAACTACTATTCAAGAAATGAACAATGATAATAACTCAATTGAGGATTTATTAATAACCAACATTCTAAAAGCGTTCAACACTGTAAACCATAATCAAGTTCATTAGGTGATTTAAGTTTCATCATTGAATTAGAAGCATAAATAAAATGATGGAAGGCCAATGAAAAAATAAAATGAAATTAAAATGGAAAGGTTATATTAGATGAAGTCCTATAGTGACATAGACTCGATAGGAAAGGACGGAAATGGCTTAGCGTAAGGACTCTCTGACTCATCCTAGGAAACCAGAAATATGAGACTAAGCCTTCAAATTGAATTGTTGATGCATTAATGGTATTCGACAGTAGATGTCAGATGTTCATTGTTATGTTGGAATTCGCGGTAGAAATGTAGGTTGCACCTTTTGAATTTTCTTTAAGTGCAGGGTTTGGAGTAACCCTATAGATGTGATCGCGCCTCTAATGTGAAGGCGCTAGATCCTATGGAAGTGATCGCGCCTTTATTGTGAAAGCGGTCAAAAGTAATCTTCATGACTCTAAATGAAGTCGGGGTGGTGATAGTATGATTGATGAGCTTTAGAGTAGGCTCACTGGTGGGGCGCGGGTGTGTCGTTGTGCACCGCACCCGGCCAAAGATAAAATTTCTCCTACTCTCTTTTACACTAAGATAGTATAATGGAAGTAGGGGTCGTATCCACAGGGAAACAGGGACGAGCTTTAGTATTTAGCGTGATTCAAAACCTAGATTAAGCTAAGGGCCGAGAAACCTAATAATAAGGGGGGTTTCAAGTAGATTATAATTAAACTACAACTAGCTAGCATATAAACAAAATGAGAAATCAATATGTGAAGATCTTGAATCCGATTAACATCCACTTCAATTCATTATCGATCATTTAACCTCGACTCTAATTAATTCCATAATTATCTATTCTTTGAGAATTAATCTCGCATTCTCCTTATTCTTAGTTGAATAGCACGATCAGCGTGACTATAAAACCCTAACTAAAGGATAACCTAGTCCGATAGCGTCTAAGTTCAATCCAATAGCAGCAATAAACACAGAGAACCAACAGACCTGCTAACGTCATACAAGCGACAAACATTCAACAGTTGATTCAATTTCCCCAAGAAATAACCAAGACGATCAGCATCTAAGTTACTCCCTAGTTTGCTACCAATTGATAAAAGAATAAAACAATCCGATTCTATTCTTAAATCTAGCATTAGATTAATTACACAATCAAACTAGTAACGTTCCTAGCATAATTATGCAAAAACCATAGGAAACAATCATAGAAATTAAACCATAATCAAAGAAACTAAATAGAGAGGAAATATCTCACAATAATGCTTGAAGCTCCATATTAATCTCGTTCAAGAACAGTTCAAGCTACAATCGGCATAGCATAAGCCAATTCCATAATTGAAATCTACAAAAACTAAACTAGAAAATAAAAACTAAAAAGAGAAGACAACAAGAGAGGAGTGGAGTTTTGGAGACTCCCTCTCCTTGTGGCTGCTGCCCCCCTAGGTCCAAAATCAAGCTTGGTATTTATACTAAAGTATAAAAATCAGCCGACAATTAGACCGACCTAGGGGTCGCGAGGTGCGAATTAGGTCGCACCGTGCGAAGAGTGTTCTACCTACCGCACATTTGGCTGGGCAAGGCAGGTCGCACCGTGCGAAGCAGGTCGCGAGGTGCGAGCAAGCAGGTCGCGAGGTGCGACCTGGCTCGCGAGGTGCGAGCTGCGAGCTGGGCAGGCTTGCTTCGCGCGCTGGGCGAGCATGCTGGGCGAGAGCTGGGCGAGCGCTGGGCTTGCGGTGCTGCTTGGCGCGCGCATGGGTGATGCTTGTGCTGGCTTGGCGATGCTCACGAGAGCTTGGTGCGGCTGTGATGGGCTAGGTGCTATGCTCGGCTACGGCTTGTGGCGATGCTTGATTGGAACATGTGGCGACGCTTGGCAAGTATAACGATGTTGAGTCGTTCCAAACACTAATGCTTCTAGGAACTCGGAACTTACAACTTTAACTATAATTAAAATACAAAATTCCGAACTTCCGCTAAGAGCTAAATAAAACGCAAACGTTAACACTTATGATCAAGACTCTTAGCAAAAAGCACCCAAAATATAATATAAACATCGTATAACTTGAGCGTATCAAATTCCCCCACACTTGAACTTTACTCGACCTCGAGTAAACTCAAAAATGAGAATCACCAATAAATCATCACCCAAGCCATCGACACCAACCTACACTCCCCATCAACTACATCATCATCATCACATCTTAAAAACATCCGCTCGAAATCTAAACGTAAGGGACAATAACTCCCCCACACTTAGCTTCGAGCTCACCTGAAAAATACAAAGATGCGACAACAATAATAACCAACAACACCAACAAGTTTAACCAACAACACCAACAAGAATCAAAATGCCAGCTTACGACACACTAAACTTTCAACTCTCCCAAACCTCAAAAGATGACCTACTACTACAACAACTAACTTAAAATAGCAAGCCATGGAACAAAAACAAAAAAGGGATAAATTCCATGCTTACTCCCAAAAACAAACAATTAACCAAAAGAATGTGAAAGCCAAAATAAATCTTCACAAAATCAAGGATGAAATAACCAACCCAACCCGAAAACGCTTTCCACCTTATGACACCATCTCCGGCAAATGAGTTTTCAAAGTATATAATTCTCTCTTTCATCTCTCATTTTGCCTAGGAGCCCTTTCGGGTTTTCATCCTAGCTTCTCACATTTCTTTTTCATCTCACCATCTTACCCGCTCAATATAAGCCACTTTTTTGCATAGGTTGCCCTTTCGGGTTTTCAACCTATCCGGGCCCCCATTTTTGCCTGAGTCGCCCGCCCTTGTGGGTTTTCAACTCAGCGGGTTTCATTTCATCATCATTTTTTTTTTTAATATTTTTTTATTTTTCAATTTTTTTTTTTCATTTTCATTTTCAATTTGAAAGTAATAAATACAACATAGATACATGAGAATGAGAATACCCTCCCCCCTACTTAAACTACACATTGTCCTCAATGTGTCGACAATTAAAAGAAAAAGTAAACTGAAAATGGGGGGGAAATTTGAAAATCGGGTAAATTGAAGATCGAATTCTCAAAACTCATGAAAAGCAATCCGTCAAACTCAAATTTCTTAACAACACCAACTCGAATCTCATAAATCAACTCACAACCCGCTCCCTCGAATCACTCAAACAAATGACAAGTTCAAAAGTTTTGAATTTTTGAGATTTGCACCTAGCTTAAGAGATCGAAAAGATACATTAACAATCTCAATCCTCTAGTGTTACCAACTCCGAGCTATTGAAGTCCTCCCAACGGGTTTTCTTTTGTGGATTTTGGTTCCAAGCGGATTAAGATTGGTTGTGGATCTTTTTAGTGGGTGGGCGGTGGGTGAAAGAAAATGTGTTGTGGTGGTGGAAATTTGATGAGAAAATAAAGGAAAAGAAAGAAAATAAAAGGTGGTCTCGGGTTACCTCCCGAGAAGCGCTGTTGTTTAAAGTCGTTAGCTCGACTTAGTACCTTAAGCTTAATCGTTGGGCTGTGCTCCATGCGTGACAATGGTGGTTCCATGTCAATCTCCACTTCAAGTACCTGCAAAATTGATTGAGAAGGACTCTTGCAATGCATCGTTAATACCTAGCTTACTACAACATGGTTGAGCATATAACATCAGATTATATCCAAAACCTAACATTAAGTCAACAACAAACATCAACTAGTATTACTCCTAGCTAATCCAAGTCATGACCATTAATATAAATGTGTAAAGCTAGACAATAACCAAGATATAGAGTATGAGTCAATCAACCATTCCCAAGAGAGTTTAAGCAACAAGTTCCATGCTTCTTGTCCAAAAGACAAAAGTGAAATACATAGAGCTCAGTGGAAGATGAAAACTAGAAACTCAAACAAAAAGGGAATTCTTTATATGAGTGGCCAACCAAAAACAAAGAGCACAAGCAATACCATCCAAAAATCACGCTAAATACAAACAAGTAACACCGTTTCCCCGGCAACGGCGCCAAAATTTGGTGGGGCGCGGGTGTGTCGTTGTGCACCGCACCCGGCCAAAGATAAAATTTCTCCTACTCTCTTTTACACTAAGATAGTATAATGGAAGTAGGGGTCGTATCCACAGGGAAACAGGGACGAGCTTTAGTATTTAGCGTGATTCAAAACCTAGATTAAGCTAAGGGCCGAGAAACCTAATAATAAGGGCGGTTTCAAGTAGATTATAATTAAACTACAACTAGCTAGCATATAAACAAAATGAGAAATCAATATGTGAAGATCTTGAATCCGATTAACATCCACTTCAATTCATTATCGATCATTTAACCTCGACTCTAATTAATTCCATAATTATCTATTGCTGAGAATTAATCTCGCATTCTCCTTATTCTTAGTTGAATAGCACGATCAGCGTGACTATAAAACCCTAACTAAAGGATAACCTAGTCCGATAGCGTCTAAGTTCAATCCAATAGCAGCAATAAACACAGAGAACCAACAGACCTGCTAACGTCATACAAGCGACAAACATTCAACAGTTGATTCAATTTCCCCAAGAAATAACCAAGACGATCAGCATCTAAGTTACTCCCTAGTTTGCTACCAATTAATAAAAGAATAAAACAATCCGATTCTATTCTTAAATCTAGCATTAGATTAATTACACAATCAAACTAGTAACGTTCCTAGCATAATTATGCAAAAACCATAGGAAACAATCATAGAAATTAAACCATAATCAAAGAAACTAAATAGAGAGGAAATATCTCACAATAATGCTTGAAGCTCCATATTAATCTCGTTCAAGAACAGTTCAAGCTACAATCGGCATAGCATAAGCCAATTCCATAATTGAAATCTACAAAAACTAAACTAGAAAATAAAAACTAAAAAGAGAAGACAACAAGAGAGGAGTGGAGTTTTGGAGACTCCCTCTCCTTGTGGCTGCTGCCCCCCTAGGTCCAAAATCAAGCTTGGTATTTATACTAAAGTATAAAAATCAGCCGACAATTAGACCGACCTAGGGGTCGCGAGGTGCGAATTAGGTCGCACCGTGCGAAGAGTGTTCTACCTACCGCACATTTGGCTGGGCAAGGCAGGTCGCACCGTGCGAAGCAGGTCGCGAGGTGCGAGCAAGCAGGTCGCGAGGTGCGACCTGGCTCGCGAGGTGCGAGCTGCGAGCTGGGCAGGCTTGCTTCGCGCGCTGGGCGAGCATGCTGGGCGAGAGCTGGGCGAGCGCTGGGCTTGCGGTGCTGCTTGGCGCGCGCATGGGCGATGCTTGTGCTGGCTTGGCGATGCTCACGAGAGCTTGGTGCGGCTGTGATGGGCTAGGTGCTATGCTCGGCTACGGCTTGTGGCGATGCTTGATTGGAACATGTGGCGACGCTTGGCAAGTATGACGATGTTGAGTCGTTCCAAACACTAATGCTTCTAGGAGCTCGGAACTTACAACTTTAACTATAAATAAAATACAAAATTCCGAACTTCCGCTAAGAGCTAAATAAAACGCAAACGTTAACACTTATGATCAAGACTCTTAGCAAAAAGCACCCAAAATATAATATAAACATCGTATAACTTGAGCGTATCACTCACATTTTGTTCCTTAACTAAGCGTTCCTAAGTTATAATCTCTCGACCGGTCATGAACAGAATCGCGTGAACCTCGCTTATTTGTTTATAGAAATTATTTTTGAAATGAGAAATGGAAATGAGAAATGGGGATGGGAAATGGAAGAATGGAAATGGAAATGGGAAGTGATTAGAAATGGGTTATGATTATAAATGGGTATGATTTTGGACTAGTATGGGCTTGACCATGATGGAGGGGCCTAACTAAATGCACATGCCGACGTGGACTGGACTGGACTATGCAAGCAAACTAAATGATTAGACTTTGCTGAGTACTAGACTTTGCACTTACAATAAGCAAACTAGACTCAAAGCAGGGTAGACAAATAAGGGTGGTTAGACTTAGGGGATGAACTTTTATAGTCCGAAGACTTGACTTTTATAGTCCGTAGACTCGACTTTTATAGTCCATAGACTCGACTTTTATAGTCCGTAGACTGACTAGGGTTTACATATAATGCAAACTAGACCTAAGGAAATTTTATAGTCTTAAGACTCAACTTTTATAGTCCGAAGACTGACTAGGGTTTACATATAACGCAAACTAGACCTAGGGAAATTTTATAGTCCTAAGACTGAACTTTTATAGTCCGAAGACTGACTAGGGTTTACATATAATGCAAACTAGACCTAGGGAAATTTTATAGTCCTAAGACTGAACTTTTATAGTCCGAAGACTGACTAGGATTTACATATAATGCAAACTAGACCTAGGGAAATTTTATAGTCCTAAGACTGAACTTTTATAGTCCGAAGAGTGACTAGGGTTTATATATAATGCAAACTAGACCTAGGGAAATTTTATACTCCGAAGACTGACTTTTGTAGTCCGAAGGCTGACTAAGGTTTACATATAATGCAAATTAAACTAAACCTAGGGAATTTTTTTAGTCCTAAGACTGACTTTTATAGTGCGAAGACTGACTAGGGTTTACATATAATGCAAGCTAGACCTAGGGAAATTTAATTTTATATCCGAAGACTGCCTTTTATAGTCCGAAGACTGATTAGGGTTTACATATAATGCAAACTAGACCTAAAGAATGAACTGGCCCTAAATGAACCTAAGATTTGGATTTGACTAGACTTAGACTTAGATTGGCATGGATTAGGAATAGACTTGGACTAGACTTCACATAAAGATGAAAATGGGCCTATATTTTGATATGAACTAGACTTATATGGGCCTAAGATCGACTCTAATGCTAGTGAATGTATGGACTCAAATTAGACGGGCCTTGGATGAATGCAAAATGGACTCTAATGCATATGGGCCTAGCATGAATGCAAGTGGATTGGATTTGGTTGAATTATATTGAATGAAGGTGTTTCGACTGGGATTAGAATTTTCGAAATTTGTTTTTGAAAGGAACCCCTTGTTTGTATCTTTTGTTAGGAAAAGATGATGGATTAATTTTGAAAATATTTTTTAAATGTCGTGTGTGATGATGATTAATAAATACTTTTTGAAAAAGGTAGAATAGAAATGGGTGTAGGATTGATTTTGAAAAATATAAGTTTTTAAAATTGATTGAATATGGTAAGATAAGATTGATAGGGAAGATTAGTTGAACAGCAGGGAGAAGGTAGACATGCATGACAATTTTAACTCTACCATGACCAGACTCGACCTTGCATGAAAAGACTGATTTTTTTACTTGAATTAGACACCTAGAATGACCATGTTTTTTTAAGCGAATGCAGACATACGAACATAGGACTGAACATAGGATAAACCACCACCACGACTAAATCGACGACAAGCATGTGATGCACAGACTACGTGTCGTACAGCATTGCTGCGCGCGGCGCACAGTCGTGCGTCAGGGGCGGGCGTGGTGCGCCAGGCGCAACTTAATGCGCTTGGCGCACTACTCCCCTTAGTCGATGTTTTAGCCAATTGACGAACTTTTGTTTGTTATTTAGACGCGATTCTAGGTACGACGCATAATAATGACAATTTGACTAGTTAATAATAGGCAAAATTGCAATCACAAGCAAATGTCATATAACATGGATGCAAAAGTTCTCAACCTAAAGTCCAGTTCTATGTTTGAAACTATGGTCAGGTTTAGGTTAAGTCTGAAAAGGTCCATGACTAAGAGATTGATCCCACGCTTCGTACCTCTGCTTAAAGTGGAGGCCACGTGTAAGACGCACTCCAGTTCTCAAGTCAGGAACAAGAGAACAATGTCATGGTTGGGTAGGTTTGCTTATGACTAAGATCTAACACTATCGCTCATGAAGCTTTTTGGAAGGACAAAGCGCAAACCACCCGGAGGTGGCCTCACGCATAGAACATGCGCTAATGAGGCAAGGTAGATTGTCCTTATGGTGGCTTAAACAATAGCCATGCATATGCAAAACAGTAATGTCATTCTAAAGCATAAAAATAGTATGAATCGTATTTTTCGAGTTTCGCCTACTCATTTAAAAAAATTAATTTTTTAAAATCCTCCCCAAGCAGTCGCCAAATTATAGGCGTGTTTTTATTTCGCCTACGCGGGATGATCGCGTATTAGATTTGACTACCCCTTGTAAAGGTTTTGTATTGAAAATTGTAAATTGTTTTGAAGTGGCCAACAAGTCTTCAAATGAAGACTCATAAACCTAATTGGATATGGGAAATCGTAGGGACAAATTAGGGACTTATCCAATGTAGATTTCCCCGTCCTGACTCCGTAGATGGTCAAAATGAACCAAAGATTGAGTTAGGGGGTGAGGGTACAACACAGTCAGGAACCATATGTTGCCCATTGTTGGCGTCTACTAAATATCGATTCATGTCAATGTTTGTGCAAAAGAATAACCAAATAATATTTTAAGCACCCTAAAAATAATTTAGTCTAGGTTGGTTCAGGAAGACTATTTTTTAATGATATGTTATTATGCAATCAAATTACAGGGAACCTAGCAGGTTGTCCAAATTAATCTGATTAATATTGGAACAGTTCTTTAAGTCTTTGATTAGCAAAAATAACATGTGGGTTATAAAAGCAATAAAGTAGGACAATCATATAATATGTATAGAACAATCAGGCAAGCATATAATAATGTATGAAAATAAATAAAAAGAAGGAAGGATTAGAATACACAATAGAACGATTTTATATCAAAGATCTACATCATGAAATAAATGGTTGGTAACTTCAATATAAAAATAGAGAATTTATTCAAGGACCCTCAGGATTATACCGTGGCTTGGGTCTGCGAGATTGGCAACCTTCGGGACGAGCAATCGTGAAACCTAAAAATATGAATGTGTATGAAAGATTTGAATGTATGTATGAAGATATGTGTTTGTATGTTTGTAGATTTGAAAAGTATGGAGTTTTGTAGAGAGGTTTTGTAGAGAGGTTCATAAATATATTTGTAGAGCTCGAAGTGTTAAGTGTGAAAATCCGTTCTGAAATCAGTAGGGAAATCAGGCTGCGCCAGGCGCAAGCTAATGTGTCACGTGCAAATACACGTGTCAAGCGCAGATTAGCGTGCCTGACGCGGCATGCCCAGTAGAAAGCGTACACATGGTACGCGCTTTGAAAAAGATAAGAAAGAAATAGATGCCTCTCGCACAGAGAAGTGCGCTTGGCGCATGACTCTATATGAGTCACAAATCCACGTGGCAGTTTTGTGCGCTAGGCGCACGCTTACGTGGCAAATACGTGGAAGGAGACGTGCGCTCGGCTCACGTCTGTGCGCTCATCGCAGGCTGGTGCGCTCGGCGCACCGCCTTGCTTTTGACACGTTTTGACAGTTTTCTTGACAAAAACGCGGTTTAAAGATTTTCTTTTGTCTTTTAACTCCGGAAATCTGATTTTACGGGATAAAATCCGATTTTAATTATAAAAATATCTTTCAAAATATTTATTTTATTTAAAATAAAACAATTAATTATTATTAAACAATTAATTGGGCTTTTCAAAGGATTGGACTCAAAATTTAATTAATCATCATGAATAATTAATTGGGCTTTAAAACAGGACTTTAACACTTTTTCGAAATAGTTTTGGGATGGCTCCTCGGACTGCTCTCCCCTTGAGTCGGACCAATTAAGACCACGGTATGTTTCATCATCAGATCCTTAAATGAGAAGACACGATTATGTGTCTACAATCTGGCATTCATCTTATCTTCTATCATCTTTGGCATAAGGGACACAAATAAAATATGGTTGCATAGAGACGCGAGTATCCCATTTATTAGAAGCACTCGCCTAGCGGGCGATATAAAGCCAAATGTTTCCAATCCCCCACCTTTTGTTGGATTTTATCTAGTAGGGCTGCAAACTTACTCGTGCTTTTGCCATCCACCTCGATGTTACATCCCAAACATATCCCTAAGCTGTCCTCCAAAGGTGTCTCGATAATACTTCTCATAAATCTCCTGAATCATGAGGGTGTGTGAGGGTTGAATATGATCATTGACTTATTATATTTAATGACAAATGATAGATATATAGAATAAAGATAGAAAAATTACTCCTACTCTTTCTTCCTTGCTCGTAGAGCAATTAAGTGAGCTTTAGAAAAATTACTTATGCTCTTTCCTTACTCGTAGAGCAATTAATTGAGCTTTCGTAACTTTTTATGTACTTACCTTGAGAATTATATACTAGTAAAAGCGACTTAAGAGCGATGTGATATCCGACATAATATTAGAAATATGTTAATAATGAATAGTGTGTCTGGGCTATACAATTCCATGATCAGTTGGGCACAATCTGTACAAACTTCCCGCTTCAAGCAGAAGCTAAGTCATTATTGCAGGCCCTATAGCTGATGATTCACATGCAGATTCTCTTTGGACTTGAAAGTGAAGTTTCTTAGTTTCATCTCCTCGTGACTCCACATGAAGGTGGTTTGAAATTGAATTTTCCCACCACGTGACTAAAAAACGAGCTTATAGCTAGAACAAGCAAAACCAACTAAGTGAAGATTTTGGTAACTTTCATACCAACATTCCATAACTCTCTTTCCTCTTTCCCCTCTCCTCCTCCCTCTATGATATCATCCTCTTTTGGTTTGAGTACCCAACGGCCAAGACTAGTCATTTACATATTTCTAATATTATGTTTGGATATCACATCGCTATTAAGTGCTTTTACTCAATGGCGGAGCTAGCAACTTATTCAAGTGGGTTTAAGTCAATCAAAATTAACTCTTACATAAACATAGACAAAATCATTTAAACAAGTTTATAATACTTTTTTGGCCATAAAAACATTAAGCTTGAAGTATATAACACTACAAATTTATTTATGTTTATATTGCATATATATATTTCACATATATTATTGTACATATAGCATACATATATTGCAGTAGTATAAGTATGTGTATCTTAATTTAAAGGATTTGTATCTTAAGTTGGGTCAATAAACCTCGTTGCCATATATATATATATATATATATATATATATATATATATATATATATATATATATATATATATATATATATATATATATATATATATATATATATATATATATATATATATATATAAGGATCATATGGGAATGTCTCCTACATGAGAAATGAGAATGAATCTCAACCACACAATTGGATTAGAGTTATAGCACTTGTTCATTAGAGTTATACCCCGAAAAAATTTCGAGCCCAAAAAATAAAATTATTTTTTTAGAAATTATTTTTTCTAATATTTTTTCTGAGTTACATCACTTTTTCATTAGAGTTACATCACTTGTTCATTAGAGTTATAGCGCGTAAAATCCATTCTCATTTCTCATGTAAGTATCCATTCTCATATGAACTCACTTTTATATATATATGCAAGTATCCATTCTCATATGAACTCACTTATATATATATATATATATATATATATATATATATATATATATATATATATATATATATATATATATATATATATATATATATATATATATATATATATATATATCTCTATTATATAAGCCAAGGGGGGAGCTATGGTGTCCCCTCTTGAAAAGACTTATATACCCTTAATCTCACAAAATAATAAAGAAAAGATTTTCTTAATTCTTTCCTCATTTACAAATATGGGTATAAGGAAAGTTCTACATTACCAAAAAGAATTACATAAAATGTGGAAAAAGAGGAAACTCACAATTGAAAATGTAAACTGATGACTAAAATCAATTTTTAAACAATTATAAAAGCAAAGAGTTACAGAGATTATTATTATCTAAACTCTCAATTGCAATAAAAATTTCAAATAACATGCATTAACAAACCATAAAAGAATTAAGAAACTTTAGAGAATATTCATTTTTTTTTTTGGGGTTCACAATCAGTTAGGATAATAAATAATTAAAGAGATAAACATACATCATCAGATAATACCAATTTATAATTTTTTTTATTGAAGCACTACTCACCATAGTATGCCTAAAAACCTCAATTACCCAATGAAAATTAATTTGAACTACTACACATAAAATACGCCTATAAAGTATATGTATTTTAAATAAATAAAAAAACATAACATAGATCATTGTTTAAAAGGAGAGTTGTTGAATTATCTACCAAATACAAGATAACATGTCCTACCTCGACATAGTCCTTTAAATTTCTGGAAAACATTACTCTTTACACTACAGCAATGCAAATAAAAAATCATAACGCTCATCAATATTCACCATAAATATTACACTCTTAAGTTAGTTTTTAACACATTTTGATGTTACTATTAATATTAATATACTGTCGCATGCATCACATGCATATAGTGCTATTTTTGCTTATATGAACTGATTTGAACTTATTTTTGCTGAAAATAACTTCTAATAAGTTGAACAAAACAAAGCCTTTTATTGAAAAAACTGTCAACTTAAACTACTATAATGAGTTGTCGCTGCATGTAAAACTAACTACCCGATATTACGAAATATCACAATGAAAAAATTGTCGTCGCACGCATCGCGTGCTTAGAAAACTAGTATATATATATATAGGGTCAGGATCCGGTGAGAATAGGTCCTTATGTGAGAACATATATTATATGCGAGAGCAGATTTATGTTTAGAACATACGCATCATTTTTTAGAACATACGCATCACTTTTTAGAACATATGCAATACTTTTTAGAACATGCTTAAATTTTTGTTTTTAGAACATATTCAACACTTTTTAGAACATATGTTATGATTTTTAGAACATGAACACATCTTTTTACGTAAGAACCTAATCAACACATATACATATATTGATATATACATGTTATAAATTTTCAAGCTTATGTCCTAAATTATTTCAAGTATGTTCTAAAATATTTTAAGTGTGTTCCAAATTATTTCAAGTATGTTCTACATTATTTTTAACATGTTCCAAAGGAGAAAGTAAGTAATTATCAAATAATTCCGAGAAATTTCGTTGTGTTTTTGGTAATTTTCAGTTGATTTTTGTTTTTTTATTCCAAAATAATGCAGAAATGAAGGATACAGTACTATTCATATTAATTTTTTTCATAAATTTATAAATTAGGAACATCAAAAATCTAGTGCGACTATTTAGAACACGACAAGAACTATATAGATCACAACAAGAAATATTTAAAACATAACAAGAACTATTTAGAACACAGTAAGAACTATTTAGAACACAACAAGGACTATTTAGAACACTAGAAGAAGTATTTAGAACATTAGAAGAAGTATTTAGAACATATGTTTTACCATATTTAGAGCATAAGAACAACCGCGTAGAACATCCTTTTTTTATTATCAACAAAATAAGCACAAAATTAACATGGGACAAAAATATGTTATGAAATATATGCTCTAAAAATTTAAGTATATACTTCCTCAAAAAAAACTTAAGTATGTTTCCTCAAAAAAAAAAAGTTTAATAAGTATGTTTGTAACACCCCCAAAATCCATACACGTCTAAACTACGTTGCATCGACTTCGCGAGTGTTACTGCCGCGGTGAAACGCAAGGCTTATTGAATTTAAAACACTAACTTACTCTTTATTATGAAAACTAAATTGCAGCGGAAATAAAATGCTAACTTAACTACAACTCGGGAATCACTATTGACCCCTTTTATTTAAAATCATTAACTATGTAAATCATAAACAATCTCTAGGATGTTCAACCAAAACACTTTAAAAGTTTATAATCAAAAGTATCCTCCGTGTGCCCGAACTCATGCAGCATCACCAGCATACCTAATATGTTCCCCATTGAAACATCAATGGTTCATCACAGGTCAACAAACAACACAAATGACAAACAATCAGCTATGCTGAGTACGTACATAATCAGTTACATAATACACTAAACATAATCAGAATAATAATAACAATTCCTAAACATGATTCTACAAAAACATTAAATTCCATTTTTACAATTTATTTGGCATCGAACGGGCACCGTCATCTTTCTAGAATCATACGGGCTACTTAATCCTTAATAGACAACTTGGTCTATTAGATGAAATGTAAATACGGTTTCGTTCCGTTCCACATCCATCACCTTAGTATGCATACCCCCAAGATCGTACGGTACCTTCCGCCTACTTGAGTTATCAAAATTTATAAGGACACTACTGTCGTCACAGTAGGCTCGCGTAGGAGTGTAGAACAAGTCCCACACTCCCCCCCATTGTTCATCACTTGTAGGGAGTCCAACTACAAGTTTATTGCCAAAATCCTTTCTTAGTATTGTACATTCATACCACATTAAACATGTAATCATTTAACATTCCTTCTTAGATACAATACTCAAATCTTTACTTCTTGTAACATCCTTGTTATACCATAGATCAAAGAATACAAATCTAATAATCATGCTTATGATACGATAGAATTTCGCATAACCATGCTACATATCGATTTCCAATCACAATCATGTTACCAAACAATCTCAGCAATCACAATTGTTTCCTATCATGGTTCTAGGTTCCAATAGAATAAATCACAACCTAACATGATACTAGTAATTGCAAGCGAACCGGGTACGCGTACGTACCTTGTAACGGAGAATCTTTGCTGATTACTTAAAATGTTCCGCTTATGAAATTGGGACCTAATCGAATAATAAAAGTAATTCAGTTCTAAGTCCTTGATATCATTAAAATAAAACCAACTTAACTAACTATGTAAAACTTAGTGTTTCGAATAATATAAGTAAATGTTCTTGTTGTTTAAACTTTCTTTTCATCAACTCTATTGAAACTAACATATTTAGAAACTAATTACTATGCTTGCAAAATCGATTTCTTTTAACTTATTTTATGATTTGTTGACCACCACAAACTTAAACAATTTCATATACAAGTATTGTCAAAATCGATTTGCGGAATAAATTATCATAAGAGCTACCAATAATTATAAATCTGATTTCTTTTATTAATTTTATACTTTACTTATAATTACAAACTTAATCCAAGATACATAAGAATAACAAAATCAGATTTTACAATTAATTTAAAGAAGAAAAGAGAGAATTTTATTTTCTTTATACCGGACCAACTCGCCGGCGACGACCACCGGCGACACGAGGATTCCGGCGGCAGCACCACAACACTCGCAGCCTCGACGCGTCGCTCGCACAACCCTCGAGCCACACGCAGCACTCGCTCGCACACCGAGCACAAAGCACGACCCGCACAAAGACCCTCGTCTCCCTCGAGCCACACTTCGCAAAGCACCGTCGAAGCCTTGCCTCGGCTCGCACACACTTCGCTCTCACTCGCCTCGCCCAACACCCACTCGCCGCACAACCTCGGCGGAAGAACGACCACACTCGAGTCACGCTCGACCGCACGCACACGCGGCCTCGCTAGACCCCACTCGCACACTCTTCGACACCCTCGCTCGACCCGACGGCGGCGGCGACTTGACTCACTAGTCCACTTCGCGTCGCACACCCCACACACACAGCACGACCCTCGCACGCTGCACACACGGCACGACTCAAAAGCCGACAAGACTCAGGGGAAGGGAGGAGAAGTAGTGCGGAAGAGGAGAAAGAGGTGTGACGAGGAGGAATAAGGAAAAGACCGCGGGGAGGAGAAGAGTGACGAGGGGGAAGAAGAGAGGAGAGAGAAAATTCTTTGGGAGAGAAGAAAGAAACGACTGATGACAAAGTGAATAGGGTTTTATTTTATTTTTTTTATAGCATGAGAAACCTAGGTTTAATAGGACTTGTTTTCCAAATCAAATTCTTATTTCTTAATTAACAAAAACTGAATTAAAATATAATTAGGTACAAAAGTAGGTTGTATATCTAAATTATAACTGTAGGTTTACCCAAACTACATTTTTTCCATTAAATAATATTAAATATACTTCCTCTTTATTCTTTATATTTTCTTATTTATAAAAGAATAACTCCCAAAAATACGGAGTATTACAATGTTGTTTTAAAAAGTGTTGTGTATGTTCTAAAAATATAAGTATGTTTCCTTAAAATAAACATTAAGTATGTTTCCTAAAAAAAATTAAGTATGTTGTTCTAAAAAGTGTTGCATATGTTTTAAAAAGTTAAGTATATTTCCTAAAAAAAAGGTTAAGTGTATTGTTCTAAAATGTGATTGCATATGTTCTAAAAAGTACGTCACATTTTCTAAAAAGTTAAGTATGTTTCATAAAAAGAATTAAGTATGTTCTAAAAAATGATGCATAAGTCAATAATAATGACATGAAAGATACATGACATCAAACCAATTAAAAAATGACATAAAATAGCTTCAAAATGATACGAAATACGTCAATAATGACATGAGATAGTTTTATATGACATGAAACACTAATATTAGTTCACACATGTAAGATGTTGTTACATAATAACTTATGGTGTAACATGTTACACGTAAGCTGCACTCTTTTCTTTAACACAATTTTTATATTTGTTGGGGGAAAAAAACAATCTATCTATACTAATATATTAAAAGTGTTCCTAACAAGGAATTGTGCCACGTGGCGCTATCCCTTAGAGTTTTGACTTCATGTACTCCACATACATTAAAAAAATAGATTATGCATGATATAACATCTGATCCCATGATCTCAAGCTTGTATATTCATGTCTTAACCACTAAACCAAGTAATATTTGATGTTATAATTTCAATGTAAAATACTAATAAATGAAATATATAAGTACCCGGAGCCTACATAAAAAAAAATCTGTTAATGACCCCACTTGGACGAAAAATTGGAAATAATCCGTCATCAAGTGATAACCTTAGTATAATTACATTCGAGTAAATGGGCTAGACTCTAATTACTAACTAGTGGCATTGGGTCGATAATCGAAAGGGTTTAAAAGGGGTTTATTTGTTTCCATTATTTTTGTTCCTCTCTCCTAGAACAAAAACCCTGCACTTCCATTTTAATTAGTGCTTCTTCTTATAAATTCATTCAACTATTGAGAGAAAATGGGATGGAAAGCAGCTCAAAAACTCATCAGGAATTGGAAGATTGTGAGAGGAGATAATGTAATAATTAATTATTACCTTTTATTTCTTTTTCTTTATTCTGTAATTCAACGGATTTAGTTTTTCAATTTTGTTGTTGAATTTGTGTTTGTTGAAATTTATACACAGGTGATGATAATTAGGGGTAAAGATAAAGGCGAAACGGGTACCGTCAAGCGTGTCGTTCGATCTCAGAATCGTGTCTTAGTTGAAGGAAAAAATCTTGTAAGATTCTTTCTTGATTTTGTTTTGGATTGAAAGATTTGCATACAGTTGAAATGTTATGATGGAAATGAATTCCTTTCAAGTTTTGCTGAATACTTCAAATTTACAAACACTGTGATTTAGAAGATTGAAGAGAGAGAAAGAAAGAAGACCTTGAGAAAGTTTTCACGACGAAACCTGAAAAATCCGTGCATATGGATGATCTAAATGGAGTTATAATGTCAGATTATTATTATTATAGTTAAGTAGTAATTATAGATGATTTTGAAGAAAATTGTGGAGAGGAGATAGAGAAAACCTGATTGAGTTTGTCAATGGATAAATTAGTGGTTTTAGAGATTGTAGTCTTGAGTTGGAGTTTTTTTGGAGTTGAGGTTTGTTCCCATTTTCTCTGTTTTTCCTAAGCTTTCCATCTTTGATTCTTTCTTCGTTTATTTAGGGTAGTGTAACTAGACTGGCAGAGAAATTAGAAATAGCAGACTCGGGAGACGAGACTTGCAAGATTCAAGAGAAGTTTCTAATTTCAACTGAATAAGTGGTTGTTTGGTATACATGGGAATTTAATTCCTATAGGAAGTTTCATTTCTTAGGAAGTTATTTCCCTTTTGTAATTCCTAGGAGATTGACTAATGTGTTTGGTTGACATCAAGGAATTTGTAATTCCCATGAATTGATGTGGGAATTTTAAATGACCAAGGGAGGCTAGGTAAATAAATTCCCATGTTTTGTGGGAATCTTGTAAGCAGTAGAATGATTGAATTCAGAAACTATAACTTGTCTATTATACACCTGGGTGTACTAAGATTGATGTATTCTCGCCCAACTGTTTGGTGCACCCTTCTTTCTCCTTCATCTCTCTGCTGTATGAACAAAACGGAAGGATAGCCATGAGGTAAGTTTAAGCACTCTATTGATGCCCGAGCAATTTCTCTCAGATGCTAGAGCAAAGACAAAACATCATACGAGGTTTTTTCTATGTAAATTAAAGTTGTCCCTTACATTTTTCTAGTTCTGTTTTGGACCACAAGGCCACCACAAAACACCAATTTTTTGGCTACCCGTTGATGCTAGAAAATACCATTCGTTAGCCGTAAAAGTTTAGTGTTTGAAGCCCTTAAACCTGCCCTTATTTTCAGTCTCACTTTCTTGCACTGCTTCTCTTTCTGCCCTTATTTTCTCTCTCCCTGCTTGTGGCACCCGCTGCTGCTTGGTTGATTCGTGGTGGTGAGGGGGCAATGAGGATAAAAGAGGGATAAAGAGGTAAAAAGAAGGGAATAAATCTCAGGTGAGGGGCAGCATTTGATTTTCGGTTAAGACACCTGATGTCAGCAATTGGTACGATTTTGCAAGAATTAGTATCTTAAAAGGTAGTTAATGCACAAAATAACTTTTTTCGAGTTATTTTTTTTTATAAGAAGGCACTTATTTAAAGTAGTTCTTGGCAAATTTTCCTTGGAATATATAGTCGTTTAAATTGCAGGTCCCATTTTCGTAGAATGTATTGGGTTACACATATATGTACTGGTATGTGGTTTGAGTTCTTGCTCAATTCCTTGAATGGATTGCAGGATTGAACATACTAAATGATGATATCATTATTTAACTTTAAGGAGTGTTTGGTTGAGAGGAAAGCATTTTCCTCAAAAAGTGGTTTTCCCATTATTTTTTGTTGGAAGTTTGTGAAGGGTGGAAAATAGTTCTTCCAAGGGATGGAAACCATTTCCCTTACTAAACGAAGGATATCAAATTTCTCTCATTATCCTTTACCTTCTTTTATTTTTTGTTGCTCCTATTTATACTTCCCCTTCTTAAATTTTCCATTTTTCTACAATTGGATTTAACTTGAAAAATGATTTCCATGAAAAATCAAATTCCATTAAAAAGTTTCAGTCCAACCAAAAAGAGCCATGAGGAATGTGATCAAAATTCAGATATACATTTGCATGTCGCTGTTTTCTTAAACTTCTTTTGAATGTCTGCATGGTGTAGTATATTCCTTATGCTTCTATTTTCTCTTTTTTTCTTGAACTTGCCAGGTCAAAAAACACATAAAACAAGGGCAAGGTCATGAAGGTGGCATTTTTACAGTTGAAGCTCCACTGCACGTTTCAAATGTGCAAGTTGTTGATCCAGTTACCGGGTATATATCCAACTGGTCAATTCTCTCCAAGACTCCAACGACCTACTAGTTACTATGCATATAATAGATTCCAACTGTATATTTGACTGATGTTCTTTTGTGCAGAAAACCTTGCAAGGTAGGGATTAGATATCTAGAGGATGGTACAAAGGTTCGAATCTCAAGGGGTATAGGAGCATCAGGGTCTATAATCCCTCGCCCTGAAATTTTGAAGATAAGGACCACGCCAAGACCTACTGCTCGTATGTATCTGATTTTCACATTCTGCAATCCGCTGTCCTTGTTTGACATTTTATACTTACGCCATCTCAATTGAACATGGTATAATTGACTTAATGGTCAATTTTAATTAGCTTTAACCATTATGTTCCATCAATATATCATTACTCATCAAACAAGTAGTAAATGTTGCAAAATCAATATTTGAAAGAAGTTCAGCAATTTTGATAAATTAGTATAGAAAGCTAACAAATTTTGACGATAAAAGTGAAATTTGGCAAATTGTTTGCGATGGAGGTACTAGAAGGTTTTTCATCTGATGATTGTTTGCTAAGAGCTCTTTGTTGCAATAATACGATAGTGGCTTTTTCTTTATGTTGCAATTAGGGCCATTATGTGGAACTTCTTGTCATTTAGGTTGACTAAGTTAGGCTATGTTTTTTCCAATGCAGAAAAAGTTTTAAGTTCTTGGGGTTAAGTTTGTTCAGATAAAGACCATTAAGCTCAACTGAGGCTTAAGAAGTTCAATTCACGATTAAATGTAAGTTGAGCTTAGGGCTCATACCATCATACGTTTAGATAAGATGAAATAAAACCTAAAGAGTTAAAATAAAATGTGGACAGAGATTTAGAGGTATTCAGGTGGAAGAAGCATAGCCTTATAGAAAGATAATGGTCATAGTATTCTCAAAGAATTCTAAAGATAATGTTCAGCATGATTTACTGAGTAAAGATTTTTACAAGAAATTGGTCGTGATGGGGTATAGATTAGGAAGAGATGATAACAGATGAGAGAGATAAAAACTTGGTAAATTCCAGGAACATATATATTGAGCCCATCTGTAGGAGCTATGTGAGTGCTTTTAATACGTATCCCAACCGTTATCCCCTAACCCCCTTACCCCCCCCCCAAAGAAAAAAGAAAAAAAAAAAAAGAGGGTGTTGTTGGTTTTTTTTTGAATTTGGGGATTCAAAAGGCAAATAGGTAAACTGGTCAGGACTGATGAAGCAGATTCCTACAAAAATTGCTGTTCATGAGCATATATAGGACCCTGCCAAATTGCCTCTGGAAGCCTTAAAAGTCGAACTTCCTTTTTCCAAATGTTCCAATTTTGATTCTGCCATTCTTGACCTGTCTTTTACTATTCAGCTGTGAAATATCAAAGAAAAGAAATCAATGTGAAACAGATTGTTCAAGCTTTTCTGATGAGCGAATGAATAGTTTACAATGAAACCTGCTGGATAATTGCTTTTACAAAAATCTATGGGAAGTTTCAAATAAGAGTTGCAGTTGCAAATATCTAAATTCTATTTTAAAAAATCTGTCAGGCTCTGAATATGCCTGCATAATACACACCTACTTCTTCCAAAAATAATTGTTGTATCTATTTAATAATAACTGTTACTGGGAAAAACCTCCAGAGTATGCTGCTTTTTCCACTGAAAGAATATCTATTAAGTTAGATGCATTTGTCAAAAGATTACCATTACAAGAAATGTGATGAAATTAAGAAAGAAATGAATGATAGGTAACTTTCTAACTTTGGCCTTACATATTAAAATACAAAACTCACCTTCCCAAAGCCATGTTATTTCAATGGATTTTGATGGAGGATTTTGTTTAGTCTCTTGCACATTGTGATGATAGTTTTAAGAAGCATGTAGAAACCTTGAACATTTATTTCTTGAGGGAGAGAGTACCTGATAAAGGGTCCGGCTTTTCTAATCATGGAGCCTCCAGACTACCAAAAGGAAGTATACTGTAAAAGGACAGATACAAAAGCTTGACATTTTCTTTTCCTTTTTCCCTAGTTGCATTTTTCATTTTTCCATTGTGCTGTATATTACTCGATTAAGAGCTTATACAAATAATGGATTCTACTCTGCCCAAGGGCAGTGATTTAGAATTATTACTATGGTAAAAAGCAACTACTGCAAGCAAGTTAGCATTATCTTTGTCCACGTCTGATATCAGGAGCTTGTAAAATGTTGCTGATATTCAGATTGTAGGGCTATCTATCTTGTGCTTCTCTACTTGTTTGCTTATACCTTTCTTTCTCATGCAGCTGGTCCTAAGGATACCCCGTTGGACCTTGTCCTGGAGGAGACATATAATCCTAAAACTGGAAAGGGCATGCCAGATCTATAAGGGGCTGAATCTGTAGGTGGTTCAGATGGAAAAAGTATCGGCTCAAGGACTTACTGACTGCAAAGTTGATATTTTCATATGTTGATGCAGTAATTTTCTCCACCTGATATAATGCTTCATGGTGGTTAGTTCTAATAATGCCTTGTGGTGATTGATTTTGATGTAGCTTGTGTATGCTAAAAGAGATTGTGCAAGTGATCTGTTTCTTTGCAGAGTGAGCAGTTGTGTTGGTTTTTTGTTTGAGCATTGCCCAAATGCTAAAATATGCAGTAACAGGGATATCTTAGAAACAGAAGGGATATATAGTGTTTTTTCCCCTTATTTTTATTATCTTCTGGGAGTAGAGGTTTGCAGACTCTGGGTGAAGCTTAGTAGTTGAAGATTTTTGTTTATGACAATTAACAACCTACAGTTTCTTGTTTTGCTGGTGTTTCGTACATCAGACGAAGATCATGGGGATTAGAAAGTGGAATGAGGACAGAGAATTTGATGGGACAAGGATAAAATGATATTTCCTCCGTTTTCTTTCACTTGCAACTGTTGAGATTTTATGCTATTCATTTGCTTGCATTTGACCACCTTTAATGATCTATATGTAAGGGAAAATATAGTTACATGAAATCTTGTTAGATTCGTCTCAATGTATATTTTCACAATATCTAATTTTAATAATTTTTACATATCTATAATTAAACATATGAATAGTTTAAGTTATGCATTGGTGAACTTGAAAGTCAAAATATTACGAGTAAAAGATAATGGAGGAAGTATATCTTGTATTCGGTGTGTATCAGTAGTAAGTTGGAAGTACATAGCAAATCTATTAGAATAACCTTACTAACTCCCACCTTTCGTTTCACGAAGAGGAAAAATGTATTTTCACTTCAGTCCTCAGTCCTCACCCCTTCCCCTTGTACTGGCACCCTAGGTGTAGATTTGGTCGGACAATCATGGATTTTTATCCCTATTCCTATCTCTATTGGAAGAGAATATCATTATCGCTACAAACAAACGAGGGGGTAACTAAATTATGAGTCAATTTGGTACCAAATTCAGACTTGGTACCAAAAACTTCTAATCTGCGACCAAAGTACAAGTAAATTTGATACCAAATCTAAACTTGGTACCAAAGTTTAACTTTGTACCAAGTTGACTTTAAATTGGTACCAACTTGATTTCATTGTGGTATCAACTTAACTGTCCAATGCATAAAATTACGAGTGTGCTCGTGTTGGAGTCTTTGAAGACTCCAACAAGACTCCAACAATTACACGTTTATACAACCTCCACAGTCCACACTGTTATAGCATGCCTATGTCATACTGTTTTCCATGTTGCATGGTGACATGCCTCATGCTGACCATGCTTAGTGCCTAGTCACCATTGTCATATGTGAATGGTACTATATGATCATTTTTTTTTCTTTTTCTTTTAGTTCCATACTCGTTGTGGACTTATCTCAGCAAAAATGTCTTGAATCAAATTCATTCTTTGTCATTTTACCTTATTCCACGGGTATATATCATATACTGAACTCTAGTATTATAATTTGAATGCCACCCCATTGCTTCCCCAATTGAAGGCAAACCGTTAATGGCTGCAAAGCATCATACTATGTGAATTCAGCTATAAATGCACATCTCCTTTGTCATTTCACCTTCTATTCAAGTTAATACTCCCATCATGAACACATAGTGGAGAAAACAAATACAGTAAATTTCCAACAGCAAAAGTCAACAATGGTCACGGGAGATCGAAACAGGGCGATCAAATAACTCCGCATCCCTTCAGTCCTCAAAAACCCCGTATATAATGGGCATAACGTGCCAACTAGGTCCTCTCTCCTTTTTGTCCCCAAGTCCACACTAAGTCTAGTGTGAACAAGTTCATTTAAGATTTTTACCTCTTTCTATCTCTGGTAATGAGCACCTTGAATATTGTTAGTGTATAGCCAACAAAATTTTACAGATCAAACTTTCATGAATTATCAGCAAGGACGGGGTGAGGCCTTGCCAAGCATCCTATGTAGCACATTCCCGATAGATACTGGAAAACTTTGAAGTATTTACTAATGACGTGCTTATGACAATTCATTAAAAAAACCGTATACTTCTATGTTACAAAGTACTTCTATTCCACACCAGGAAATGGGCGGCTGAACCAATTCTAAAGCGTAAAACATCATATGCACACATCTTGATACGAAGCTTACATAAGCTGAACCAGCATGGTCCCGCGATAATGTGATTTTAGTAGTGACAAGGTCTTCTTCACATCTCTCTGTTCTGATCTACAAAGTACAACATGCAAGCACCGATAATTCTGCAGGCTGTGATGGAAGTTGAAATAGGATAAGTGCAGGATGATTAAAGAGTACAGAAAACAGAAGTAGGGGAATAACTACCTAAAAGTCTGGAATTCATGTCATAGATGCAAGCTCAGGCACAAGTAATAATTATGACTTGTTACAGTCCAAAGGCCACTCTCTGCACAAAGTCTGGGCGCCTTTTCGTAGGCATTCGAAGTAGTCCAGTAACCTGGAGCTCTGAAACTCCCTTGCAGAAACGTGCTCTTTGAAAAACAAGATTAAGGATATCAAAGCCAAAAAAATTCTGAACTTACGGGACCATTCCCAGTGCAAGAAAAACATGATTAGAATCATGAATAAGCAGCAATTGGCATAAACCCAAAAGGTAAAATATTTACCCTATGCTTTATCATCTCTTGGGGTTAGTAGTAAAAGACATTTGAAGCTAAACAAAATTATAAATTAAAAAAGCCATAACAGGCTACAAGTAGAGACACGGCCATGAAATCTCTAATAAATAAGCAAATCCATAGTCCTATAACTCTGTAAGTGCACATCGACAACATAAGAATGACAAAGAGACAGAAATACAATTAAGAATGATAAAGGATACTGAATTGCCGCTGCACTGTAGCTATCCGAATGTTCAGGAATTTTCTTTTTCTTAGGTGTTGAAGAATGCTTTGACTTACTCCTAGCTTTGATCGATGGATTTACAAGAATTGCCTTAAAAGACTGGAACCAATCGTGAACATTAATGATATCACCATGCTCTTGAGCCAGAATATACCTTGACAGGAGAAATTGCAAATTAAGTAATAGTACAAAAATATCACATAATATGTCTTCTGAATAATTTGAATACCAAATTCACAGTTTTAAATTGATGTACGTTAATAAATACAAGGAGAAAACTGAAGTTCTGTTGGAGTTCTCTCACTGAAGCAGCCACCACCAATCGTAACTTGACCCAATATATAGTATAGTCTTGCAAAAAAAACAACTAAAACTCCTCCCAACCAACATCCTACCACTAGAGGATTTTGAAGTTCCATGTTGTACAGATCGGTCAGTGCCTTAGCTCATATAAGCAGAAGGTTGTTGTCTTGTTGACCAAAACATCCTTTATTTTTAGAGAAAAAATGAAAAGAAAAGGAGTAGCAAAGGAAATCCGGTAGAGACAAGGCAACACTTTTACTAAATGTAGAAGTAGACTAGCTGCAGCCTGCAGCTGTGCAGCAGTAACAAAGGCTACTTTTAAGAAATTGGAAACGGAAGGAATTAGATAAGAGCAAAAAATTACACAAGTACAAAAATGAGACAGATACAACAGCTTAATTTCCACTACTGAACAGGAGACATTAGCAACTACTTACAAAATTGAAGTGTCATGAAGAGATGGCAGCAATCTGCTTTCTCTGGTACTGCAGCAGCCGCAGCGCAAATATTTACGGAACTCCAGCAGATCAGCTTGAATTCTTTTTCTAGGATCACCCAGTAAGGCCTAACACAGATGAAAGTTGTAAAGCTTCGACAATCACAATAAGGAATGTACACAAAGAAGAATTATTTACAGACATTCCATAGCCACTAATCCAGATTTTGTCTACAAAAAGATAAAACTGTTTCCCCAGGAAAAGACAAATCACATCTACTCAACCACACAAAAGCTAATCCTATGATTCAATGCAAAAGAAGTCCATAAGAGATGCTAAAGCAAAATATTTGTTTAAAGACTTCCTCCCTGAAGTCATTCTCCTTCAGGTATATGAGCTAGAAACTTAATAAGTCATAGTTCAAGACAAATGAACAATGGTCTTAAGCAAACATAATGTTACGAGCTTTGGTGGGATATGGACTGCAAGATCTCATCAACTAGCAAAAACCCAAACTTCTTTTTCATCATCAGTATACAGAACCAATCTTCCTCTATGAGAACCTGCAACTATAAAAGCCTTCAGGGCTAAAAGGTCGAGAAAAGACTTACTGTTTTAAGCTTGTCAACCTCCTTAAAGCACAAGATTTCGTGAAAGGGCAAAGACTCAATGGGCTTCATCTGATCTCTGGGCAGAAAACATTAACTCAATGACTGTCAGTATAGGCATATATCAAAACCTATCAAATATAAATTAGTTCATCATTTGGCATACAGATGACCCTGATGAAATTTACGAGCAAGTGAGACTCGAGATAAGAGGAAAAATTTAATATTAACAAAAGATAGAAGCTTATTTACAGCTAAGTTTGCCAAGTTTGACGTCACTACAAACCAGGACAGGTGAAAACTCATGTATGGATATCTATCTGGATAAATTGTCATACCCTGACAAAACAAATCTAACTAGTGATGAAGAATAGTAGTGTTTCTTTCATATCTATAGCTGCGGCGAGGGGGGGGGAGGGGGGGGATCTAGCGTGAGTTCAGTGGATTCAGCTGAATCCACAAAAAACCTGGGGAAAAAAACAAAATATAAACAAGCAGCACGTATTAAAGCAGAATGAAACTCTTGGCTCAGTGGTAGGATAACCTATAGAGTCACCCACCAGATAGGTAACGGGATCAACTCCTCACTGAACTTTTGTTTTCTCCCCTTCCCTTTTCTTTTTGGCTTTCCCTTTTTTAGGCTCATTTCTTACTTTCTAGTTTAAGGAACAGACAATCTCTCTGCACGATTTCACTCAATCAGATTAGGACTTTTTGGCGATTGCCACCATAGGTTATACCACTTTTAGTTTTTACCACCACAAGTTATTTTTGCGTAATTTTCCCACCTTGATTTGTCCAAAGATTATGAACTTACCACCACATCATGTTTTCCGTCAAATTTTTCCTATGGACCGTTATACCCTTCGTTAATTCAACGGCTATTTTCCAAATAACCACGATTTTCCCTCCTTTGCCTATATAAACGCAACAAACGCACATTTGCATCCAAATTTTAGGGTTTACAAATCAGATTGCATTGAATTAGAGGTTTGCAATAGTAGACTTGGAGCTGTTTGATGAACCTTGCAAGGAAAGAATAAAATTTGAAGGTACGAATTAAGTTACTTTTCGCAATTTAGGATTTTTTTTCCAATGTGAATTAATAAAAATTTGCAATTGAGATAGAATTTGGTAGATTGCTGCCACAGATTTGAGGATTTTTCAATTGAAGTCTTTTGAAATAGTGTTCCAATGTTTTTGTTTGTAGGCAATGGGGAAGAAGACTAATCCACTCTTGTCCCCTTCAAAAGAGAAAAAATGTGTGTGGGATTCCTGTAGCATTTTGCAATTCCTGGACAGATGATAACCCAGGTAGAAGATGAAGATTTGATGCTAGCAAATTTTGGGAGCCAAAGTCTGGTTGGAACGGATATGGAGACAGAATGTCAAAGACAGTGACAAAGGTCGATGATGATGAAAGAGAAAGAAGGAATCTGAGATTAAAGAAAAAGGAAAATGGTGGAAAGGTAAAGAGTCATCAATGTTACAAGTGAAGTAGTGAATGAAGGTGGTGAAAGGGGGGAAATCATGCTTATTTGGGGGGTAGACGAAAAAATTGACGGAAAACGTGATTCGGTGGTAATTTTATAAGCGTTGGACAAATCAAGGTGGAAAATTGCGCAAAAATAACTTGTGCTGGCAAAAACTGAAAGTGGTATAGCTTATGGTGGCAATCGCCAAAAACTCCTTTCATTTGATTTAATATGTAGTTTAGTGTAGTTTAGATTTTCCACATGTAATGTAATATCTATAATCAATTAAAACTGACACAAAGAGAATTATTTGTTTCAACAGATAACTTATAATTTTTTTTCAACCTCCAATTGCCCATCAACCTGATCTTTTGGTATCTCTTACCATTTAAGTATGAGACAAATAGAGGAAGTAATAGACTTTCAATATAGAATTAATTTCTCTCTTAATTGGTCATACTCTAAAGCGCATTCCTATAGACTGGTAGTTTTAAAAAAATCAAAAGCAATACAAATAGGGTGTAAACATGTAACTGAAATTAAGACCCTATTTCTTCAAACGCAACAAATTTACCGAAACAAAACCAAAAAAATAGAAAAGCATATATGAGGGCCTGAGGCTGCTACGAACTCAGGTATTTTAAGCAAATTAAATCAAACAAACAATTAGTAGCCAAGATAGAATACTGTCTTGATTAACCAGTGTAATAAATAAATTACATCCCACAATTCATCTGAGAGGATTTGTTGTGCTCTCACAATGTGTTTTCTCTACTAATTATCTGAATTGTTTTCTCTCCTACCCCCTCTATATTTATAGCTACACATCATGAATCCTTACTAGCAAAATAATTAACTCTGACACATCATAGTTACCCCGATAACATACTTCCTCCGTTCCAAAATAAGTGAAACACTTGTCTCAAAAAGCTCTCACATAAATGAGAGAAGTGTTTCACTTATTTTGGAACGGAGGAAGTAATATATTCCTTGTCGCCTGTTACATAAAATATACCTCCTCTGTCTCTTAATACTTGCAATCGTTTACTTTTGCATTATTCATCTATTGACTTTGACTATACCTCTTTTATGATATACTTCCTCCGTTTCTTTTTAAGTGACACACTTCTCCCTTTTATGTGGGGGCTTTTTGTGAGAAGTGTATCACTTAAAAAGAAACGGAAGTGTGTCACTTAAAAAGAAACGGAGGAAGTATAAAATAAAGATGATATTAACTAAGATGTTGGATTAATCTCAATATGTATTTTTGAATATCAACTTTATATATTTTAACTAATTGATAATTAGAGATTTAAAGGTCAAAGATGTGCATTGGCAAGCGTGAAAGTGAGATGGTTGCACATATTGTGAAAGAGAGGAAGTAATTACTAATTGTAATTTATTCTCGATATTCTTCTTGGCTTTTCTCTCATAAGCAAAATGAATAGGAGGCCTAATATGTGGATCTGGATGCATGCCCCATGTAATAAATAATATCCACATCTCAAAATAAAAGAAGAGAGAACGACACGATTCTATCATCAAATAAACTCCAAACCCACATGGGTCATCTTCTGGATCCGCCACAATCATGGTTTACAGGATCAGAACGAATAAAGATGACATGTCTATTTTGGTGCAACACTCTATCAGGCAAGATCGCAAGAGACAGTAGTATGCTACAGAATGTTTACGACTGTTTGTGCACGACTAGCCAGTAGCTGTTAAATGAATCTGAGGGTAAAATGATGCAGAACCATCCTGGATCAGAAAAAGCTTAAAATCTAGTGAGGAGAGAGTTACGTTAGGGATTCCCTAATAGAGGTAGGCGATTGCTGAAAAATAAAAAATAAACGTCAGGACAAGTATCAATGGTCTAGCAAAGGGATGATGACATTACCGAAGCATCCATTCAATCAATGCAACAGCTTTTTCATTCAATACTTTTGGATCTT
Source organism: Beta corolliflora (assembly GCA_947648045.1). NCBI lineage: Eukaryota > Viridiplantae > Streptophyta > Magnoliopsida > Caryophyllales > Amaranthaceae > Beta > Beta corolliflora. Next base: position 70,229 of record CANSZD010004131.1, read on the forward strand.
TAGGTGCATCTGTCCCTCGGGAAGAAAACCTCCTGAAAAACATTTTGTAACGGAAATTAATCACTCAAAATAATGAAAAGCATAATGGTTTCAGCACAGTGTTCTACTCTGATATGCTATTGCCTTCAAAAGCATCATCCTGAAATGAAAATGACTAAATGTAGACAGCAACTTAAACGATACAATAAACCATGAGCAACTGCTCAGCAAAAGCAGGAAAGTTACAATAAACTATGAAAATTTAGCACCTCGAAGATGCCTACATTCAGCACATTGACATGTTCCTCAATATTATACCTATTTTTCACAATATTAAGATGTAGAGGTGTTGTATCCACCAGCAGGAAAACGAGTTGCTATTAATGCTTAGAGAAGAAAATAAGAAGTGGTATAAATAACAAAATTAGGTATTGAGGAAAAAATTACGTATATAACAGAGACTATCCAAGTGCCATACTGGAGTCAACCATCAATTTGTGGACTATGGACCCGAGTGCACAGTGTGCTATGTGCACATCAGCACATGGGTCAAAACGACATCCCTCTCAAAACAAAACGCATGAGAAGCAATGAAGAATTAAATGAAAGGAACCTCCTCTAAACAGAAAAAGAACATGTGCAAATTGCAGTTGACTGAAAATGAGGAAAAAAAACTGAATACAATACCTATCATAAATACACACTACACGAAAAAAGAAGAAAGAATTTAAAAATACTAACCCAATATCCTCTAAATAAGGAAAAGATTTTTATCAAACTAGGTTACAAAATATTAGTGTTATCCTTTCCGCTCTCTAAATTGCATCAAACTGCTTTCTCTGATAGTATATTCTTCATTTATAGGAGTTGTTTTTTACTCTCCCTTAAGCAACGTTCGTATTTATTTTAGGTTGCAACAATTTCCATTTATAGGTGTTTTTATTTAGTTGCAACATTTCCTTTCTTGGTAAAGGTTTTGGGGCAATTTGACAATTTTATCCTCACTTTAACTACCCCACATGCAAAAAGTATGGGCAATTGAGTCAAAATTTTACTTTCTCTCCTCTTTCCTTAATATTTGTGCAAAAAGGCATTTGTTGCAACTAATAAAAAACAGAGGTAGTATATATTTGAGGGGAAGTATGAATTGGTTTTCCTGGTGAAACTAAGTTGACCATCTAAAAATATCTTTCTAAAAATTCACTTAGTCTAGGGATTGAAAAAGATCCTTTTCTAATGGAATCTCTAAAAAACTACTTAGCTAACCGTCATTCCAGTATACTAACTTGCATGAGTTTAGGGAGTCTTCATTCTTTTTTTCGGTTAGTTACAGGATCTTGCTGATGATGTTCTGGCGATTTATTTTCTTAAAGTAAAACGACTAACTTGCATTTTGTATACTAATGTGTGCCATCTGATAGAGGGTGCATCGTCTTAATTACATTCAACCAACCCCCAACCCCTTCTCTTTCTTCCCTTTCCCCCTCTATTATGTGCTTAGTTGCCTAGTGCAGGAGTCATAACTTCAAAACTATCTACTTTATAAGTAAATAAGGTATAATCAATATTAAGGTTATGGCATTGATTATAATCCATTCCACATATATAACCACAGTTTTCATTTTTCCCTCCAGGAACTGTTTGTCATTTGTGGGTACCAGAGTCCAATTGTATACTCACATTATTGTAGTGAACTGGACTATTGGAAGGGGGTAATATTGGTATTGCATTATTAGGTAGCTTTGGGATAAAGGAAGAGAGTTACTCAGGGGAAAGTGTGAGAAGAGGAGAATTGTTCATAAATAGGGAGTAGAGAGATAAAATCACTAAAAAAAGTTTGAATTGTCATCTTAGTTGCTTAGCATAGTTTGGGAATGAGTCAAGCCACTCGAAAGCTTGATAACTATCCTTACTTTCAAATGAAATTGAATATTATTGCTCTTTGATTGGTGAAACAAATTAAGGAGAAGTGTCTGTTTTCTCCGTCCTAGTTACAATCCGAATTACGTGTCCACATCTGGGTCAGGGCGGGTCAAGTGATGAGTCCAACCATCACGGTATTGAGTCACTCAACAAAGGTGCTATGATGTTCATAAAACAGAATGAGCAGACAAATTAGTTTAACAACAGTATGGTGAAGGACAGAAAATTACAAGGAAACATTCACCAAATCACTTCCTGAGCTCTTGCTATCCACAGAATTCATCAAAACTTGCAACTCCTTGACTTTATTGCAAATCTAACAGAAGAAAAATGATGCATGGAAAAGGGTAAATCAGCTATGATTATACAGAACAATATTTCAGCAAGTGAGCATATATATATGCAAATATAGAACATATATAAAGCATCCATCGAAGGAACTTCATACACAAGTCAAAAGGAAATACAGAAAGACATTTAAACAGCAGAGACTCAAAGCTATCTTAAATAATTATTGGTCACTCCTATATTTAAATTATCCACATACTTAATGATCTTGAGTTACTTTTCGTTCTCTTTATTATTGATTTTCTTTACATTAAGAACAGATTTTAGTGGGACCTAAATGACACTTTCACCATCAAAGTTCCTATCTCTTGAATTAGAATTCTAAGCAGGAGTTCAGAGTTTTGCAACACGGTATCTTAGAGCTTAAAAGGCAATTCAAGAACCCTTACAGCTTGAAAAGCAATTCAAGAACTATTAAGAGACCAGTGGTTTTCCAATCTGATGGGTTTGGTCATATCTCTGAGATTTGTGCCAAGAATGCATTTTAGGTCTTCCGTTGCCCAAGTAATGATATTTAAAACAAATTATGTGGAAGAATTCTAAAAACACCAAAAAGAAACATGCATGAGTAAAATATACTTGACACTTTGCTTCTGATGCTCAGATGCTGTTATATAAGTGATAAGATTAAGAGAATTTAAAACATAACACTACACAAGTTCCTCTAATCATAAGTTTGAAATGATCTCTCTCCTTTATGGTTCTTTTTGGTTGTCAACTTTTTTAATGAGTGTCATCTGAGACACAGCAAGGTCAAGGGAAAATATAACATTACTTGCAATCTGAGCCAAGCAAAACATTAGCGTTTTAAACAAATGAACAATATAATTTCCATGAGATTTTTCATCATAGAATTCCAGTCTACAAAATAAAACATTACTTGCAATCTGAGCAAACCAAAACATTTGTGTGTCAAACAATATAATTTCCATGAGATTTTCCATGATAAATTGCCAGTATACCATCATAAGTCAAAATCATACCTCACATGCATCATCAGCATGTCTCTCCCAGCTATTAAGCAGTTCAGACAGCGCTGCTGGTGGAAGATCCCTGGTCAAACACATACTTAGATATCCAATAATAGAAAGAGCCATAATCAAGTTAAGGAATATCTCTATGGCATAATTAGAACACATACTATGTACGTTAACACATGTAATTACTCAAATAATTAAATTCAGACCTAGTACAGGCATGGCTGGATGACTCTTGAAAAGCAAGTCTTGCATAAGGTGGGGTGTACTGCTGTACGCTAAGACGGGTAATTTTTTTTGAGGCAGCTTAAGGGGAAAGGAGGACTCTTATGAGATATGGGTGACTTGCCCGTCTTACAAGTTACACAGATACACCCATTTGTATACAAGTTATTGGCAATAACTGAATATCACTAGATTTTGGTTACTAAAATGTAGAAGATATCACTTCTACATATGATGAGGTTCAAACAAACAAGAAATTATGTTTTGAACTGGTATACCAATTTCTATAAAACAATTATTTATTGCAAGCATATTGGAGTTTTTAAAGATTTACCTATCCACTCTCCATTAGTCTCATAACTAGTTGCCAATGCCAACCTACCTTCAATGAGCTTGCAAAAGCCAATGGCAGATTCCCAACTATTTACTCGAACTCCAATACTCAAGTCACTGAATACCCATATATAGTTTCACAGACTAAAAACAAGGGAATCCTTGCACATCCACCATTTCAAACTTTGAGCAATCTGGTGTTATCTAACAATCTTCTAAGAGGCCCTTAGCCTTTACGATCTGTAGATAGACAGAGATCCGCTTACAGACAAGCAGTGTCAAGGTCAGCTTGTTACTATAACAGCTGCACTTCTCATCCACTTTGTATCAGGATAAGGGATGACAGACTAGAATGGTAACTTCATTTACACCTTGAACCCCTTGTTAAGGAGGGATACAAGTATTATCAGTTTACCACAGCTTGCTTTTGCTAAATCATCTATAGAACTCAAGCCTCATAGTACTCAATTTGTCAAGCTCTTGAGTCTCTAAGATATAAGAGCTTCATTTGTACATAATGTAAGGTGTGTACCCCTCTAGTCTATAAATAGAAATAAGGCTAGATAGAGAAAGGTATCCAGAAAATAGTGAGGTAAACACATGTGGAGAGCTCTCACATCTCGAATGGTGAGAAGGTTGTATCGATCATCCAATTAATCAATCAACTTAACTATCCGGTTACTAAAATTGTATGTATTCCTTTCATTATTTCCATTTCTCTCTCTCACTGATCAATTGAAGAAGGATCAGTTTGCCTGGAACCCAGAAGCCACTGCTGCTTTTAAGCAGCTACAACCAAGGAAAAAAATCGAGAATGCAGTCGCGATCGCGGTAACGTTTGCGTTGTAGCAGAAGCGGCTTATAATGGATAAATGGAACGAATCGCGGCCGATGCGGCGTGAATTTTTTTCAAAAAATTCACATTAATATGTTATAACCTTATTTGCATTGTTTTAGCTTATGAAGCATTATCACAACATAATATAATCAAATCTATCATAATATCATGTTTAATCAGCTATATAATTAATTCATAAAAAAAAATTTGGCCAATGTTTCAAAATAACGGATTTATCGGGGATAAAAACGTTCTGACGCGACGAGTTCGCGTTAAGGAACGGACAACACAACGAGAAGAATGTGATTTTAATTATGCCGTTCTGTAACGGGATTTAGTGGTTCCGTAGCAGGGAGTTCAAGACCTATCAGAGGCTGGGAGCTGAATGGTTTTGGCCTGGGATGAGGAAAGATGTGGCTCAATTTGTGGCTTCTTGTGTCATCTGCCAGCAGCAAAAAGCGTCCACCCTCAGCCTGTTGGACTGTTGTAACCCGTGCCCATCCCTAGGGAAGACTTATCTATGGATTTTATAGAGGGTTTGCCTAAATCCCATGGGGTAGACACTTTGCTAGTAGTGGTGGACCGTTTGACTAAATATGCACATTTCCTAGGCCTCAAACACCCCTTCACAGCCCATTCAGTGGCTTTGCTGTTTGTGGAAGATATTGTAAGGCTACATGGGATACCTGCTTCCATTCTGTCGGATAGGGACAGGGTCTTCCTCAGCTTATTCTGGGGAACTTTTCAAGTTGCAAGGCACATCTCTGAAGCGTAGTATAGCATACCACCCCCAGATTGATGGGCAAACAGAGGTGGTGAACAAGAGTTTGGAAACTTATTTAAGGGGTTTTATTACTGGCCAGCCTAGATCTTGGGCAACTTGGCTTCCCTGCTGAGTTTCGATATAACACATCATTTCATGTTTCCAGTGAGTGTACACCATTTAAAGCCCTGTATGGAAGGGACCCCCCTCATCTCATCAAATTCCAGCAAGGTAGCACCCCAGTTCTTCCGTGGAAGAAATGCTTCAAGAAAGAGATGCCATCTTGGATGATTTAAAAGGGCATTTACTTATGGCTCAACAAAGGATGAGAGCTCAGGAGAATTCTCACATAAGAGAATGTGGAGTTTCAAGTGGGAGATTGGGTTCACCTCAAGGTTCAACCATACAGACAACATTCCCTAGCTAGCAGGCCTCATGAGAAACTAGCTGCTCGTTTCTATGGACTTTTTGAAGCTATACAAAGGATAGGACAGGTTGCTTACAAGCTGGCCCTTACTCCCTCTTCTAAAGTGCACCCTGTGTTTCACATCTCCCAGCTTAAGAAAGCAGTAGGTACTGCTCATGTTTCCCCCACCATTCCTATTGCTCTCACTGAAGATTTGGTTCTGGATACTAATCCTGAGAAGCTGCTACGGGTGAGGTGTGGCACAGTGCACTGAAGTTCTTATTGGGTGGCAAGGACCGCAGGACTTTGAAGCCACATGGGAAGATATGGCTGCTCTCTCTCATAGGTTCCCTCAATTCCACCTTGAGGACAAGGTGGCAATTTGGGGGGAGGGTAATGCAAGGAATCAAGGCCCTCCTCCTATCAGGTTCACTTATTCAAGAAGGCAACAGTAAAGAAGGGGGGAAGTTGGTAATTGTCTCTAGTTTGTTGTGAGTCTGTTACAGTTACTGTTAGTAATGTCAGGGAATATTCAAGGGTAGAAATTAGGTGCGGGCAGGTACATGATGTAAGGTGTGTACACCTCTAGTCTATAAATAGAAATATGGCTAGAGAGAAAATTATCCAGAAAATAGTGAGGTAAACACATGTGCAGAGATTGAGCTGAGGTCTAGCAGATACCAAAACAAAAGCATGACATCTTCATGAGATTGGTTTAACAGTGTAGAACAATAGAGCCTTATATTCAAAATTCAAAATCTGAAATCCATTATGAATCTGGTACCATTGATGACGCAGCAATATATATCAACTAAAGCCTCAACCTGCCCAGATATGTTTAGCAACTTAGATAAAATGACAAAACATAAACAAAACTACGAGTGAGCTTTACTCTGTGTGCTGGCTGCTTGATACAACACTCCTGCTAAGCTTAAGAAATTGGACCATTGAGGATCGAGGAGAGATAGTCCGCACAGGCTAATATAAACTTACCTATGAGTTAAATATATTTGAGGTTCATTTCTTAGGAAGCAATCATCAAGTTGCACAGGCTAATGATACATAAATCTTGTAAATCGGAAAGTCTCAATTGTATGCAGAAGATAAGATACCTACCTTACCTTATGCACTGCTTTGAAAATGGAAGCTCGTATGGAAGAGCCACCATCTTGACTAGAAAAACACCCATTCCTTGAAGAAGTCCATTGGTCATAAGAAGTACTTGATTTAGGCATATCAGGATCAAGGGCCTCACTATACAAATCTAACAGCTGTACATTTAAGGGCTTTCCAGCTTCATGTAGGCACTGCAATTAGATTCTATCTGTTAATTTATATACATGCAGGATCACCAACCAGATCAGTAGAATCAAAATGGAAATGTCTGAATCTTAGATGATAGACATTATTTTTTTAGCTTCATTTTTTATGGCCAATCATGACATAATTGAGTATTCCCTCTTTTCATCATGTTTTTCCTAGTTGACTTTTCTCAAAGATCAAGAAAGTGGAAAAGACCCGATAAGAACAGCATCAACTAGAGCAGTGACTCACATACAGAGAAAATATTGATAGTTAGGAGATAGGACAAACAATAAGATACATACCACAACAAAAAAAAATTAGTAACTGTGAAAGCAGGGACTAGGAAAGTATATCTTGTTAACATTTATGACGAATTATAATCCACATTATCAAGTGCACATAAATGTTTGTGTAAAATTTTATGTGCAATAGCCTTGAACGGATAAAAAAAAATCTAATGCACAAATCTAAAATCACCTTGAGCTTCAGCGATATAAGGAACTAATAGAAGGAAACAGAAAGGAGAAGCTTGGCAGCTCACCAGGACAACAGTAGCCCAGCGTCGCTGCAGTCTCTTCAGTTCTCTGATAGCATCGACTAAGTTTTCACTGGTGAGTTCACCATCTTTATCACTTTAAAAAGATGGACAGATTCAATTGGTATCAAGAGCAAAATATATCAGCAACATAGAATAGTTTCAAAACAAAGAGGCATCATTACATACCTTCCGCGAGAACAAAGTTGAGAAGAATGCTTCAACACCATGTTCTGCATAACGACATGTTTCTCCTTCCAGATTTCCTACAAATGAACTCAACTAAAAGTGTAAGGTCTAACGACTAATATAACAATGAGGAAACTCCACCATCAAACAGTTGTTGATGCTAAATCGTGTCTATTTTGCACATATAGAGTATAGACATACACAACAAACACTCTACTAATAACATGCAGTTTGTGCTTTTACAAGGTACCGCAGATGGTGCTGCATCTAAATATTCTCCAGTCTCATGCATATGATTTTTTAGGTCGAAGATTACTAACATTGACCATTATTCTTGATCACAAAACAGAGAAATCCCAAACAGAAAAGAAAGTAAAAGAAGATATAAAGAGCAAGGTACCGTTAAGCATTAATTTAATAAGAATCATATATACTACGATAAGTTAATAACCATAGTCAGCAAGTTTTTACCATATAAAAATACAATATATTCTATTGTTCTGAAACAGATGGAAACAAAGTGGTGAAGGAGAAACTATATACTTCCTCCGTTGTTAATTAATCACTACATTTTCCTTTTAAGGAAGATTACTATTAACACCGCATACCCATTTTTAGCAACTATTCCCTCTCAAATATTTACTTTTTCCATTGCTTTAGTATGTGTGCTTAAGGACATGTTCTGAAGAAGTGATTAATAAAAAAAGGGAGGAAACTTAAATAATTACAGCAGTGACAACGCATGACACTATGTTGCTTTGCCGGAAAGATACTCGCCTAAACTTCTTCATTCAATCTGTTGAGGAAATTGGGAAAGGTATGATACTTAGCAGAAATTTGCTTGTATATCAAAACAGTCACAAGAAGAGTTCACAAGATAGTTATCCATATCAAGGTCCATTATATATTATAATTAGTCAATCAAAGCCAGTACAGATAATAACGGGTAGTAATTACTATAATTTAGAGCAGTTAGACGGCAACACTCCATCACAAAAAGATTGAAATAATAAAAAAAAAATTGCAGTAAAATGAAGTAATACTTTATTGGGGTGGGGAGTAGGAACCACACCTGAAAATCATCTTCAGCACCCAAGTCTTTCAGCAGGAAGCTTAGGGGCTCTGAAGATAAATGCTGCATACAAGCAATCTGGGGGAGGAGAGAAAAGAACATGAATCAGAGCACAGACTTCAAAGCTTCCATTTAATAAGCTGCATTGCTATATTGTTGTACCTTTAAAGCTCTTATAAAAGAAGTCAAGGTTCCATCATGTTTCAGAAAATAGTCTCTCATGAAAAGAGCCACCTTGTGGCCAACATTGAACCATAAACAAGGCCTTAAAAGAACAGTTTCAACAATAGCATCCATTCTTTGAAATGGAGATCTCAGTATAAATTTACTAGTGCGCATACACAGCAGAGCATTTGAAGATAGTATATTTCCTGGAGCATCAAGCGTTGTGGCGATCCCCATTACTAAGATGACTGGAATTTTAACCACCCATTTGCTGCCAAAGAAACAAACAAAAGTAAGGACTCATAGACCCAATGAGGTGCAATGTGTGAGGTTATCCGAATACCAGAGAGTGCAAGAGCAGCATCTAGTCATCTGTTACACAAGACAAAGGAAGAAACCAACAACAAGCAATAGCTTGTCCACTGTTATTTATAATAAGTAGCAGTGAATCAATATCTGGACTGGACTGATAGTAGCCACTTGTCAACAGCAGCAGTGCAGAAGCAACACATTTGGTGGTCATTATGAATCCTCGTTAAGGTCGATTTGCTATAAAGCTATTTACAGTAAGTCCATGCAAGCAGCGCCTCAGAAGGCAAATGTTATGCTACAATTGGGTTTTAGAACTGTAAAAGAATTATTCATCTGACTCTTAAAAATTAAATCAAACTCTTATATATTGGCAGCTTAAATACCTTAACATCAGAATAAAATCAGACAAGACTGAAGCACAACATCTCTCCATATCTTCAATGATTATGACCACTGGCATACACTCACTTTGTCCACAATACCATGATGCTAGAATGGACATATCAGCATCCTGCTCAATAAACACATGATGACTCTTAATATAGATTGTTAATATAATAAAATAAAAATATTTTGCAGTAAAGATTTGCTAAAAGTGACTCACATCCAGGGTCATCATCATAAACTTTCTCAATAAACGACTCAAACAACCACCAATCCCGTTCTTAGCTGAGAAGTCCAGTGAAGACATGTTAGCTACATGGCAGCCACAAGACTTCAAGTAATTTCTAAGTTCTTCAAAGGTAATTTGATCATCAACGAACTCCATATTCTCTGCAAACATCATTATATGGTTTATCATGTGAATACAGAACTACATAAATGATCACATTATTCGCTAAATCAGCTTAGAGCTATAAGGTTACAAAGACATTAATATGTTTGATAATCTCACTAAGATCCACAAAGTCATTCAAATTGTCCTCATCTATAGCTTCTTGGGAAAATCATATTCCCTCGATCCCATAAATAAAACATACATTTAACAAATAGGATGTCCCATATTAAAGTATGATTTACTTGTAGTAGATTTTACTTCTCTACTTTTTCTCTAATGCCACACCCATCCGTCAATATTGATCTCTCTATGTTTTCTCTGTCCTTAATTTTGTGCCAGTTTCTAATTTTAAGCTTTAACATGGGACACAACAGCGATTATTATAAAAGTCCAATCAACAATTAACTGATCAAGTATTACAATAGCTCATGCGGAGATGAATGAGAACGTCAAATGGATGCCAAAAATACAAGAAAGCTGCTTTTCTGTATGGATTATGATGTAAGCACGAATAGAGACTTGTAAATGAAGTATTACTAGTATAGACAAGTGCAGTGAAGATCTGTTTCGAGGAGGCATCGAGGGCTATAGGATATGGCTGAGTGGCTTCAGCAAAGCCTGGTTCCCCACATGATCTGACTGCTTTAAATGAATTCTGAACCCAAGAATTTACATCGTTGAATATGCTTATATTGATATCCCTGAGGACACCCTGCATTAAAAATATTAGTTTTCCCTGCATAATGGATCTTATATAGTTTGACATGATCACTTTAAGAAAGGTAATATAAAATATTACAAAAAGTTTCTGCATAAAAGTTACAGTCAAGGAATTCCATATTTCAAGCAGCTTAGAGTGCATAAAAAATGAAGAGCATAATAGTTAAAATGTATAAAGCAAACTAAGGCAACAGCCCGACGGCAATCCTTGAACCTAGGCATGACTGCATGATGTAAGAGGTAAAGGTAAGCCGCAAGTGCCAACCAAACCAAGACACACATTTCCACAATTGATATATGATTATTCATTAAAAGGATACTTTCCAAGAGACATAAATTATAAAAAATAGACGACTTCTCTGTTACAGAAAACACAAAAGCTACAGCCTACATGTATTTGATTATGCACCCAAAGTTTCATGTCTCATGCCTCAACAGCACTTAAGTTGAATAACCTCACCAGATCCTAGAAGACAATCACAATATAGACCACAAGCCTCAAGCATGCTTCTACATAAACTAGAAGACCATTGCATTTCAGAATATATCCATGTAAAAGAAAATATAAACGAAAGTTGTGTGTATCTACGATATAATTAGTTCGATATAGTTCTCGATCATTATTAATTCATTCTCTCTTCAGATTAGGGTTTGGCTCATAGAATGTGCTTTTATCAACTTTCTCTACTCCATATTAGTAAATAGCTAACCGGTTACAAAAAATGATTAATAAAGCAAATAAATTATTGATTGGCCCCAATTATCTTATGCGTAACTTAACAATTCCACATTACCTGAAACCCTTCCATGCCTCGGTTCGAGTTACCATAATTCTTAGTCGTAACACGCTCCTTGTTTACAATATGTAAGGTATTTGATTTCTAACCAATTCCAAATAGTTTCTAGCAAGGTATTCAAGCAAAAACATTATAAAGGAAAATCAATAAATACCTTAATGGTGCTTTCAATGTTGGACCACACAGAATGGAAAGCACTAATTCTTAAATTGTTGAGATAATGATCATCAAATTCATTCACAGCTTCTTCATTTAATTTCCTCCTGGATTTCGGCCGGGCCGACGAGGCGGAGGATGAAGAACACCCTCTATGAAGAACAAAGAAAGGCTACCCATACAAAAAAAAATAAAAATAAAAAACAATTTAGAATTTTGCTTCAATTAGTCCAATTTCGCTTTCAAAAAACAAAATAAAAGATAAAAATAGGGATTACCTGAAGATTATTTTCTGGGTTATCATACATTGAAGAAGATGGTGAGGAATCTAAATTTTCTAAAGTCGAGTGCGCCATTTCAATTTGATTTTAACCAATCAAAATCTCTTTCCTCTATAATCAAATACAAAACATGAACATTGGCATAAATAAATTTTAAAAAAAAACAAAGAACAATAACTAGAAATGAACAAATGAAAGTATAATCAAATTATAAAAAAAAATTGAGCGAAATTGGAACTGCGTAAAGATGCTAAGTTTTACCTGGGTTTGAGTGAGAAAGTAAGCGAGGGTAGAGAATGGAAGAAAAGGGTTAATGGAGTATAAAAAAGGCGGGAAACTTGGGATAATATTGGAATGAGTTCAGAAGAGCGGTGGAGAGAGAAACGGCTATTAGCCTATTAGTGCTATTTGCCAGTTTGCTACTGTGCGCTTGGGAGAGCAAAATAGGCCATCTAACTATCTAAGACCGGCCGGTCTCGGTCGAGAACGACCAATCACTCAATCAGTGGACTATGAAGTATGAACCCGTGTCCATGTAGAGCATGGTGGACTTGTTCCTAAACGGCATTGTCGCACTAATTAAATACATAGAGGCTCTCTTCCATTCTTAATGAAAAGAACATCAATTAATATCTTGAGAATCTCTTCAGTTGTTAACCCCAAAATAAATCAGGAAAAGATTCATATCCCTTAATTTACGTGTTAATATTAGAAAACATTCTCTCATATAATTACTTTTACAATTAATTTTTTATTACTATCCAAAGATTGCCTTTTTTATTTAATTGCTACCCCAGAAAAGGAAAATATGTTTTTTTAAGTAAAATTAATTCATTAATAAAAGAGTCATACGACATCTACAAGAGAAATCAGAGTCTATTTCTCATCTTTGTTTTCGGTGCCCATTTACTCTTCAGGTTTTCTCTTGTCTTCAGGAGTGTAATGCTTGGCCTAGTCTCCCTGGTAATATTAATTTGTCTAACTACTCCTCTTTTCGGCATTGGATTGAGGTGTATCATTCTGTTCTTGATTCTGATGCTATTTCTAAGTTGGCCTTTGTGTGGTGGTTTATTTGGTTCATCAGAAATAAAGTTATTTTCAATGATGAGGGTTTCTCCCCTCGTCGGGTTAGCTTTATGGTTAGCAATTTTTTTGCTCAGTGGAGTAAGTCTGCTGTTGAAGTTGGGAATGATATTATTGTTCCTTCCCCTACTATCAACAGGCCTATTTCTAAGGTTGTTAGAGCAGGCTCCAATCTTGTTTGGTCCCCACCTCCCATTAATTATTGTAAGCTCAATTTTGATGGTTCTAAAGGAAGCAATGGTAATGCTTCTTTAGGTTTTGTTATTCGTAATAGTAATGGTGAGGTTTTGCTAGCTGGTGCTAAATCTTTGGGGCCTCACATTTCTATTGTTCAAGCTGAGGCTTGGGCCCTCAGAGAAGGTGTTAAAGGAGCTATTTATCTTGATATCTCGCATATTATTATTGAAGGAGATAACTTAGTTGTCATTAATTCTATGAAGAATTCTTGGCGTATTCCGTGGGAGATTTCTAATATTGTGAAAGATGCAGGTGTGGATTCTCGTCGATTCCAGGATTGTCAGTTTCGTCATTGTTTCGGGAAGCAAACAAGGCTGCTGACTTTATGGCCAAGAAGGCGCACGGCTACCCCTCTTTACTATACTGGTTCCCCCCGTACTGTATGGATCTTTCCCTTATCATCCGAAAGGATGTTTTAGGCTGGCCCCCAGACTAGGGTGTTAGTCTAAGTCTGTTTTCCTTATCAAAAAAAAAAATCTACAAGAGAAATCAGGAATAACAAATACATAACAATTTTAAACAAATAAAATTCAGAATTTGCAAAACCACGATCGTTGTATAGTAGATCTAACAATTCCGCATACCCTCTTCCACATACAGCCTTCAACGAGGGGGTCTTTCGATATGCTGTAGTTTTGAAATAGAATTAAATCTGATACCATTGATTGTAATTGTAGATCTGAAATCTGTTTCGACACCGCATAATTCTTCATCAATGATCCAAAATTACGATAATTCATCTAGAACACAAAGGAGTAAACTAAAGTCTCTCCCAAGGAGAAGAGAATAAACCCTTTCTTTCAAGGGAGAAACGATCCTCTCTTTAAAGGAGGAAGTATTATTCAAACAAGAACGAACATAAACAAAGCTAAACAACAATGAAAATTAAAATTAAGGTGGGGCTTTCCATCGATAAAATCGATGGAAGCCCCTTTAAAATTTACTAATGGAGGCTAGGGTTTAGGAGAGAAAGGGAAAGAAAGGAGAGAAGGGAGCCTTAATGTGATTGTTTATTAGTAGCCAATGGGTTTCATAATTAACCTAAGGAAAATATGTTAATTCTAAAGAATTTATTATTTTCATTTTTGTGGTTCTTAATAGCTTGTGTTTCAAGTCTTATATGTGCATGTTATTTTAAATTAGTATGGTGTTCTTTGTTTTATACCTTCATGCTCTTTTCATGTTATTTTTATTTTTGTGATTTTTTATAATCTTATGTTTTTAAGTCATATATATAGATGTTTTGTTATAATCAATATGATGTTATGTGTTTGATACCATCATGTTTTTTTTTATTTTTTATCATTCTTGTGAGTAGTAATAGTTTGTTGTTTCTTAAGTCTTATATGTACATGTTCTTTTATAATTGATATTATGTTCTATATTTGATACCTTCATGTTCTTTTTTATTTTTGTGATTTTTAAGAGTTTTTTTTCTCAAGTCTTATATTCCTATGTTCTTTTATAATTAGAGTGGTGTCCGTTATTTGAAACCTTCATGTTCTTTTTATGTTTATTTTCATTTTTGTGATTTTTGATAGTTTTTTGTTCATCAAGTCTTGTATGCACATGTTATTTTATAATCAGTACGATATTCAGTGTTTGATGCCTTCATATTTTTTTTTTTTGATAAATAATTTCATTTTTTTATGATTATCTTTGTTTGTTATTTTATATAAATTTTTTCTGCAAATTGTAATGTTGCTTTTTTCCCCTTAATACTAAATCAAGGTAGATGCAATATATTGATCTCCATTTGTTCTTTTTATGTTTATCTTCGTTTGTTATTTTATATAAACTTTTGTTGCAATGTTGCTTATTTCTTATATTTTCTGATAGATTTTGTTATATATTTTAACTATACGATGACTACGTATAGAGTATAGACTTCAGTTCATTATTTTGTGTTAATATCACCATTAAAGAAAATAGCGGTTTATTTTTTCTATTGATCGAAACCACGTGGCTTTGGTATGGGGAAGATTAAAGATAGATATTTAATTTTTTTAATCAACTATGTTCCCACATTTGCCGGCAACAATTAAGGATACATATCTATTGGTAGTTAAAAGCTTTTCCTTTCTTTCAGCAAAGTTTTCAATTTTGCGTTTAGCATACACAACTTTGCGTTTTGAAGCAGTTGCACCAAGAGATGTGTGCTCTCTGGTGCATCTACTTATTTGCATATATCATGGTAGTTCTGTTTGTTAGGCGCTTTTGTGTTTTGGGTAAAGATCCAAGATCCAGAATCTTAAGTTGAAGGTTGTTTTGTTGATTGAAAGTTGTGCAGGGCTGCAACAATTGTCAATTCTTCATCCACAATTAGTTGAATTAAATCCGGTTCTACTTCAAAACTACATTAGATCGATAGATTCCCTCGCAGAAGGCTTCAATCTACTCAACAATCGTGGTTTTGCCATATTAGAATTATGTTTATTTCAATTTGATATGTATTTGTTAGCTTTTATCTCTATTGTAGATGTTGTATGACTTTTAACAAAAAAAACACCATCATATGGTCATGGAGGAATTAAGGGGAGGCCAGAGTGGGCCATGGCCTCTTCCATGGCCCGAAAAATAATAATTAGCCCACTTTTAATTTTATAAAAAAAAAAACTGTGTTGAAATAGGTGGTCTATTAGGCCCACAACTTTACACATGAAACAAACTCTTCTAAATAATTGGTGAAAAGATTAAAAAACTGACTTTTACTTTTTACCTAAAGTTTTCTTCCTCCGTCCTTTTTGGTTTTACGCTACGGTCGGTTTACGGACTTCTCAAATTCCTTATCGGCTTATTGTCGTACAATTGCTCGATCCCCACCACTCGTAATTATTTAGAAATTAAATAG
The DNA here is from genome assembly GCA_947648045.1 of Beta corolliflora. Taxonomy (NCBI): domain Eukaryota; kingdom Viridiplantae; phylum Streptophyta; class Magnoliopsida; order Caryophyllales; family Amaranthaceae; genus Beta; species Beta corolliflora. The sequence goes on from CANSZD010004131.1 coordinate 86,502, forward strand.
TCATCATCAATTCATCATCCATCAGTGATCATCATGTGGTACTGTCAACAGTGGTTTTGCTAATTTGCAATAGTGGTAAGTCTTTTGTCCTTACTCCTTTATGCCTTTTCATATTTCAATTTTTTTTTCAATTCCAATTCATAGTTTTCTGGTTCTTTTATGTCTTTTCTATTTCAAATTTTTTTCCTTTCTAATTCATAGTACTACTCCCTCCGTTTACTTTAGTTGCTACATTTTCCTTAAATGGTTGTTTCTTTTAATTGCTACATTATTTAAACTTTTCTTATTTGGGGTACTTGGCCCACCATAAAGTAATACTATTATATTTGTTTTTCTCATTTTCTCTACGGCTTCAACACTTAACAACTCACATTCAAACAAATCCAAATGCATTCAAACACATTGAAACTACATTATTGCTTTGTATTCAAGCTTCAAGATTACTCCTCCTGCGTGCAGATCTTTACATAAGACCTAGGCGACAAAGGCATAATTCGTGAGGGCCAATTCCAATTTAATTCTTGTTTTACTAACAATCTGTTTGTCACAATGTAGATCTTAAAGAAATTCACGTGTTCTTGTACATTGTTCTTTAGGTCTCCCTTTTTTATATTCCTTTATATTTCTTTTTATATTCTGCATTATATTTTCATATACATGCCTGTATGTTTTAATGTTTTCATCACCGCACATGTTTGTTGTTGTTATTTTTTTTTTTTTTATAAGGAGAACAAACTTAGACTAACACCCTAGTCAGGGGACCAGCCTTAAAACATCCTTTTGAATGATAAGGGAGAAATCCATACAGTAAGGAGGGAACCAATATAATAGGGAAGGGTAGTCATGCGCCTTCCTAGCCATAAAATCAGCTGCCTTGTTAGCTTCGCGAAAGCAGTGACGAAACTGGCACTCCTGGAATTGACGAGCTTCCACACCCGCATCTTTAACAATGTTAGAAATCTCCTAAGGAATACGCCAAGAATTCTTCATAGAATTGATGACCCCTAAATTATCTCCTTCTATAATGAGATGACATATGTTAAGGAAATAGGCTCCCTTAGTGCCTTCAAGAAGAGCCCAAGCCTCAGTTTGGATAATTGTGATATGAGAACCCAAAGACTTAGCACCAGCTAACATAACTTCACCATCACTATTTCTAATCACAAAACCTAAGAAGCATTGCCATTACTAACTTTAGAACCGTCAAAATTTAGCTTGCAAAAATTGGAAGGAGGGGGGCACCAAATGAGATAAGAACCCGTGCGAGTTTTCGTGGGAAAATTGCTCTTGAGAGAAGCAGAGGAGAAATTACCAACCTCATTGTCCACTTTAGACCATTGAGTGAAAAAACTATTAATTTGGTAACTAGCACGGCGGGGGGAAATGTAGCACTATCAAAATCCATACACGTCTAAACTACGTTGCATCGACCTTGGGAGTGTTACCGCCGCGGTGAAACGCAAGGCATATTAAAATCAAAACGTTAACAACTCCTTACTAAGAAAACTACATTGCAGCGGAAATAAAATGTTTACTTTTAACTACAACTCGGGAATCACCATGGACCCCTTTTATTCAAACCATTAACTACGAATACTAATTATTCTATAAGTTCAACAAAAACGCTTAAGAGATTATAAACCAGAAAATATCCCCATATGCCAAACCCATGCAGCATCACCAGCATACCTAATCTGCTCCCCATTGAAATATCAATGGTTCATCACAGGTCAACAAACATCACAAATAACAAACAATCAACTATGCTGAGTACGTACATAATCAATTACATAATACACTAAACATAAACAGAATAATAATAACAATTCCTAAACATGATTCTACAAAAACATTAAATTCCGTTTTTACAATTTATTTGGCATCGAACGGGCACCGTCATCTTTCTAGAATCATACGTGCTACTTAATCCTTAATAGACAACTTGGTCTATTAGATGAAATGTAAATACGGTTTCGTTCCGTTCCACATCCATCACCTTAGTATGCATACCCCCAAGATCGTACGGAACCTTCCGCCTACTTGAGTTATCAAAATTTATAAGGACACTACTGTCGTCACAGTAGGCCTGCGTAGGAGTGTAGAACAAGTCCCACACTCCCCCCATTGTTCATCACTTGTAAGGAGCCCAACTACAAGTTTATTGCCAAAATCATTTCTTAATATTGTCCTTTCATACCACATTAAACATATAATCATTTAATGTTATTTCTTAGATACAACACTCAAATCTTTACCTCTTGTAACATCCTTGTTACACCATAGATCAAAGAATACAAATCCAAAACTTTCATGCTTATGATACGATAGAATTACGCATAACAATGCTACATACCGCAATCATGCTACCAAACAATCTCAACAATCACAATCATACAATCGTTCCCTATCATGATTCTAGGTTCCAATAGAATAATCCACAACCTAACATGATACTAGTAATTGCAACTGAACTAGTACGCGTACGTACCTTGTAACTGAGAATCTTTGCTGACTATTAAAACGTTCCGCTTATGAAATTGGGACCTAATCGAATAATAGAAATATTTCAGTGCTAAATCCTTGGTATTATGAAAATAAAAATCAACTTAGCTAACTATGTAAAACTTAGTGTTTCGAATAAAAAATATAAACGTTCTTGTTGGTTAAACTTTTCTTTCATAAACTTTATTGAAACTAACATATTTAGGACTTAATTATATGTTTGTAAATCTGATTTTGTTTACTTTTACACTACTTTGTTTACAATAACAAAACTTAACTAGATACATATATAAGAACTATAAAATCAGATTTGAAGAAATAAACCAAAGTAAGAACTAGTAGTATATAATAAATCTGATTTCTTTTAGTTCATAATATACTTTCATTTAAAGTCACAAACTTAAACCAATATACATAAGTATAATAAAAACATAATTAAGCAATATAATTATCATAAGAACTATAAACATAATTCTAAATCTGATTTCTTTTACTAATTCTATATTTTATTTATAAATACAAAAACTTAATCAAAAATAACTAACAAAATCAGATTATATTAACAAATTTGAAGAAGAGAGTGGAAGGATAACCACCGTAAACCGTCGAGCACCACTCAGAACTCCGACTGACCGGTTGACGTGCGCGACACCAGCGCACCCGAACCACCGCTCGACGAACCCAGCCACGAAACCCGCGCGCGACCACAACTCGCACACCCTCGCGCCCTCACCGACCGACGCCTGCAGCGACTCCTCCACCGGACTCGCGACGCGCAATACTCGAGTGCTTGACTGCCGACGAGCTACTTGTGGTCGACGAAGTAGCAGGTGTCGACGAGGCAACAAGGGAGGGGGAAAGAAAGAAGAACGCAGAGGAAGGGAAGAAGGAAGGAGGAGAGAGAAAAAAGTCCTCTTGGGGTAAAAGGAAAAGAAAACGGCTGAGTTAGAAGAATAGGGTTTTCTAATTTTTTTTTTCTTCTTATTTATAGTATGAGAAACCTTAGTTTATTAGGATTTGTTTCCAAATCGAATTCTGATTTATTATTTAACAAAAACCGAATTAAAATATAATTAGGTACGAAAGTAGGTTGTATATTTAAATTATAACTGTAGGCTTACCTAAACTATATTATAAAATACTTTCACTTTTACTTTATATTTTCTTATTTATAGCAAAATAACTCCCAAAAATACGGAGTATTACAGGAAATGTCTTCATCATTGAAAATCACTCTATTTCTAAAGAACCAAATAAACCACCACACAAAAGAAAATTTCTTGATGACGTCCAAAGAAAGCACAGAATGACAATAATCTATCCAATACCTAAAAGTGAATTGACTAGAGAAGTTAAATCGTAGAGGGAGGTTTGGCCAATCACCATTATCATGAAGGCACTCAAACACATCTAAAGTGAAGGGACATTCAAAACAAAGGTGAGAAAGAGATTCAGGGGCATTGCAGCACAGAACGCATTGCTGAGGAAGAAATGCCTTACATTTTTCAAGTCTATCTTTTGTAGGAAGCCCATTATGACAAGCTTTCCATAAAAAGTTTTTTGATTTTGGGAGGAACATGCAGCTTCCATAGCCAAGCAAACTCAACTTGTTCAAAGTTCGGGTTATGAAGGCCCTAAGCCAACATAGATCCTGACTTGACAGAATACTCCCCATCAGCCGTCAAACCCCAAACAAGAGTATTAGGTTGAGGGTTAGAAGGAAGAAAAGAAGAAAGAATAATAGAAGCTATATGGGGATGGACAAGAGAAGCAATTTCTCCCGATCCCAGCACCTATGATCATCAATAACATCACTCACTTTGAAGTGTTTCGACTCTTGAGTAGGAAGAATATTTTTTAAGGGGATATTGGAAGATCCAATTATCATCCCAAAATCTAATTTCTTTGCCATCCCCTACTTGCCATCTCAACCCTGCCTAAACAGCGACTAAGAGACATAATTTTTTTCCACTGCCAAGAGGCTACCGAGGAGACTTTATAAGTTAATATATCGTGATTCTTACTATACTTGTTCTTAACTAAGTGAACCCAAAGGTTATATTTATGTTTAATAATTTTCCAAAGAAGCTTCATTTGAAGAGCAATGTTATTAACATCTGCTTTCCGAATTCCTAAACCCCCATACTGTTTTGGTAAACAAATTTTATCTCAGCCTATCAGATTAGCCGACTTATTTAGATTATCTTTATTCCAAAAGAAATTCCTATAGGTTTTATCTAAACTAGAGAGGATTTGCAGGGGAAGATAAAAACTTTGCATCTGATAGTTGGCTTTATTAGCTAGATTAGCTTGAATTAACACCGTTCTACCTGCTTGAGAGAGAGAGTTGGCTTTCCATTTAGGAAGTTAATTAACAACCTTACAATAGACTTTCCCAAAAGTTTCTTTGGTAACCCTTGAGTCTATAATTGGACAACCCAAATATTCTCCTAGGTTGGAAGTTTCACTCATATGCCCAATAGCCTAGCAAAATTAGCTTTAGCTATATCTGAAACATTAGGAGAACATTGGAACGCAAACTTATGGAAATTAACTAATTACCCTGACATAGAGCAACATTTATCTAAAATCGCCTTAATAGTAGAGCAACTATGATATGTTGCCTTAGCAAAAATCATTGTATCATCTGCAAAGGTAAGAAATGGGATTTTCACTCCAGATTTACCAATAGAGACTCTGATAGTTTTATCTTTTTGAGAAGTTGCATAGGAGAGTTGTCTAGCAAGCAGCTCCGCACAAAGAATAAATAAATAAGGGGATAGATGATCACCTTGACGAATACCTCTCGAAGGAAAAAATCTATCACCTGGGACGCCATTAACAAAGATCGAGAAAGACGGAGTAGAAATACAGGTTTTAATCTACTCTATCCATCGAGGACAAAAACCTAACTTTTTTAGCGAGACTAAAATATAGTTCCATTCTAGTCTATCATATGTTTTTTCCATATCTAACTTGATTGCAATCCAGTCTTCTGCACCTGATTTTTTACTAAACGAATGAAAAACCTCATGCGTTATTAGAATTTTATCCTGGATAAGGCGTTATAGAACAAAAGCACCTTGTAGGGGGTGAATAATCTTCCCCATTACTAACTTAAGACGATTGGTAATAACTTTCGAAATTATCTTATAAATGGTAGAGCACAAACTGATTGGACGAAAATGATTTGCATTTAAGGGGTTGTCAATCTTTGGGATTAGAGCAAGAAAAGTGTGATTAATCTCTTTCAAAATATTTCCAAATTGGAAAAAAGCTTTGACCGCTCTAACTACAGAATTTCCTACAAGGGTCCAATATTTCTGGAAAAAAAACGGAGGGAAACCATCCGGGCCTGGGGACTTGTCAGGAGCAAGCTCAAAAGTCGCAGCTTTGATCTCTTCTAATGATACAACATTCGTTAGAAATACATTATCTTCATGGGAGATAATAGGAGAAATGAGGGAGAAATCTACTTCTTCATCAAAGGAAGAATGAGGATTCGAGACAAAACGATTGTTAAAATTTCTCGTGATTTCAATTGAAATACTAGCCGACGAGGAAATGACTTGATTGGTGTCTGTTGTGAAATTCTTAATTTGATTTCTACTCCTTCTAATAGTGACATGAGTATGATAATATTTAGTATTTACATCACCAAGGTGGAGATAATTAGTCTTACTTTTTTGTTTCCAGTATTCACGACTAAAAGATAGAAGTCTTTCTCGTTTTTGAAGAATACGATCTTGTTGTAATAAAGAGAAGAACATAGGGGATTATATACACTAGTAGAATAATTGTTTATTGCTGCGGTAGAATTGTTGCAGTTTTACCCATACGCAGCAATAAACCACGTCAAAAGAAAAGGAAAAATCAAAAATCAACCTATTGCTGCGGTTCTGGGTGGAAATCGCAGCAATATATATCAACGATAATTTTTTAAAATTATTTGACTGGTTTGACCAGATCTATTGCTGCGGTTTCTACCCAAAACCGCATCAATAGGTTGAGATATTATTTTTTAATAAATTTTAATCTATTGCTGCAGTTTCTACACAAAACCGCATCAATAGGTTGATTTTATAAATAAAAGAGCCACTAAGGTTTCTCATTTAATCTTGGGCGCCGTTTTCTTTCAGTCTTCTCTCTCACTCAGTCTTCTCTCTCTCACTCTCATTCTTCCTTCTTCGCTCTCTCACTCGTTCTCCCTCTCTCAGTCTTCTCTCTCTCACTCAGTCTTCTCTTTCTCCCTCAGTCTTTCCTCGTCTCCGGCGTCGTCATCCTCATCTCCGGCGTCGTCATCCTCATCTCAGTCGCCTTTCCTCCATTAAAGCGGTTCGATTCCTCCATTAAAGCCATTAAAAGCTCTCGAGTTTCAACAAGATCGGCGGTCAAAATTCTCGAGATTCGCCATCAGTTTCGGGTTTCAAAGCTTGAAGATTTTGGCTCTGGGCGGTCGACTCTTGGAGTGCTTGAAAATTTTGGCTCGATTTTTTGTTTTTCAGATCTGGATTTTTTTGTTTATTTTTTATATTTATAGTGCATCCAACTCCATAAATGTCCGGCGTTCGTCAACTCCAGAGATCTGGATTTATAGTGCATCCTTAAATATCTTTGTACTTGTTTTTTTCGAAGAATTGAAGATGTCGGCATTCGTCACTCCTTGTTCGACCACCGCAAGACGCCAACCTCGCCGCTCGATCGTTTTTTTTTTTTATAGTTGGGTTACAATCACTCGTTTTTCATTAATTGGGCTTGAAATCAGCCAAGATCAGCGATAATTTTTTTAGTTAGGTTTTGTTTAGGATGGTGAGATCGAGTTTAATGATTGATGATTGAGATTGCTGCGTGATTCTTCTTTTTCAATTTTTTTAGTTAGGTTTTGTTTTTATTTATCAGATCTGATGTTAGGGTGGTTTTTCTGAATTTATATTTTTTTTGGTATATTTTCTTTGTATAGCTTTTTTTTGGTATCTGTTGGATTTTTCTTTTATGTTTATGTATAAACACATTTAGAGATTATCTCTACTACTTCAAGTTTGTAGTGTTTCCTCTTCCTATATTTTTTCCTCTTTTCAAATTTGATGGTAAAATGCAAAAAAAAAAAATTTTTTTTTTACGGTACATATACCTATTGCTGCAGTTTTTTCCCAAAACCGCAGCAATAGGCTTCATTTTTTATTAAAAAAATAATTGTTGCTGCGGTTTTGGGTAGGAACCGCAGCAATAGGTTGCTCTATTGTTGTGGTTAAAAACCGCACCAATAGGTAATTGCTGCGCAGCCAAAACTGCAGCAATAGGCCACTTAATGACCGCCACCATTTAATGTTTTTCTACTAGTGATATGAGCCTCTCTTGAATGATTGCCAGTTTGGATTCTACTAAACGAAGTTGCCTAAAAATATTTCCAAACTGGGTAAGGTTCCATTTCTTAGAGTTATCTTTAAGGAGTTTGCATTTTTTAACAAGATTGAAAATATGTGATCAGCCAAAAACGAGTACACTATGAAATTTTAACCAACGTATGTAACACCCCGACAATTCTCTCTTTTCTAAAATACCTTTTTAATATAAAACATAGAGAATTATCAAAGTATTATCGCCCGTGTGAAAACGTATCGGCTTATTCAAATGTTTGCAGCGGAAAACAATAATAATAAACTTTATAAATAAAACTTAGTCAATAACAAAGTCAACTCCAAAACCAACCAACAAAACCAAAGTCAACCTTAAAACCAAACCAAACCAACTATGAAAAGTATAACTCAAAAGTACTGTAAATAAACTACACAAGCTCTCCAATCCCGAACCCAATGATGCATCATCTTCAAACCTGTAGATGGACAATGCACTATTGATCCCTAAAGACTGCTCACCGAAATGGGTCATCACAGGATCAATAAGACAAAGCCATGATCAACATACACAACAAAAGCACGTAATCAGCAAAGTTGAGTACTACATACTAAACAAGTAAACAATCCTAACATGATACTAATACATAGTAGGCAGGAATAAATAATAGTATAATAACTTGCAGATAACTTTTACTGAACTAAACTTTAACAACATTCTTATTATGGAATAGTCAATGGACCGAGTTGTCTAACTAAAACCAGCCTTCCCTTTAGAAGACGAAATACGGGCGCGACTCTGTATTCCCATGACCTACGATATCGAGGAACCTTTTTAAATAAAACAGGACACGGTGATCAATCCGGCCCCAGAAAAAGCCATGGCACGCTCACCATGTACCCCAACTCCTATTTGTCCAACACTTCAGACGTGCACCAGTCTAAAGCTATTGCTATCCAGTTTCACTTTACATGATTTACCAGTTATTACTTGTTATGACTCACAAGTAAAACAAACATCATAATCAATCAACAATCACAAACTTCCATTTTTATCTTAGGATTAGATAAGTGATCACATAACTTAACAATCCAAGATTAATACCAACTCTAATTCAATCTTTCTTATTTGTTGAACCTAGCCAACAACCAAATTACCCTTCATAGGTATAAAAATATCAACTTACCAAATAAGGCCCTCGGTCCTTATAAAGCATTGAAATACTCAAAAGGGAACAATGATAAATCATGATCCAATACTAATATATATATTAATTCCCCCATGTGAATTAATAAAATAAAGTTCCCAACCAACATGCTTGCATCAATCTTCCATACAAACATGATATCATTCTCATAATATAAATCTCATAATCAACATGTTTACACAACGGCATAAAACATGCAAAATCCAACATAATAGAAATCATATATGAACTCAACATAGTCCTATACATGATACTACATAAATTTCCTTCTTAAAATCATGATACTACATCAATCAACACATAGGTATGTACGTACCTTGTGTAGACAAACTGATAGGCCACTTTAACAGTCTTAAAAATCGCCTAGAGAGAATTCTCCGCCTAAAATAACCAATATAAATTCATAATCAATCCTTCATGAATTTACAGCAATAATAAAATACTTTAAAACCTCCTTAAACATGTTTAAAACCTTTCCCAATAATAAAACTTGATTACTTAACCTCCTAGCATAATACCTACTACACTAGTGGTTAAAATCCATCATAAAACACCTTAAAAATCTTCCTTTAAATTTCCAGCAATATAACATGAGTTAAAACTCCCTTAATACATATTCAAACATGCTTAGAAACATAAAGGTAATAAATTTCATAACTTATAATAACTACTATGATTTTCTAACTTTGAAAACCCTAAAAATTCATGCTTTGATAATTAAAATGAACTTTAAACTCAAATATGCAAATCTGAATTTCATTTTTTCAATACATAAATTATATAACTTCAATCCAATAATGAATCATTAAACTATAACTTTTAAACATAAACAAATCAACACAAAACTTTAAAAATACAAACTTTGAATAAAACTTGAGGAGGAAGAAAACAAACCAAAGCAACAAAAAGAGGAAGAAAGAAACGCGCCAGCCAAGGAAGAGCAACAGGCGGCGGCGGCAGCGACTGGCGGCTGGTGGTCGCCGGCGAGTGGCGGTGGCCGGAGAAGAAAACCGGAAGAAGAGGAGTGCCGAAGAGAGAGAAAAATCGGGAGAAGAGATAGAAAGGAAGGAGGGCCGAGTAAGTGGGAGGAAAGGAGGAGAGAGAAAATAATGTGTGGGAAAAATTTTGGGGTTTATGGGGTTTTTATATTTTACCCTTTGTGGGCTTAGGAAAAGGTAAATGGGCTAGGATTATAAATCATTTTCCCAATCTAAGAGTGTTTGGGCTCCTCACACCCAATTAGTAATCCTTTTCCAAATCCAATAAGTGGTTCAAACATTTCAAATACTTTTCAAAGCATGACTTTAATAAAATATTTGACTTGTATAAATTATTAAAATAATTCCTTTGACTTTCAAATAGTCAATCTTTGAAGAAATAAATCATTAAAATACTAAAATATATTTAAATATAAATAACTATATATTAAAATATATTTATAAAATCCATAAATTTACGGGAGATTACAGTCTACCCCTCTTAAAAGAAGTTTCGTCCCGAAACTTGACACGAAAACTCACACATTTTCAAATGTTTTTAACTCAACTCCCATTGGAGAAATACTTGTGCCACTCATGTGCAGTCTATTGCCAACTTAGAACACTTGTGTTACTCATGAACGCATTTCCTTATGCGGAGAATCTATTTATTTTGCACCAACATGTGCAAATCGCCAAAATAAGCATAAAAATACCATAAAAATAGGTAAAAAGCGCGAAATTCTATCGCATTCTACCCCCCTTAAAAAAAACGAGTTACGCCCTCGTAACTCACCTCAAGTAATAAATCTGGGTACTTCTTCTTCATTTCAGCTTCAACTTCCCACGTTGCCTCTTCGGACTCATGGTTCGACCAAAGCACTTTCACGATATTGCCATCCTTATTGCGCGTACTACGCACCTTCTTATCAAGAATTTTGACAGGATTTTCCTCATATGTGAGGCTACTATCAATCTGGATCCTCTCAGGCTCCAAGACACGACGTTTATCAGGGATATAACGCTTGAGTTGGGAAATATGAAACACATCGTGCATCTTCTCGAATTCCATTGGCAAAGCCAACCTATAAGCTACCTTCCCAATTCTTTGCAGGATCTTATATGGACCTACATATTTGGCACTTAATTTGCCCTTTTTCCCAAATCTCATCACACCTTTAGTTGGTGATACTTTCAGAAACACTTTATCACCTACTTCGAACTCATCTTCTCTTCGCTTCAAATCGGCATAACTCTTTTGCCTATCTTGAGCAGCTTGAATCCTAGCCTGAATCAACTTCGCATTCCCGACAGTCTCCTCAATGAATTCTGTCCCCAATACTATATTCTCACTAAAATCATTCCAGCAAATGGGACTTCTACACTTTCTTCTATATAACGCCTCAAAAGGTGCCATCTTAATACTCGCATGATAACTGTTGTTGTATGAAAACTCAATCAAATCTAATTGGTCTTCCCAACTACCCTGAAAGTCAATAGCACAGGCTCTCAACATATCCTCCATCGTCTAGTTAGTCCTCTCAGTCTGACCATCGGTCGCAGGGTGAAAGGCAGTACTCATTTTCAATGTTGTCCTAATATTTAACTGGACCTTTTGCCAAAACTTCGAGAGGAATCTCGAATCACGATCTGAAATAATATCGGTTGGAACCCCATGTAATCTCACTACATGCTTAACATACGTCTTCGCAAGTCGCTTCTTCTTCCATGTCTCTTTAATTGGAATGAACACGGCCGACTTCGTCAGACGGTCCACAATAACCCAAATAGTATCATTGCCATTCCTCGTCCTAAGCAAAGTAGTCACAAAATCCATTGAAATGGAATCCCACTTCCATCCAGGAACCTCTAAGGATTGAACCTTCCCCATGGGTCGCTTATGATCTATCTTGACTTTCTGACAGGTTAGACACTTAGACACGAACTCGGCAACCTCACGCTTCATGTTTGGCCACCAATAGATCTGCTTAAGGTCCTTATACAGCTTGTCACCCCCCAGGGTGCACAGAATACGGTGTATTATGCCCCTCATCCATAAGACGTCGCTTAAGCTCATCACATTTTTGTGGTACACACCACCTTCCCTTAAACCTCATACTACCATCATCATGGATCTTAAAATCATCTTCCTTACCTTGTCTCATCTTTTCCTTAATCTTCTCTAGGTGCTCATCCCCAACTTGACCATTTTTGATCTCGTCGAAAATTGACAACCCCAATGATAAAGCACTCAATCTTGCCTCGATCTCCCCAGGATTTAGTATTTCTAGGCTAAGTCTTTGCATATCTCGACACAACTCCTCAGGAACCACCAAGGCATTCATGCTATGACTCGACTTCCTACTCAACGCATCAGCAACTACATTTGCTTTCCCCTCATGATATTGGATGTCTAGATCATAATCCTTTTTCAACTCTAACAATCTTCTCTGCCTCATATTGAGGTCTTTCTGGGTGAATATATACTTCAAACTTTTATGGTCAGTAAAGATCTTACATGTTGCCCCATAAAGGTAATGTCTTCAAATCTTCAAGGCGAACATAATAGCAGCTAATTCTAGATCATGGGTAGGGTAATTAGCCTCATAAGGTTTCAACTGACGCGACGCATACGCGATCACCTTCCCATTCTGCCGCAACACACACCCCAAACCATTCTTTGAAGCATCACTATACACCTCAAACCCCTCGTTCCCATCAGGCAGGGTCAAAACAGGTGCGGAGGTCAAACGTTCTTTTAAAATCTGAAAAGCTTCCTCACACTTCTCACTCCGCTCGAATTTTGACTCTTTTTTCATCAAATTGGTCATTGGCCTCGCTATCTTCGAGAAATCTCTCACAAATCTCCTATAATAGCCAGCTAGACCTAGGAAACTTTGAATATAAGACACATTCTTTGGAGTTGGCCACTCACTCACAGCTTGAATCTTAGCAGGATCTACAAAGACTCCTTCCTTAGACACATAGTGACCCAAAAATGCTACTTTCTCTAAACGGAACTCACACTTAGAGAACTTGGCATACAACTGATTCTTCCTAAGCGTCTCCAATATAATCCTCAAGTGCTCATCATGCTCTTTTTCATTCTTCGAATAAATCAGGATATCATCAATGAATACCACAACGAACTTATATAAGAACTCATGGAAAATCCTATTCATCAAGTCCATAAATATGGCAGGTGCATTGGTTAACCCAAAATGCATTACAGTGAACTCATAATGACCATAACGAGTTCTAAACGCAGTCTTAGGGATATCCTTATCAGCTACTCTCAACTGGTGATACCCAGAATGCAAATCAATCTTCGAGAACACGCTCGCTCCATTCAATTGATCAAATAGGTCATCTATCCTAGGCAAAGGATACTTGTTCTTGATGGTTACATTATTCAATTTCCTATAATCGATACACAACCTCATACTCCCATCGTTCTTCTTAACAAACAACACAGGAGCTCCCCAAGGTGATGCACTAGGCCTAATATAACCTTTATCGAACAGCTCTTGCAACTGCGTCTTTAATTCACTCATCTCCGGAGGTGCCATTCTATAGGGTGCTTTAGATATAGGTGCAGTTCCAGGAACTAAGTCTATGGTGAACCCAACAGCTCTAGCAGGCGGCATACCCGAAATCTCACTCGGAAATACATCCATAAACTCATTCACGATTGGAACATCCTTAATATTTACCCCAACTTCTTTACTCACATTTTGCACACTACAAAAAAATAGCTCACACCCCTTCTTCATCAACGTCTTCACTTGCATCGCGGAAATAACCCCAAAGTTCTTGGACTTCCCAAAACGTCTATACGAGGTTAACTTCCCCAAAGGGTTTCTTAAAACTACTTTTTGAACTTCACAGTCTATCTTGGCCTTGTATAAACTTAGCTAATCCATCCCCAGAATTACATCTATGTCTCCCAGATTAAACTCTATCAAATCAGAAGGGAAAACACAATCTCCTATCTTTAGAGGTAAATTTTCAAACAACTTGGTACACCTTATGGTCTCACCAGTAGGTATACTAACAGGCAAATCAATCACCTCAAAATCTACTAACCCCAGACTTTTAATAACAGATGACGAAACAAAAGAATAAGTCGCCCTCGAATCAAATAACGCTTTAACCAGCACGGAGTTAATAGAAAAAGTACCGGAAACTACGTCGGCAGATCGTTCAGCTTCATTGCGACTCATCACGAACAGTTTACTCGAAGCCTTGTTCTGGTTATTGCTCTCACTAGCAGGCTTATTGTAGCTCCCTTGGTTGTTCTGTGCCCCTACAGGCTTCGAACCGTGATTTCCCGACTGGTTAAATCCAGACCTCACTTGGTTACCACTCCCATTGCCATTTTGCTATTTCTTTTGCTTAGCAAAGCACTCATACTCCCTATGGCCCTTCTTCTGGCAATAGTTACAGGTCACTGGGTCTCCCTTGCAGTCTCTACCAGGATGGTTATTACTGCACTTCTTACAGTGGTACACTCTCTCAGATTGACCCTTATTATTGTATCCCTGATTATTCCTCCCTTGGAAATTCCCATTTCCATTCCTATTCTTCTTGAAATTCCCTTGATTTCCCCCAGCATTGAAATCCTTTCTTTTCTCACCCACTACATCATTCTTCTTATCACGCCTCGACTGAAGACCATAAATGTGGGCGGCTCTTCCATAAACAATATCTAGGGATTAAAAAGTTTCACCACCTAACCCCAGCTGGATTTCCTCAGTCAAACCTTGCTCAAACCTTTGAGCCTTTAATTCCTCAGTGGCTACTACCTCAGGTGTAAACCTCGACAGTGCTATGAATTTGCTATAGTACTCAGAGATGGTCATACTCCCCATCCTAAGGTTGATAAACTCTTGGTCTTTCTGTTTCCTCATAAAAGCATGGTAAAACTTCCCTCTCAAGGCAGTAACAAAAGAATCCCAATTGAATCCCTCAGCAGCACTCAGTCTAGCCCCATTTTTTCTCCACCACAAATCAGCCTCATCCTTTAGGTACAGCACAGCCTGACCAACTCTCATAGTCTCAGGACAGTTCACAGCCCCAAAGATTTTCTCAAACTCTTTAATCCAGTTCTCTAAAAAGGTAGGATCAGCTTGCCCCTTAAAGTATGGTGGTTTAACCTTAGCTAGTCTCTCAAACATGTCCCCAGCAGAATCGGGACGCTCAACTCTCTCCTGAGTCAATTTCTCCGCCAAAAGGCGAATAACAGCAGCTAAATCGTTATTGTTGTTTGCCATTCTAGTGCGCGACCTGAAATTAACGTACTTTACTTTAGGTTCGATACATACTTACATGCCATTCTCTACGAAGGCAACATTTGATTTGACCATAAAGATCACATCAACAAACAATTCTCATGAAGTTACAACAATATTATAAAATAATCATCATTAATTATCCATGAACAATATTCACATCAAGAACACACTGTTTGAGAATCATGAATAAAAATTCAATCATAACAAATAAATAAAAATATTCTCATTCGCGTGCCAAAATAAATTCTTGCTCACTTGGATAACTAAATATTTGACTTTTATTCCTCAAAAGATGCTAATAACAATTTTTCTAAACCATAATACTGCATTTTTCCTAAAAAATAAAATAAAGGTACTATGAAATAAATTTAAACCACTGTTGGACGAATTATCCAACATTATTCTTTAAAGCATAAATAAATAGGTAAATAATCTAAGGTGAAACATCATCAGTTTTATCCTTTGATTCCCTGTAGTTTTCTGGAGTGAAAAGCTCATCTACAAATTCATCAATGTCTTCAGTATTATAATAAACATATCTTCTAAATCTCGTGGATCTTCATTTAGGTTGAGACTCGTCCTCCTCTGACTCAGAATCACTATATGGTCTCATAACGGCGTGGTAAATATCACTTCTGGTCTGTCCTCTAGCACGGTCAAACTCATGAAAAATCTCATCAACACTATCAGGCATGCATGCTCTTAATACATTACACATAATGAACTCTAGTTCGGTGTAGTTATCATCATCAGACTCATAACCTCCATCACTCTCATCATCACTCAGCACGATAGGGTTGTAATAGCTCCCTACTCTAGTATCTTCTCTTTCAACATGGCTAGGAATCTATAACAATAAATATAACTTTTATAAACAACTGGTACTCTCACTTAACGTATAATCCCACCAATAACAATAAGCAAGAATACCAACCACATAAAGCATAGGAATAACATAAACAGTTGGCAGGGAAGAAAAATATAATCATGCTGAACTAACTATTTAATGCAGACATATAATATTTCAATTCTATATGCCATTCTTATACTACCCATCTCTCATAAAATAATAAAATAAACTAGAGTATTGAAAATAATTTAAATAAATAATCTTTTCCACATTGGAAGGAACCGAAAAAAATAAAATAATATGGTTCGAAAATAATAAGGAAAATAAAAAAAATTAGGACCTCATAATATATATAAAAAAATTTCGGCCCCCCTTAACAAAAATAAATTCGAATCGAAATAATATTAGAATCTTGAAAAAGACTTTTCAAAGGTAATTTAAATACCATGAATAAGTAGGAGCTCAACTCTAAGTAATTCGTTTTAAGTAACTAGCTAGTTAGGCGCCTAAAGACTTAACGTTGGCACGAAAGGCCAATAAAAACCTAAAGCTCTTATACCACTTTGTAACACCCCGACAATTCTCTCTTTTCTAAAATACCTTTTTAATATAAAACATAGAGAATTATCAAAGTATTATCGCCCGTTTGAAAACGTATCGGCTTATTCAGAATTTTGCAGCGGAAAACAATAATAATAAACTTTATAAATAAAACTTAGTCAATAACAAAGTCAACTCCAAAACCAACCAACAAAACCAAAGTCAACCTTAAAACCAAACCAAACCAACTATGAAAAGTATAACTCAAAAGTACTGTAAATAAACTACACAAGCTCTCCAATCCCGAACCCAATGATGCATCATCTTCAAACCTGTAGATGCACAATGCACTATTGATCCCTAAAGACTGCTCACCGAAATGGGTCATCACAGGATCAATAAGACAAAGCCATGATCAACATACACAACAAAAGCACGTAATCAGCAAAGCTGAGTACTACATACTAGACAAGTAAACAATCCTAACATGATACTAATAAATAGTAGGCATGAATAAATAATAGTATAATAACTTGCAGATAACTTTTACTGAACTAAACTTTAACAACATTCTTATTATGGAATAGTCAATGGACCGAGTTGTCTAACTAAAACCAGCCTTCCCTTTAGAAGACGAAATACGGGCGCGACTTTGTATTCCCATGACCTACGATATCGAGGAACCTTTTTAAATAAAACAGGACACGATGATCAATCCGGCCCCGAAAAAAGCCATGACACGCTCACCATGTACCCCAACTCCTATTTGTCCAACACTTCAGACGTGCACCAGTCTAAAGCTATTGCTATCCAGTTTCACTTTACATGATTTACCAGTTATTACTTGTTATGACTCACAAGTAAAACAAACATCATAATCAATCAACAATCACAAACTTCCATTTTTATCTTAGGATTAGATAAGTGATCACATAACTTAACAATCCAAGATTAATACCAACTCTAATTCAATCTTTCTTATTTGTTGAACCTAGCCAACAACCAAATTACTCTTCATAGGTATAAAAATATCAACTTACCAAATAAGGCCCTCGGTCCTTATAAAGCATTGAAATACTCAAAAGGGAACAATGATAAATCATGATCCAATACTAATATATATATTAATTCCCCCATGTGAATTAGTAAAATAAAGTTCCCAACCAACATGCTTGCATCAATCTTCCATACAAACATGATATCATTCTCATAATATAAATCTCATAATCAACATGTTTACACAACGGCATAAAACATGCAAAATCCAACATAATAGAAATCATATATGAACTCAACATAGTCCTATACATGATACTACATAAATTTCCTTCTTAAAATCATGATACTACATCAATCAACACATAGGTATGTACGTACCTTGTGTAGACAAACTGATAGGCCACTTTAACAGTCTTAAAAATCGCCTAGAGAGAATTCTCCGCCTAAAATAACCAATATAAATTCATAATCAATCCTTCATGAATTTACAGCAATAATAAAATACTTTAAAACCTCCTTAAACATGTTTAAAACCTTTCCCAATAATAAAACTTGATTACTTAACCTCCTAGCATAATACCTACTACACTAGTGGTTAAAATCCATCATAAAACACCTTAAAAAAATCTTCCTTTAAATTTCCAGCAATATAACATGAGTTAAAACTCCCTTAAAACATATTCAAACATGCTTAGAAACATAAAGGTAATAAATTTCATAACTTATAATAACTACTATGATTTTCTAACTTTGAAAACCCTAAAAATTCATGCTTTGATAATTAAAATCAACTTTAAACTCAAATATGCAAATCTGAATTTTATTTCTTCAATACATAAATTATATAACTTCAATCCAATAATGAATCATTAAACTATAACTTTTAAACATAAACAAATCAACACAAAACTTTAAAAATACAAACTTTGAATAAAACTTGAGGAGGAAGAAAACAAACCAAAGCAACAAAAAGTGGAAGAAAGAAACGTGTCGGCCAAGGAAGAGCAGTAGGCGGCGGCGACAGCGACTGGCGGCTGGTGGTCGCCGGCGAGTGGCGGTGGGCGGAGAAGAAAACCGGAAGAAGAGGAGTGCCGAAGAGAGAGAAAAATCGGGAGAAGAGATAGAAAGGAAGGAGGGCCGAGCAAGTGGGAGGAAAGGAGGAGAGAGAAAATAATGTGTGGGGAAAAATTTGGGTTTATGGGGTTTTTATATTTTCCCCTTTGTGGGCTTAGGAAAAGGTAAATGGGCTAGGATTATAAATCCTTTTCCAAATCTAAGAGTGTTTGGGCTCCTCACACACAATTAGAAATCCTTTTCCAAATTCAATAAGTGTTTCAAACATTTCAAATACTTTTCAAAGCATGACGTTAATAAAATATTTGACTTACATAAATTATTAAAATAATTCCTTTGACTTTCAAATAGTCAATCTTTGAAGAAATAAACCATTAAAATACTAAAATATATTTAAATATAAATAACTATATATTAAAATATATTTATAAAATCCATAAATTTACGGGGATTACAACGTATCATAATCTTTACGTTGACACCACATTTTCTCAAAACGAAACAGAGGAGCTTTCGAAATTTTGGAAATCGATAAATCTAGAGACACTTGACAGTGATCTGAAGAAGTAAAAGGGTGATGTTTTAATTTTACGTGAGTGAATCTACTAATCCATGAAGTGCTAGCTACACCCTTGTCAATACGTTCAAATATATTATTTGGGCCACCTCTTTTCTTTCTCCAAGTGAATCTAGAGCCCATGAAAGGTAGCTCTACATAAGAAACTTGGTTTAAAAGATTATGCATAGTAAGAGTTCTAGCAGAGCTAAAGGATGCATAGCGCAACTTATCTTGCTCACAACTGATTTCATTAAAGTCACCAAGAATAACAAAGGGAGAAGAAAGATTATTAATATACATAATTAGCTCATCCCAAAATTTAGCTTTATGTTCATGTCTAGCAGGTAAAAATAGCTACAAAGGAAAGATGGTATTAAGAAGAGTAATAGAACATGAAATAAAGCGAGATGCTTTATGAAGAACTACTAAATTAAAAGGGCAAGAGTTACAGTCCTTCCAGAATAGCCATAAACCTCCTGATAGACCTAAAGTGGGAACAAAATCAACATGCTGAAAACCACACTGGTTTGCTATGATCAGGGAGGGGGGAGCTTGAGTTTTCACTTCACATATCATAAAGATCTTAACAAAATTACTTGAGCAAAAATCTCGGATATCAGTCAATGCATTCTTCTTAGAAACCCCTCGAATATTCCAAAAACTTATGATCATAATTATTTAAAAATAAATTGAAATCTAATAAACAAGACGACATTACATTCTACAACTCTTGAGAGTTGAGAATCCCCCTCAGTCTTTAATTTGTTCTTCCTTAAAAGGAAGAAGATGAAAAGATAGCTTGATGATGAGGAATCGTAACAGCATGAATGCATAGCTATAAAGTTAGCGATCCCCAAACAAGAATACTTGAACATGAAGTAAGGCTTAAGAGAAGCAAAATATACTAAAATAAGACTTATACATTTAACCTTCTTCAAAGGTACGAAGGCAACACATTTTAACAAACTACTCATGTGCATCTAGTATTCAGTAAACTCTTGCAAACACATATAAAGCAAATAAACTCTTATAGGGTGCCACCACCCAATAAAATTGATATTGAAAGCAACTATTAAAGCAACAATGTGAGTGACAACCTCTAGGATAATACAACGAGACTTAATAGGAGTATTCAGAAGAAGATGCTTGCTTGATAAATTACGACTAAGGAAATTTAGCGTCCTTATAAGACAGATAAGTTTTATCAGGGAAGCGTTTTGTAGGCGCAAAAGAGCTATAATATGGTTATAAGAATTGAAGGATGGGCTTAAAAAATCTCCAATCCAATAGCTTATGTAGCCTAAATCGGAGTTTTTTTAGAAGAGAAAAACTTTGCAATAAAAACAATAAAATCCAACCCAATAACTTATGTAGTCTAGATTGAATCTCGTTAAGTTTGCCATTATATGGATAGCCAACCCCAAATCAAGGATTGACAGATTTAGATAACTATTGCTGGCAGCTAAAGCAACCATAGATGGTGAGCAGATTAAAAACATACTCCAAAGGATGAGACTAACAAATATATTAACGATACAAAAAGAATCAATTAGGGTACCCTTTATGGGTAGTCCGGTTTCCTTCATAGCATCCAATGATGTGAATATAACACACGAATTACATATTTTCATTATCAGGATACAAACCAAAATCCATAGAACAAATGGATAACAGATTAGCATCTCATCAATTTCTACATAGAAACATACTGAAGATAAAAGGTCTGAAGACGAGAAAATGTAACTCTTACTTACAACCTTGCTGTTCGCATCGAATGCGGAATCATGAGGGAATTGAGTAATGCAGCATCTAAGGTTTGATTTTGCAACATTGATTATTAAGCACACCAAAGGGGAACGATCATTAACCGACCTCATACCCACACACAACCACCAACCTTGATCTCCCAAAGAGGGAGAGCAGCCGACTGAGATAAGGTTAAGAAGGAGGGACAATAGACTAACATCCCACGAAAAAAGCACCAACCATCTTTAAATACGAACTCTAAGATATACTGCCTAATATCACCAATTGGAAACCAAATTGCATCACAGGGAAGCGAAGAAACCGAAGAAGAGAACACTGAATCATGAACCGCACCAAGAAATGGAACAGAGATATAAATCGCACCATCCAAAGAAATGAAAGCACGAACCCTATAAACCCTAGCCATGTAGCCTAGTTTGAATTTGAATGGGAGAAAATTGAAACCTTTAATCCAATCTAAAGAGTGGATCGGAATTCTTAAAAATGAAACAAAAGAATTTAACTGAACATCATCAATGAGATGAGACAAATCACTCTGAGAAATTGAGAACTGATACCGATAAATTGAGGACTGTTTTTGCGGGATTTCAAACACATTTTGGGGGAAATAATTGTGCGGAATTAAGGACAAACTTGAGATCTGGAGTTCGCGACTCACCACTAGGAACAATAACATACCATTGATGAAGCAAACTAGGACATAAATCGAATTCTGGGATGCGAATTGGGGGAATTTTAGTTGGCTAGGGTTTCTGTTTTTAGGTGAATTGGGGCTTTTTTCTTTTGGCTTTCCTCTTTCTCTCTCATGTTTTTTCTTTTTTCTCCAAAACTGTTTGTTGTTGTTAATAAAAGACCTAACTAAATGTTCTAATGCTAAATTCAGATAATTTAGAAAATTGGTTTAGGTTCTCAGTAATTTGATTGCTTAAATAACATTTCACCAAATATTAGTTTTTTATGCATTTAATGAACCGACATAGATTAATTTTTAGATGGCATTAATATATTAACTTGTTGTTTAATTGCATTAATCTTGACATGAATCATTATTAAGTAGAAGCCATCAATGGGAGAATGTGATTCCAGATTATGTACTCTCACCCCCGAACTCAGTCTTTGGTTCATTAACTATTCATGGAGTCATGACGGGGAAATCTATATTGGATAAGTCCCTAATTTGTCCATACGATTTCCCAATATCCAATTAGGTTTATGAGTCATCCTTTAAAAGACTTGTTGATGACTTCAAAACGTTTTTCAATAAAACCCTTCAATGAGGTAGTCAAATACGTGCTCATCCCGCGTAGGCAATAAAAACACGCCTACACTTACGCCCAACATAAATCTTTTACCAAGATGGATTAGGTATTTCTCCTTCAATCTTATTGTATTGCATCTATAAATGTAGTAGATCATTGAATCAATCGTTTATTGTGTTTAATACTTCTATATCATTAACTATTTATGCATTCCTACATCATATTTGAACACAACTACCTTAGAAAAATATCATTTAATAATTTTTGAATATAATTATATCTATTAAACAAAAAAATTTAGTGCATCTTGCGCAAGTCCAAGAAATAGTTCAATTTATATATTTATTATCACACATAATGTTGATATAATTTTATCACATCTATGTTCAATAAGAGAACACTTGATGATTTTGGTGTTCCCTTAAAATATCTAAAATATCTCTATGTAATTAGTATCTAAATTGTTAAAAACTTTCATTGTTTTAGTGATTAGTAGGGGTGTTTATTTCGGATATCTGACCCGATCCGATCTGGGAAAAATGTGATCCGAATCCGATCTGAAAAATTTCGGATCGGAATGGATCGGATATCCGAAATTTCGGATCGGATCATCGGATATCCGAAAACTAAAAAAATTGATATTTTCAAAGGAAAAGTTCATAAAATATGTTTCAGATCGGATCAGATCATCGGATATTTCGGATATCCGGCCTTGTAACGGATATTTCGGATCAGATATCCGAAAATATCCGGAAAAACCGAAAAATTTACATGTTTCGGATATTTGGAAATAAAAAAAACCGATCTGTATCCGGTCCGAAAATTTTCGGATATTCGATCCGAAAACTAAAAAAACGGATCGGATATCCGAAAAATCGGATCGGATCGACCGGATCACGGATCGGATCGCCCCGGATCGGATATTTATGAACACCCCTAGTGATTAGTTAGATTCATAAAATTCTTTTTCTTACGAATTATATTTTCCATACAAATGCACGTATCGCGTGCAGATACAACCATATTTTAAAATAAAAGTTCTCACCAAAAAAAATAGTTTAAAATAAAAGTTCTCACCAAAAAAATAGTTTAAAATAAAAGAAACCAGAGGTTGGCATTGTCATAAACCCTAATAAAACCCCTATTGCATTTTGTCTCTCCTAGTTTTCCCTCTGTTCCCAGCACCTCGGCAGCCATGGATATGGACACAGACGAGAACGTGAAGAGGGTGCAAGTCCGGTTTCTTACTCAGCTTGAAGACCAATTCAAAGTTCCTACCAACGCCATTGCTGTTCCTTCAGACCTTACTCGATTGGGCCTCTCTTCTATTGTCAACAGTCTTCTCAAAGCCGGTTATAAATCCTTTTCTCACTTTCCGTTTTCTTCCGTTATTTCGTTGTTCAATTAATCAAGTGTTTTGGTTGGTTATGATTGTTTGTATTTTAATTGGTATGATTGTTATTGTACTGTAAGCTGTTAATGTTTGATGAATTAATTTTGACAGTTGATTCTGATTGGGAGCCTGAACCTTTTGATTTTCTAATCAATGGCGAGTTGGTTCGAATGTCGCTTGAGGAGTTTCTTCTCGCCAAGGGGATTTCAGCTGTGAGATTTTGTCTATATTTATGCACTAAAGTATTATTTTTTTGTTTCTGTTAGCAGTAACTTTATAATGCAGAAATTTGGTTTATTTGGATTATCAATTGTATCATGTCCCTTTTTCGGGTGTTGGTCTTTAGTACCAAGCTTCGTTCAGCAATGCTATTTGTTGAATTGCACAAAACAGATTGTGGACTTGAAACTCGAGGTTATTCATTTTAGTCTAGCGCTTTACTTTTGCGCTGAAACAATATAAAAGTCGATCGTGAATTTAGTCTACATGGGAAAGAATATAGTAATTACCCAGGGGAAACTATTGGTCAGTTCATATGTGCCATGGATTGCAACTCGATATTTGCCATCTTTACTATATGTCTTGGTCACTAGAAGTTTCTTTTCTTTTACAGGAAAAAGTCCTTGAGATAGAATACATTAAGGCTATTGTCCCACGCAAACATGAAGAGCCTTCTTTACACGATGATTGGGTTAGTGCAGTCGATGGCTCCAATCCCGGGTAAATTTACCTGCACCTTGTGGCTTTTTTCTATATTTTGTTATCTTTTTGCGCTGTGGTAGGTAAGATGCACATGAAACTCCATTTAATTGCACCGTGGTAGCTACATTGCATCTATGTTGTTGAAACAATATGGCTGCATCTTGGCTATTATTTGATGGAGATAGGCAATCTTAAACAAAGTAAAGATTGCTGGTTTCTAATATTGCGTGTTATGGTAGCTGTAATTGTACTTTATTACTTCTTCTTTCCAATTGCACTCTTGGAATATATTGTTATCTCTGTCTTATTATTGTGATCTTTGAAATGGTTGGTATGACTGCCTTCATTGATTTATATTTTTTAATGATTTAATTTCTGAAATCTGTGTTTTTCTCTAAGGCAGGTTTGTTTTGACAGGATGTTATGACGGTCTTGGAAGGTACTAGTGCTGTAAGCTGTTGTGATTCTTTTTCCTCTGTCCATGTTGTATCCTAGAATAGAATTTTACGATTTCTTTTTTACAGGATATGGAAGGGTGCTGAGACATGTACACATATGTTACAAGGACATAGTGGTGCCCTAACTTCCCTTTGTATCATCAATTCTAAGGGTATGTAAGTTGGACTTTTCTCTGAATTTTGCACCTTATTTGACTTTTTACTTTTTATCTTTTATACTTGGTGTGATTATCTTCAATTTTTGGTAAATGTCTAGAAAAAGGACCTGCTTGCTGTTAATGCCTCATGGTTAAGATGTTGGCTATAGAAGATAAGCTGTTCTTATGAAGAGCATTGACTGCCTTCAGCTTAGAGCCTCCTCCACTAGAGCGTTGATTGGGAAAGCATAATCTGTCTTGCTTTTTACACAAAATTAAAACCTCTATGTGATGCTTAATTTAATCTGTAAATAAAGCTCAAAGATTGTTGACCTATGTAGTTGACTTATGAGGCCTTTTGGTTAGAGGGTTTCGAGAAAAGGGAAAGGGAAATGTTTTCCTTGTATCATTTTGTGTGCATTTGGTTGGGTTTTTATTTTCAATTCCCTTTCCCCTTGAGTTACCCCGGACTCCTCTACCCTAAATCCCTAATTCCCCACTACCCTCAACAATTTTCAATTCACCCAAACTCTTCGCCCTCACAATTACTGCCACCGTCAACCGACACTACTGCACCTACATGGCTACTGCACTCACAATTACTGTTTACACCATCGACAACACTGATCGTCTTCATGAGCGTGATACCAAGTCATTAACACTATTGTAGCCCTAGCACCATCACCCACTTCCACTATCCTTAGTCACCTATCCAACTCTAACCAATCGCCAATAAACCCACCACTATCCAATGCCAAAGAAACCTAATTGCATCACTAACAATCTATGCTTTCAAATGACCAGTAGCCACAACCACTTGCAGCAAAACACACTTCCGAAAAAAGGATTCAATCACCAATCACGTGCCCTTTTATGCGCTATCTCGCCACCTCCACCTTAGTTTTGAAAGGCACAAGGAGCACCAAGGCGCGAGACACAAAGCGAAGGCATACGCATCTCGTAGGCGAGGCACACCTTTGAGCTTAAAATCTTCGAAAATCAATTATATAACATATTTCTACTAAAACAACATAATAATTACACTGAAGATGCATATAAGGATATAAGATATAGCATAGTTCATCACTAAACTACCGCAAAAGTTGAAAAGTACTAAATACAAACGTAAATCAACTAAAAAAAGTAGAAATAAGAACAAAAATAGTTTCTTATTTTTCGTTCTTATTCGAATTTATTTTTGGTATTAAATTTTTGGTAAAATGGCTCAAATATAAGCATAAAAAACAGTTAAAAAACAAGTTTAAATGAATCAGGTGGGTAAGAAGAGAATCACGTGAGTAGCAATTTAATAGAAGGTGGGTACTCATTAACCACGTGAAATGAATGGAGAGGGAAAAAAAGAAAAGAAAAAAGCTGGGTAGGATACGTGCACAAAGAGACAAGGAAGACTGACTGTCGAAGAGGAAAAGGATCTCACCGGAGACTGTCTAGGGAAGGCAGACAAGGACAGCGGCCACCGGAGACATGTCACCAGCAATTTCTGTCTAATCTACAACCATCAATTTGCAGTATTCTTACCCAATTCGCGAATTAGGGTTTTCTATAATTAGGGATCGCAATTTGGGGGGTTCAAATGAAGTAAATTCATGCAATAACTTAGGGCTTTTGACCGAAATTGCATGATTAAGACTGGGTAAGAGGTTTTTTTTTTGTGAAAAGATTTTTTATGGTTTAAGCTCAGATCTCCCTTTTCTCTCTTCTCATCCCAAATAGCGTGCGACTGGAGCGCCTTGTGCCTCTCTAAAAAGCGCAGAAGGCGCGCGCCTTATTGCACCTCTCGTAGTGCGCTTCCCCCTGGAAGCGTTTTGGCTTGCGCATCCACTCGCCTGGCTCCTAGGTGCGTCTTGGGCGCACTTTTTATAACTAAGACCCCCACCACCACCACCAAACAACACCCCAACCCAACAACAATAGTAAAAGAAGAGCTTAGAGAAATTATATGTAAGAGATAGTTTAGTATAGACATCTTTAAATCTCAAATGATGGTTTCCAGTTCTTTATAGTGACGATAACAATAATTGGCGGGATAGGACCCTTAGAAAGCTATGTCAAAAGGCGTTTTGCGAGATTTCAGCAGTCTAAGGTGGTTTAGAATGATAGTGATGAGAGTAGGAAGAGAAAATAGTTTGAGGTAGATTATACTCCATCCGCCATAGAATAACCTGAATAATTTCCTTTTTTGTTTAGCCCAAATTAGTTTGAACACTTCCATTTTTAACATGGGTTTCACTATTATTATATTAGTTTTCTAACACCCCCTTTGGCCTGCAGTGTATCTCTGGCAATAAAAATATACCCAATTTTCTCTCTCTCCTTCAATATGCAAATCTCTTCCTTCTCTTCGGGACCAAACATCAATTGGAACGATTCAATAAACGGCTCATTGGGATACACTCGATCAATAATACCCCTCTGGAAATATATATGAGGTTTTAAAGAAAATACCCCACTAAGTCCTATGAATAAAATTTGATAACAACACTAAAACTTATTGTATTGAACTACGTGTTCCAACAAGTGTTTAAATCTTTCTAGGACGGAGGGAGTAATATATAAATATAAATTAATTAAAAAAAAGTAGGTTACATATAGTTGTTACTTTGAAGTAAGGTTGTCTTAAATAGTTTTGGTGCCCTATTAGGCCTCCAAAATAATAATTCATACAATGTTAAAATTTAAACGTATTCCTACCGTATAAATAACATTGCTATTGTATTTTATTTGTTACATAATGAAGCACCCAAAAAGTGTATATTATTATGTTTATATTCGCTTGATTTGCATAGTGGTAGATGATGTTGGAACTTAGGGATGGGGAACGATTTTAATACGAAATATAAAGTTGTAAAATAAATATTTCTTCCATTCTATAATTCTTGCAACTATTAAGTATTTGATGATCAAACTAATTAACTTTAACCATGAATTTTCACCATTATAAAGGAAAAAAATTCATGTGGGATTATGTTATATTCATCTCAATGTGTAGTTTTCAAATATTAGATTTTCATAATTTCTACTAATACATAAATGAAAATGTTAATGGTCGAAGTAATGTGTTGTAGATCGTGAAATTTCAAGTGTTGCATGAATTGTGAAACAGAGTTAGTAAAATTTCAATGTTACAACTAATAATTTACGTTCTCCAAGACGGTTAATCATTATGCTTTTTGAATGGTTAACAAAAGAATTTTCAAGATAAATTGGTTATACACTTTTTATTTATACTATCTAAACATCACTAAGAATATATAATAATGAGGGTACGTTTTTAAGATTTTATTTATATTTATATCGTTGGGTAACTTCTAGAAATCAAAATTAGTATATTACTATATAAAGTGAAAAAAGGAAAAAAATACCAAGTGATTTTTTTTTGGTTGGAAGTATAATTGATGAGGAAATATAGAAACCGTAGATCCATTTAAATAATACTAATGGAAGATTAGAATGTGAAAAGGCAAGAAGCTATAAAGGGTAGCTTATATTAAAAATAAATATATACTCGAAGCAAATAAGGCTCGACAAAATTGCATGTGATGGACATCAACCCTAGACTTGAGCGTACAACTAGTTTCTTATTTTCGCCTCTACTACCATTAAGCTTTATTAGTAAATCAATTGGGACCCTATGACAAATTGGGTCCTTTAATAATTTGGGCCTTGTGCTATTAGTTTGTTTGCATATGCCACTAGCCGAGATTGCCTTAAAGTATACTTTAAGCTGAATTCTGGTATTAAAATTATAATTTTTAAATCATGTTAGCCATAATCTATTTATACTATATTATAATTTTTTTTGTTCGTATTTTCGGAAACCAAATTTTATAAGTTTCCCTCATTCTAAATTCTACTCTCTCCGTGTCCAAATCCTTTTGTCATTTTCCCATAGTGGGGTGTCTCAAAATACTTTTCTTGTGCTCGGACCACATCTTAACTATAATATAAAATTACCCACTATCTTCTGTCACATCTACTTTCCCCCGCTTTTCTCAATAAATAATTTACCCAAAATGTTCAATTATATATTAATATCTACTCTTTTTCTCTCTACTCAATTTACTCCCTCTGTTCCTTAATAGACTTTTCAATTGCTTTAGGCATAGTTTTCAAGACACAACTTTGACTGCTTATATTTTCAATTATATATTGCTAAATTATAAAAAGTTGATATTTGAATGTACACTTTAAGACGAATTGAACAAGATCATATATTCTATTATAAATTGCCGGGAATCTTATTGTCATAGTTTACAAAGTAGTATATGTTCAAATGGCCCACCTTATATTCTCTCCTAAAACCTTGTGCCTAAAGAAAATGAGTAATGTATTATGAGATGGAGGATTAATTGTTAATTGTATTATTACAAAAAAATAGGCATAAATATATTATTTGACATGGCATACCTAGTTGCACGCTCTGTGCATTTAAGAAAGTTACTCTTTTATACAGATCTTTATTAGTATATGAGAAAATGGATGAAACACTGTTCTTTTCCACTTACAGCTTGGTTCAGTTGAGATTAGTTTAATTCTGTTCAGTTTTTGTGTGTAATTCGCTTCAGTTCAGTCAAATTCAGTCCAAAAGATTAGGGCCTTAAGTTCTTTTTGTCAGAATATAATCTTTAGCAATTTCAGAAAAAAGCTTGTCAAATAAAAGAAGATTTTTGATTAAAAGGTGCAATGTATCTTCTTGTAAGATCTTTATGCTATGCTAACCAACAATTTATTCTGTTAGAAGTGAATGTTGATACTGGATACTGCAATAAAAGAAATTGTTTGCATTTGCAGTTCAGTTCAATGAAACTCACTGGATGTAGTTTTTGCTTCATCCTATGTATCTTTGAGATTATCTAGTAACGAGTATGCTTTTCTTAGGTTCTAATAATGGTAACAGCATCCACGTGGCTACTGCTTCAAAGGATCGGACACTAAGGCTGTGGCAGGTGATTCATGATACTGTTGCTCTTATTTGATTTTTCTTATTTTTTTGGGGTGGGGTGGGGTGGGGTGGGTTTATTATTTCTTGCTAAGCATAGGAAGAGAAGTTGGGAGAAAAAGATTTCTTTTAAATTACGTAATTATTTTTTCTTTATAGGTTGATACAGAGGATGCCGAGAATCATCCTGCAACGGTTTCTGCATCTAAAGTTTTACGAGGTCATAGTGCAGCTGTTGAATGCGTCTCATATCAGCAATCTGGAGATATGGTATTTATATTTGACATACAGAAATTAGTGACAGGTATATGTAATTGGTGTCCATGCTCAGTTTTGCTTTTCTTTTTTGTTGCAAACTTAGGTGTGTTCTGGTTCCTGGGACTCTACAATTAATTTGTGGCAGACAAGTCTCTCTGATGCTGATGGTGATCTTGCTTCTTTTAAAAAGAGAAAGACGAATGGTGTCGTAAATGATTCACAATCGGAGGTAAGTGTATCATGGAGTACAAGTTGTGACTTATTGCATTGTTTTAGGAAAGGTAGATTTGTTGAGCATGTCCATTAGAAAGATGCAATACGTAAATTGATGAAGGGAAAATTTGAGACGGTGAATATCTTTGCATCAGTCCTTTGATCTTATACTTCGTTCTTCTGGTTACACAATTTTGATACTCACATACTCCACTTTGAGCATCTTGTATTATCTATATGCAAAGAAAAATGTAGTCATGTGGGATCTTATTAGATTTGTCTCAATATGTCAACTATTTATATTTATTTCTTATACATAATTGAAATTTTAATACTCAAAGTTGTGCGTTGCCAATAATGCAAAAGAGAAATGGTGGAACTACAAAGAAAACGGAGGAAGTCTTATGCTAATAAACTTGAAACATATTGTTCAATGCTTGAAGCCTGAACTTGAGAAGAATTTTTAGTAGGTGCTGAGAATTTTCAGCACTGCCTTCTTCTCAATATCTGAAACCTTGCAGGTCTTGGTGCATGCACTTTCATCACTTGAAATGCTTAGATTGTTTAGAATATATGATTTAATGGGGATTATATGATATCTGAAACCTTTTGCATTATATGATTTAATGGGGGCTATTTAATGGGATTTCTCTCAGCAAAAGAAAGATGAATTTCCTATTTATTTATACGGAAATAAATTGTTATATGTTTTTAAGGAGTTAGCTGTGTCACCTTTGATTTTAATATGAATTTCCTCCAAGGAAGGCTATTTAATGGGATTTCTCAAATTCAATTGTTATAGAAGTATGTTTTTAAGGAGTTAGCTGTGGAGGAAGGGATATGTTCTTAATGCTTAGCACTAGCCTTCCTTGGGGGCTAAGCCTGCCTTTTCCCATAGTTCCTGCTGGTACTCCCTGTTCTGTGATGATGGAATCTAGTCAGTTACATGGAATTTGACTTGTAGAGATGCTTCTAGACCTTATGTTTGCTTAAATATCAAGAGAACATAAGGATCTCGTGCAGCAGTTTCATATCGTGACCTTTTTTTGAATCTGCTTAGAATCAGTACGGGCTGAAGCTTTGGTTATTGATTTATCCGTGTCAGAAGATTGTTTATGATGCATAACATAGTATCAGGATAGTGATTCATTGGGATGCCTCTTGACGATCAATAGAAGTGATAGGTATCCATTGCTATGCAACACAGGCACACAATGAGCAATGCTCTGCACTTTTTTGTCTGTTACATTCTGACAAATATTCGTAGCTTGTAAGATACTAGCGTATATGCCTGTTACTCTTCATTGTATTGCTCTCTCTTCTCCCAAAAGAAGACAATCACATAGTTGATTGCAAAAGAGTGTCCCTTTCATTATTATTATTATAATTCTATTTCAGGGTGAAGCTGTATCTACACTGGTGGGACACACCAATTGTGTTTCTTCTGTTCTTTGGCCAGAAGCTGAAACCATCTATTCAGCATCCTGGGACCACTCCATCCGAACATGGGATGTTGAAACAGGGACTGCGACATGGAGTATGGTGTGTCACACTATTCTTTCTCTCTGTTATTATGTCTATAATTTTATCCTTTTTGCTCTGCACCTATCTGTCACATCTCTGAAGTTTGCGCCTTTTGTGTTATGCTCCTTTTGGGTGAGGGTGGGTGAAGGAATCTTGCTATATTGGTTTTGTTGCTCACATATTTTCGATCGATTCTGCATTACAGTTTTGTGGCAAGGCTCTTAACTACATCGATGTTGGAGGTGAGAGCTCTGCTCTAGTATGCGCTGGGGGATCTGATGGCATGTTAAGGATATGGGATCCTCGCAGACCAGGTCTGTAGTGTTTGATTGATCTGTTTGTCCAGTTACTCTATCATGTATGTGTCCATCTTTATCATCTCTCCACATCTCTAGTTTGATCGTGAGATTTATTATTGCAGGGACACTGGCTCCTGTGTACCAGTTTTCATCACATACCAATTGGATTTCTGCTTGCAAATGGCACAATAAATCATGGTTCAATTTAGTTTCCGCATCATATGATGGAAAAGTGATGTTATGGGATTTGAGGACAGCGGTATCTTCTCTTGTCCTTCTATCACACATTTTATGTTGTTAGACATATTGTTAGTAATTCTGACATCTGCTTGCTGAACAACATATGCTGTGATGCAGTGGCCTCTATCTGTGATTGATTCACACAGTGATAAGGTAATAGGTTCTCATATTTCTACGACTTTTCACTATGTTTTTTTGGACCTTTATAAATTATGCTTATTATTTTATTTTAGGTGCTATGTGTTGATTGGTGGAAAGGCAATAGTGTTGTCAGTGGTGGAGCAGACTCAAAGATGTGTATTGCTTCTGAGATTCCATTGAAGTGAAGCAAAATTTCACAAGTTTCCTCTGGTAAACAATTATAATTGTTTGTCAAAGTGTTTTTGTTTCAATGATAAGTAATGTATCCCATAGTAGCTTCGGTACATGATAAAGGTTACCTTAGTATACAAAACGTTCAAGTTAGACCTTAGTATACATAAACCTTTAAGCATCTACTTCAATTGTTAGAGGTGACTGGTGTAGTTGCTTTTTATAGAATTATTAGGGGTGCGGTAGTTAGTTTTGTATGTTGGGTATGGAAGTAACAAGGGGTCGGATCAGCTGGTTTTTTTTTAAGGGTAAGGGGGTTTGAGGATCTGATAAATCCAAGGAAAGGCTTTGGTAGAGATGTAAGGCCCTTAAATGTGAGAAAGCTCATAGAATGCAACTCGTTTATGTATTAAAGTAAAACACTCTCTTTAATTTCTTATTTTTTTGTGGATCAAAGATGATATCAATACCATCAATGTTGATTGTACTCATTGATTGATCTTTTGTTTAGCTAGGAGCTTTTAACTTTCAAGAAAAGAGACATGGTAAGAGAATTGAAGTCTCATTTCCTTTCTCCATATCTGGCTATCTACTACACCAAGTGTCTTTTCTATGTCACTCCTTTACTTCAATAAAATCACCTTGATTCTTTGAGAGGATCCTTTCCGATTCCTCCTTCTCATACAAGGTTTGAATTCTTCTAATTGGGTAATTAAAATTATGAAGTTTACATTATAGTACCAACGAGGTTGTGCTTAATACTTAAAAGATAGAATCTTGTGATTTGTCGTCGTGGTTATCATTGTTGTGTATCAAGGGTGACAGTATCATCTCTCTCACAAATAATGGAGCAAATAGTTTTTTTTTAAATTAATATTCACTCATTGATTTAAAGTCATACGACATCTATTATAGATTTCAAAACTAACAAATACATATCAAATTGAAATAAATATGCTTCTAAATTGGCAAAAACACGATCGTTGATGAGATCTAATATTTCTGAAATTCCTCGTCTTTCACATCGCTGTCTAATGCAGCCTCTACAAGGGGGTCTATCGATCTGTTATAGTTTTGAAGTAGAACTGGATTTAATTCAAGTGATTGTAAACGAAGTAGTACTAGCATCAATTGCAACCCCACACAAATTCCGATCAACAAATCAACCTTTAAAATCACACTAAAAATAAAAAACAAAGTCTTTAAGCTCTCACATGGAAAGAGATAAAACTTATTATATGGGTAGATATAATCCAATATATGGGTAGAAAAACTTTCCATTAGGGAGAGATTGAAGTTTATTAAAAACAATAACATAAAAACTAGTAACAAAAAGAAAAAAGTTAGTTAAAGCTAATTTAAGAAAATGGATTTATTATCGGGATCATGATTTAGGGAGAACGATGTGCTTATCAATGTCGTTGAGGAAGGAATGTCTATTGAGGTGGTGATCATTGAGAGAGAAGGTTCGGTGGTAAATTGGTTATGATGTTGATGGAGGTGGTTTTTTTTTTTTTTGAAAGGACCCCATAAAGGGAAACTATATTAGATCGGCACTAGCAAGCGAAATAATCAAATCTGGTACATCATCCACCCAAAGCCTTTTCCCAATTTCCACAGATTGGAAGTAAGCTAAAGCATGAGCTACCCTGTTACCAGAACGTTTAACAAAAGACCAAACAATAGCATCAAAACTAGAAATCAAAACAAGAATATCTTCTATAACTAGATGAAAAATACTAGACCCCTTCGAGCATCCTTTGAGAGCTTGAATCACTAGCAAACTATCACTCTCTATCACAACCATCGAGTTAAACCGATGGAGGTGGCTTTGAAGAAGAGTGATTGGAGGGCTACTATTGCTTGAGTTAAACTGATCATGGGCTAGTGGTTTTTTGTTTTTTCTTCTTCCGGTCCGAATGAGAATTCGATTTCCTTTCGATTTCAATCTTTCTTGAGTCCTTTTCCTTCCCTCCCTTTGACCGTAACATATTAAGTAAAACATAATTATCCTTGGTATGCGTAACTCAACTAAGAACCTTGACATGCATATTATGTTTTACACAGAAAACCAAGGCTTTATCTTTTATTTCCCAACCAAAGTGTGACTTCATAAAGTAACCTTTAATCCTTTGATAAAGAACATAGGCTTTAATTTTTGTTTCCCGATCAGTGTGGTGCAAATCCAAATAGTGAGTATTGTTATAAGTTAGTGACATTTTATAGAGAAACTAAGGTTGTTGTTTGCCTTTTTAATTGATGTGGGACATTTAATATTTCTACAAGTTGTTTAAGAAGTTTTTTAGCTTGTTCAGAAGCTATCTAGCAGAGCCTCTCGAGCTTGCCTCGTTAAGATCTCGAGTCGAGGCGCTCGAGCTTGGCTCGTTAAGATAAAGTTCACGAGCAGGCTTGGCTCATTAAAACCCCTCAAATGCACTAATATATTTTTTCATAGTAATAACCATGGAGACACATGTCCTTCCCCCACATTGCACATTTTCCTCTCAAGTATTTATGACAAAGTTACCTCCTTTCTTGCTAATATTATAAGACAGGAATTTCCAATCCCAAATTTTCTTCCTCTCACCTCCTATAACATCAATACTTTCTCTGACCTTCCACTTCCGCCTTTTCTTCTTCTCATCGCAATGGTAACCCAATATCCTCCAACTCAACCTATGAACTCTCAATTACTTCGCATGGTCCTTAATAGCCCTAATATTCTAAAACCCTCTCTCAAGTAATTATATTTTTTCAAAATGCTCCTCTTGAACTCCAAATAATGTCACTATCAAACTCTGCCTAGTGGCTAAATCTCTCCTTCCCCACACCCTCACACATCCTAAAAACGTTGTTTTGGAGAATAAATTGATGGTGAAGCAGTAGAGAGATACTAGGCAGGTGATAGTTTTTTTTAACACTAAGCCATTAGTTTTGAATCTGTAGTTATTCCTAACAGGCTTCCTGCACTTGTTAGAGTTATTGATTAATTGGAGTGTAAAACACTAATTTCCCAATGATTCAAAAGCTTTTGTAACTAATAATAGGCCATCTTGGAACATCGATATGATGTACGAAATTACAAAGTCCCATTTATTACGTGTCACTCATTAGATTGATTCTCCAAGAATCATATGACCCGAGGTCATGTAGATTGTAACAATGTGTGGATGTATGATGGTATATGATTTGAGTTGGAAAACAATCCCCTCACCGCACATTAGTGTCTCTGGCTTCCCAGACTTATGATTTCATGATCATGATCATGATTGCAACAAAATAAACTTTCTTTTATTTATTTTAAACTTCTGATTTACTCTAGAGTTTCAATGAATAATTCCTACGTCAGGGAGAACCAGGATCTTGGTTCTTTTGCCACCTCCTTGTAGGTGTTTCACCATCTATCTTCATCTTGCTTTTCCATGGCTTTCAAAAATATATTTCGATATGGCCTGTTCCACAACTTCTTTTAAGGGTCTTTAGCTCTACCAGAAGAAACTTGGTAAGTTGCAATAGCACAAATCAATTTTGATGAAGCTCATATATGCATGATGCATCAACTAGAGATAGTAAAGTAATTGTGTGATCAAGTTACAAATTTGCTCTTATAGTTTGCACCAAACAGGATAATATCTCAATTTCTGTCAATATGCAGCACAGTTTACATGATATGCCATTTTTAATACTTTTCTTGATACACCATTAGCTCTAGTTTCATGTGTTTGAGTCTCAGGGAGATGACGAGAAGTGTATTTATTGTGTGTAGAGAAGTGAAGTGAGTCTCCTTGTATTAGTGTCCAAAGTTTATGAAAAGTAGGTCTTACCTCAAGTTAGTTCTTTACTTGCTGGTTTGGTCTTGTGCAAAAGCTCATATTCAGGTGAATTCAATCATATTGGCGGTTAAGTTGGTCTTTATTAGGGTGCCCTGTGGGTGGCTTGCACCACTTTCCTACTCATTCATTAGCTGTCTGTTAACCTTAGCGGTTTGCCTAACGGCTAAACTAAGGAAATTAGGTCTTTATTAGGGTTCCCTATGGGCAGCTTGCACCACTTTCCTACTCACTTACTAGCTGTCTGTTAACCTTGCCTAACGGCTAAGCTGAGGAAATTAGGTCTTCTTTGGTTGCACTAGGAAACTACACTTCTCTTGTTTTTTAAATTCCTATGTATTTTCACTTCCTAGGATTTGAATAATATTGTTTTGTTGAGTATAGGAAGTTGGAATTCCCATGGGAAGTTCTACTTACCTAGGGGGAGCTAGGTAAGCAACTTCCTCCATTTTGAGGGAAGTGGAACTTCCAATGCTCATGTCAACCAAATAAACTCTCTAATTCAAACTTTCTAAGAAATTATACTTCTCATGAATTAGAATGTCAACCAAATAACACCTTATTCTTCTCGTGACCGCCTTTCCAATGAAGATTGGTAGCATGTCATCCCTTATTGTTCTCCTAGACATAGCTTGTCTATTTTCTTCTACGGGAAACGATTATCCTTTGAGGATATTCTTCATCGTTAGCTATTGGTTGCAATTATATTACTATTTTTAGGCACTCAGCAAGCCTGATGCATCTTTCAAGTAAGTTTAGGTTCATGTTACTTATATATTTCCCTTAAAAGTTAAAACTGCAAAGCTTTTATTCCTTTTAACTCTATGCATCTAAAATCACGTGTCATATAACTGTTGGCATTGCAATGACGCAATCCAAGACTTGGATTACTTACAAGGACTCTCTCTTACCAAATGTTTTTAGCTTTAATTCCTTTTAACTTTATGCATCTTCAAATGTTTTTAGCTTTCTTATATTTTTAAAAACTATATCTGCAAAATGCTGTATTTTTTATATGCTATTTTGGGGAAGCATCAGCAAACGTTTCTTGTTAAGACCTTTATATACTATAAAAGCTCAGATTTCCCAGGAAATTGATGTCCCTGTATCCTCTTTTAGGGGTAAGGTTTACTATTATATCAAACTTTTCTATATGGGGCCCTGAACATAGTTTTGCAGATGGAGCTTATAGTTCTCTTATGGGAAACCTTTCTCTTCGATGCAATGTCTGTAGGTCATATCCGATGTATTTCTGTTTTTTTACATATCGCTAGGCAAGGCTTTTGTATCTCACCCTGTCTAAAGGTTGTTCTTTCTGATTTGATGTTGGTATTCTGACTCGAGTTACATATTTGAATCTGGTTAATCAAATGATGATGTTGGTATTCTGACTCGAGTTACATATTTGAATCTGTCAGGACAATTTTTTCAAATTCGAAGTTTTCTTTGTTTGCTTGCCCTCTACGGCATGCTTGGAATGGGTTGAAAATAATTATAAAGGGAATGGAGTCTATAAGAAGAGGTGGTAGAGGACATGAGGTACTGTTGGTTGAAGGAGGAAGGGCTAAAGATCTATTCTACCAAGTGGTTGAGAACTATGACCCTCAGTTGAGGGTAACAATTATCGCAACTCTACAACTCTCTCGTCCCCAATGTGGTCTGAGACATGGTCTTGGTTTGACCTCGCTCAGATGTTCCCCTAACCTAACCTGGGGAAGCAACGGGACTCCCGCAACCACCTTCATCCGTCTTTATTCTTTATTTTGTCTCCTTTCTCCACTTAGCTGTAGAAACTTCTCTTGATTTAATGTCTCAATCTCTTGCAGCAATATACAGGTCACTATTAGGACAATCAGTTGTCTCTGTTGAACATATGCTATATTACTTCGTTTCGCATCATCCGCCATAAAACATATTTCTTTTTGCATCATCGACATTTTACAGGATGAGTTGAACTTATAACGACCTGGTTAACATGCTCATGTTGGTAGTAGTGCACTTATAAAAGTATATTTAGAATTCAGGTAATAGTAAATTAGATTTGGTTGATTTTGCAGGCATACTGTTTCATAAATCATACTCAATGTGTCCGTTTAACTAGTTGTCCTTTTGAAGTACCAATATAACCCTAGTATCCTAGTACCGCTGATAGTGAATGTTTGCTGTATGTTGACGTATCTTTAATATGCTAGGACGGCTACCATATGAAATACAACTTACTCTGTATTATTTTTCGTCAGGCATGAAATTGGAGAAGTTCAGAAACACCAAAATTCGCTTACTACATGCAAACTTTTGGTCTCTTTTTGTCAAATCTGAAAGACAGGCATGCCTGATCTCCTGGCAACTGGGGACTGAAGGATCACATTTTTGTAGGGCTGGTAAGTGTACGAAGAAGCAACTGTAATTAGGCCAATTTTGCTGAAGGTTGAAAATCTTTTGGCTCCTTGTTTGGATGTTGAGTTTTGATGTACTAGGAATCAATTGTGATAGCCTGGAATGCTGGAAATTTATTTATGCTGTCATGGTGATATCTGTATACTTAATATTTGTATCATTATCAGTACAACTATTTTTTGTGTTATCTGACAAACAGCATGGCTAATGAAGTTGACCATTAAAAATTTATTTATGACTGTCTCATTCAAAGGATAACAATTATTATCAATTTTTTCTCAATGATGATATCAAATTTCTGCTTGCTCGATTTTCCTTTTACTTCATAGTTCACGTGTTTTTGAGAAGCCAACAAAGTAGTAGATTACTTGTCTAAAAGGTTGTTAGATCATTTTGTTCTTGATTTGTTACAATCAATTTTTTTAATTAGAAATACTTCCTCTGTTTCTATTTAAGTGCAACACTTTGACTTTTGCACTATTTACACATCTCATTTTGACCGTATTTTTTATACTAATATATAGAAATAAAAATGATTATATAATAATATTAACTTTTTGTAACTTTTACAAATACATAATGAGAGATATTAATGGTCAAAGTTGTGTGTTGGCAAGCGTGAAAGCTAAAGTCTCGCACTTGTTTAGAAATTGAAGTTGGTATATATTATGGTGTGTTTGGTTGGATAGTAATTTTTTCCCAGAAAGACTTATTTTTTTCATTGCTCTTGCTTTGGTTTATGCAGAAAGCAAACAGTAATTTTATTCAGTTGAAAACGTATTTAACCGAATTTTATCTGAAATACTGAAATACTTAACGGTAACCTGTTTCGATCGTTGTACTAAAAACCAATTAACTAGGTTGAGTCTCGCCAAGAGAAATATATTAGGTTTGTGAAGATGGTTATGCTTTTGAAGAGCGTTTTAAAGATGTGCATATGGTTGAGTCTGATGGCAAATTCATGGGAAGACCCTTAGAAGTTTGTCATAACATGGATCACATGGTTGTGTGCTCTAGTCATACGGTCTAAGGCATGTTAGTGTGCCTATTCGACAAAAGCAAACATTTGCAAGATATGCCATATGACCGTGTGGATCCGTTTTCTCCAAAAATGGGTTGACGGAAACTAGTTGTGCTCTATTCCTAAGCAGTTGCCACCTGAGAGAGAGCAATTTGTCAATGCCTTTATATCTAACGGCGGTATGAGAGTTAATTTGTCAATCCCTTTATATCTAACGAATGGTATGACTTATGAGAGTTTAGGTTGATTATGTAGCCGAACTATGTTGAACTGATATAATGGATTACGGAAAAGGAAGAATCGATAAATTCAATGAAAAGGATTTCGAATTTCAGAAGATGTATATCAAGGATAATTCAAAAGATTTTTACCAAACTCAAGAAGATAAAAGGCGTGAAGCAATGAAAAAAGAATAGGTAGAAAATATCATATCAGAAAACGCTAGGTGTAATTCGATTGACATCAGTAAATAACAAATAATGAATCATTCAATGTTAAGGATGTGAAAGCCATGTTAGAGTTTGTCAAGGCTCTCTATCATTTGTTTTTTCTTATTTCATACATGTTGATTTTCGCACGTTATACTTTAATTGCACAATTTGTTAGTGCCTTATTCCAAATAATATAATTACGTACATCTTTAGAATATCAACAATCATACATTCCTCTTCATTTCCTTCGAAGTTGATATGCTTTCATCAAACAATATTTTTCTAATTTGCTTGTGTTAGAAATATTCTATAATTTTATGCCATGCAATGTAAGTGTGATTAAATAAGTGACCTGTAATTCACTAATTATAATTTCAATATCATTGGTATGTTCTATAGTGAGAGACAATTATGTCCTATAATACTCAGGGTTGAAAATGAAAGTAATTGTCACTATTGATTTATAAAAGAATATTTCACTTCAGTATTATAATTAGTAGATAAAACACTTTAGATGGATCAATGTGTATAAGGGTTGAAAATTCTTCCTTTTCTTTCTATTTGTGCATTTTCCCTCCTTTGCGCTCTTTCTTTGGGTGTTTGTTTTTATTTCAGGATTTGGGAGCACGCTTGGAGGTTCTATGCACAAACCCGAGGCAAAGCATTGAAGAAATGGAGCACCAAGGAGCTCGAAAGAGGAGAAGAAAAGAGAGGAAGGTACTGACCCGAAGGCCAGGGTGCGTGGACCCGTCTGGGTCAGCCCAGCCAGCCATCGCAGCTCATTACCATCAGTTGACCCGAGGGCTCGGGTTCGCAGACCCGCCCGGGTCGTTTGTTTTGGGCCCCCTCCATGATTGCTGATCAGCGGACCCGCCCGGGTCTGGTGACCCGAGGGCTCGGGTCAAGCCACCCGAGTGCTTGGATCATCTCACCCGCCCGGGTCGGGTTATTTTTCCGAAAACGCTTTGCGGCTTTGATGCTTTTTATGCGGGGGCTGTTTTGTAATTTTTCTGTTTTATTTCTTAAGACTATATAAGAGGAACTTCTCTTATTTTTAGGTTAGGCAATTTTTAATTAGAGATTAGAGAGATATTAAATCTTGTTTTAACATTCAAACCTTAGAACAAAAACCCTAGGAGAGAGAAAGTGGAGGTTTTGAAGCTTTTGATCTCCATTTACCATTTATGTAAGCAAATTTGGTAATTTCTTATTTGATTTCTTCTTTTCTTCCATCATTCTTGTTTATTTCATGCTTTGTTTGTTTAGATCTTGTTTTATTAGTTGATTTTTTTTGCATTTTTTCTCTTTTTCCTCCATGGTTATGGTGATGAAGTTATTTCAAACTTTGTTTTGTTTTATTTCCATAATGTGTGAGTAGTTTCTTACTAGGGGAAGGGATGTAACCTTTATTTACTCTTTGGATCCTAAATCTAAGTTAGGGGGTTAACTTTTGGGGTTGAACTTGTTGATTAAACTTGCTTGATTTGGTTTGTTGGGTGCTTGATCACCACTTAACTTGCATGTTTGGAATTCCTAGTGAAGGATTGAGAGACGAAGCTAGGAATAAACTAAATTTAGTTGTTAGACTAGGATCTCCATGAAAATAGGCATTTTTTAGTTTAGAGAAGCTTGATTAATCATGTTGTGCTTGATTTGGCTAGATTGGTTGCTCATGCCATGAGAATAGGACATGAGTGACTAATCAAACTCATCTAATTAGCTCGAGAGAGTAATTAGAGTTCCTATGTGCGTGATTTTTCCCCTTGTGATCTCCCATTTGTTTCCCCTTGGTTTTGATGATTGAATTCTTGGATTGAATGTTGGTGAATCCCCTAATCCCCTAGTTCTTTTACCCTTAATTTATCTCCTTTACTTGCTTGTTGATTTACTTTGCAAAACTCCTAGTTTATTTAGATTTTAGAATCATTGCTAAACTTTCAAAAACGCAAAAATTGATTTAGCTCATTGTAGTTAGCTAATTAACTCTTGATTTAACCCTACTTCCTTGAGGATGCGACCCTATACTTACCCTATATTGGGTAATTTAGGTTATATTTGGCAAGTATACAATGACCCGTCAAATTTTGGCGCCGTTGCCGGGAAGTAGCGGTTAACATTAGCTAATTGGTTAATTTTGAGACTAAATTGTCTTTTTCTTTATTTTGGTGTGTTTACCTCTTGGTTGTTTTTACTAACATTGTCCTTAGCTTTGTTGGTTGCATGTCACGAAGATTGAGGGGCGATCCAACCATCCCCATCGATCATAACCTTGAAAATACATTGAGGCAATTATGGAGAATCATTAGGGAACCCACGCCTCAACCATTGATCGTTGAACAACCGGGTTTTGAACAACCGGGTTTTGAACAAGAGTCGTCTATCTCCACTACTTCTAGCACTATAGGGGATGAGGCTCCTAGAGCATTATGGGATTTTGGGCATCACAAGACATTTGGACTCAAAAGTGGTATTCGCCGCCCAACTACTACCGCCAACTTCGAATTTTCTCCGCATTTGATTCGCATGATCAAACAAGAGCCCTATGGGGACTCATGAGTGCTCTCTTGAGCATTTGACTAATTTCTTTGAGCTATGTGCCACGGTGAAGCAAAACAACGTGAGTCAAGAGTTTGTGAGGCTCAACCTATTTCACTTCTCTCTTGTGGGCAAGGCTAAGAAATGGTTGCAATCCATTTCGGAAGACTCTTTGACATCTTAGGCATAAGTTACCACGACTTTTGTGGATGAATTCTATTCTCAAGAGAGACCTCCGAAGCTAGGAGGAAGATAGC
This sequence comes from Beta corolliflora, assembly GCA_947648045.1. NCBI lineage: Eukaryota > Viridiplantae > Streptophyta > Magnoliopsida > Caryophyllales > Amaranthaceae > Beta > Beta corolliflora. Next base: position 129,852 of record CANSZD010004131.1, read on the forward strand.
TAATTTCTCTCAAGAGGAGGATGAGACATTATATGGAGCTTGGGATAGGTTCAAGGACCTTCGAAGATCTTGTCCTCACCATGGTTATAGTCAATGGATGCTTATGCAAAGCTTTTATGACGGTCTCTTTCCTATGACCCGTGCAAGCCTTGATTCGGGTGCGGGAGGCTAACTAACAAAGCTTTCAGTTGACACTATCAAGCCTACAATTGAAGAGGTAGTACGACACTACTATTGGGGGAATTCTACTAGAACCGCAAGCAAGAAGAATGTAAGCAAGGGCAAGTATGATCTTGATGTTATTGACCACATCAATGCCAAACTTGATACCCTTGCAAAGAAATTGGAAAAGGTAAGCTTGGCATCTCCTAGCCAAGGCACTTCCCAAGCTTTTTCTTATGAGATTTGTGGTGGGTCGGACCACGCTAGCTCTTATTATGGTGGGTCTATGGACCATCTTGCATGGGTGAATACTAGGGGTGAGGGAAATCCTAACTTCAACAACCAAGGAAGATGGAAGAACAATGCGAGTGGAGGATGGAAGAACCCTCAACCACCCTAACCTTACCAAGCTAGACCACCTGAATTCCATAACCCCCAACAAACATTCACACAACCACCCCTTAGAGATCCCTTTGAACCAAATCAACCAAAATAATCCTCCCTTGAATCCACTCTCCAACTCTTCTTAGCCCAACAAACAAAAACCAATGTCGATAACGATATAAATTTTGGGGAGATACACACTTCCCTCCAACAAATGAATGCCCACAATAAGATCATTGAAACCCAACTTGCCCAAGTCGCTTAACAAGTGAGCAACAACTCCTCAAACTCTTCCACCCAACTTCCTAGCCAACCTATTATTCGAGAGCAAGCTAAAGCCATCACTTTAAGATCCAGGGGCTCACTATGAGGGTCCTAAGATGTCCACGCTTGATGATGCTAGTCCCTCTAAGGAGAGTGAGGATGTTGATAGTGGAATGGATAAGGAGATTAAAAATGTTGTTGTGGAAGACATTCATGAGGATGGCACTCCTATAGTTGTTGAACCCGAAAAGTCAAGTAAAGAGCCTCCTCCGATGAAGAGCTATACCCCTCCGGTTCCATATCCTCAAAGGTTAGCAAAGAAGCATTTCAATGACAAAATTGTCAAGTTCCTTGAGGTAATGAAGGGTTTGCAAGTTCACATCCCATTTCTCCAAGCTATGACTCAAATGCCCACTTATGCTAAGTTTCTAAAGGCACTTCTTTCCAACAAGTCCAAACTTGAAGAAAGTTCCACCATTGCTCTCACCGCCGAAGTTAGTGCGGTCCTCCAAAACAAGCTCCCCAAAAAGCTTGAAGATCCGGGGTCCTTCTCCATACCCTTGAGAATTGGAGATTTGGAGCTAAATAGAGCATTGACCGATCTTGGGGCTAGTGTAAGCCTAATGCCGCTTTGAGCTTAAGCCAACAAGAAGGGTGATACAACTAGCGGATCGCTCGGTTAAGGTGCCCGTTGGAGAATTGGAGGATGTTCTGGTGCAAGTTGGAAGAGTCTTCATTCCTTGTGACTTTGTAGTGATGGAGTTGGAAGAAGACTCCCAAGTACCTCTTATTTTGTGAAGGCCTTTCTTGAAAACGGCCGGAGTGCTAGTTGACATGAATAGAGATGTAATGACATTGAGAGTTGGAGATGAGAAGATGGAATTCGCTTTCAACAAGAGCATGAAAGCTCCTATTATGGAAGAAGTGCATCAGATCGATACCCTTGAGCAAGAAGTGCTAAGCCTAAGGGCTTTGGTTGAAGCAAGGGATCCTCTTGAAGATGTGCTCCTAGGGGAAGAACAAGAAAAGGAGGGTGAAGCTTGGCACCTCAAGCAAGCCATGGACAAGGCACCAATCTACCAACCTACTTATGCAAGCTTCGAGGTTTCGGAGGCTTCATTAGAAAAAGAGGAGAGGACTACGCCTCCTCCTACATGTGAGTTAAAACCCCTCCCCCATTCTTTGAATTATGTTTTTCTTGGAGATAACAAGACTTACCCCGTGATTGTCAATTCTACACTCAATGGTCCTTCTCTTGACAAACTTATTTGTGTTCTAAAACAACATCGAAGTGCCATTAATATTGGGTATACAATTGATGATCTCAAGGGTCTAAGTCCCACCTTGTGTATGCATTGAATTCATTTGGATGATGGTCAAGCCTCCTCAATTGAGCCTCAAAGAAGGCTAAAACCTAACATGAAGGAAGTGGTAAAAAAAGAAGTTTTGAAACTCCTTGAGGCGGGGATAATGTACCCTATCCCGGATAGTAGGTGGGTTAGCCCCGTCCAAGTTGTCCCCAAAAAAGGAGGAATGACCGTCATTAAAAATGACAAAGGTGAGCTTATCTCCACAAGATCGGTCACCGGGTGGCGCATGTGAATTGATTATCGTAAGTTGAATAAGGCCACCCGGAAATACCATTTTCCCCTCCCTTTCATTGACCAAATGCTTGAAAGATTGGCGGGTCATACCCATTTTTGCTTTTTGGATGGTTATTCGGGGTTCTTTCAAATCCCCAATCACCCCGATGACCAAGAGAAAACTACATTCACATGTCCATTTGGTACTTTCGCTTATCGAAGGATGCCATTTGGATTGTGCAATGCTCCTTCTACATTCCAAAGGTGTATGACCGCCATTTTTTCGGACATGCTTGAATCAACCATAGAAGTTTTCATGGATGACTTCTCCATGGTAGGTTCATCTTTTGACATTTGTCCCTCCAACCTTCAAAAGGTTTTGGAGAGATGTCAAAAGATGAATCTTGTTCTTAATTGGGAAAAATACCATTTTATGGTTGAAGATGACATAGTCATTGGTCATAAAATATCTCAAAAAGGGATTGAGGTGGATAGGGCTAAAATTGAGGTTATTGAGAGATTACCTCCCCCAACTTCGGTGAAGGGAGTGAGATCTTTTCTTGGGCATGCGGGTTTTTATCGCCGTTTTATCAAAGATTTCTCAAAAACCTCAAAGCCCCTATCCAATTTGCTTCAAAAAAGACATTGAATTAAAATTTGACAAAGATTGCATGCATGCTTTTGAAACTCTAAAAAAAGGCCTTAATTTCCACTCCCATAGTGCAAGCTCTGGATTGGAGCTTGCCTTTTGAACTAATGTGTGATGCTAGTGATAGCGCAGTGGGAGCCGTTTTAGGGCAAAGAAAAGAAGGAAAGCTCCATGTGATCTATTATGCAAGCAAGACGCTTGATTCCGCTCAAAGGAACTATGCCACCACGGAGAAGGAACTCCTAGCAATCGTGTTTGCTTTTGACAAGTTCCGGTCATATCTTGTGTGCTCCAAGGTGGAGGTATACACGGATCATGCGTCTATCAAGTACCTCATGACCAAGAAGGATGCCAAACCTCGGTTAATTAGGTGGATCCTTCTCCTACAAGAGTTTGATATTGAGATAAAAGACAAGAAGGGCACCGAAAATTCGGTTGCCGACCACCTTTCTCGCCTTCCTATGGATGATTCACATGACTTGGACCCTCCCATCAATGATTCTCTCCAAGATGATTTCCTATATGCGGTGAAGGCTATGTATGCTCCTTGGTTCGCGGATTTTGCTAACTTTCATGCTAGTGGAGTCATCTAGGATGACCTTAGCTACCAAAAAAAGCGGAGGTTCATGCATGAGGCCAAACACTATGTATGGGAGGACCCATACTTGTTCGGGAGGGGGTGGATGGTATTTACGAGAGGTGTCTCCCGGATGATGAGATTGAGGATGTAATAGGGATGTGTCATTCATCCCCATGTGGTGGTCATATGGGAGCCGACAAGACCGTGGCAAAGATCTTGCAATGTGGATTATTTTGGCCAAGCATGTTCAAAGATGTTTAGGGCTTTGTCAAGGCTTGTGATCGGTGCCAAAGAGTTGGCAATATCTCAAAGAGGCATGAGCTACCCCTTACAAGCATCTCGGAGTTGGAAGTTTTTGATGTTTGGGGGATTGATTTCATGGGTCCATTTCCCTCCTCCTTGGTAACCGCTACATCTTAGTAGCGGTTGATTACATTTCTAAATGGGTTGAAGCAATCGCATCCCCTACAAATGATGCCAAGGTAGTGGTCAAGCTATTTAAGAAGGTGATCTTCCCCGTTTTGGAGTTCCAAGAGCCATCATTAGTGATAGGGGATCACACTTCGCCAAGAAATCATTCAAAGCCCTTCTTGCTAAGTATGGGGTGCATCACAAAATGGGTCTCTCTTACCACCCTTAATCTAGTGGTCAAGCGGAGATATCCAATAGAGAGGTCAAGCTCATTTTGGAGAAGACGGTGAACCAATCTCGAAAGGATTGGTCTTCCAAGTTGGACAATGCATTGTGGGCCTACCGCACGACCTACAAAACCCCTATTGGCATGACACCTTACAAGCTTGTTTATGGAAAATCGTGTCATTTGCCCGTAGAATTGGAACACAAGGCTTATTGGGCCATCAAGGCTTTGAATTTTGACCTTCAAGCTTCGGATGAAAGAAGGATGCTTGATATCCATGAGCTTGAGGAGCTTAGGAGGGATGCTTATGAGAGCGCTGGGTGTACAAAGAGAGAACAAAGGCTTGGCATGATTAACAAATCATGAAAAGGGAATTCAAAGTTGGTGACAAAGTCCTTTTGTTGAATTCAAGGTTGAGATTATTTCCAGGCAAGCTCAAATCAAGGTGGAGTGGTCCATTCACCGTGCATCAAGTATTCCCACATGGTGCGGTCGAGATTTGCAACGATGCAATGGGATGCTTCAAGGTGAACGGGCAAAGACTCAAGCTATATTATGATGGTGCGCCCATTCAAGAAGCATACTCTATTGCTCTTGAAGACTACTCCCCTCTCAATGATTAAAGATTTATGGTAGTCAAGCTAATGACTTAAAACAAACGCTTAGCGGGAGGCAACCCGTTTTTCTCACTTACTTCTATTACTTTCTTTTCTTTTAAGCTTTGGTTTACTTGGAATGATGGCTTTGCACATATTATTATGACTTTTGAAATGCTTGTTGTGGTGATTTTGTGATTTTTGTATGCTTAGGATTGCTTTGAAGGAATGTTGGAGCAAAGAGATAAGAAAAAGAAAGAACAAAACGGGAAAACCAGCTGACCCGAGGGCCCGGGTGCATGGACACGCCCGGGTCAATGTGGGCTAAGCAGCAAAGTGGAGCCCGATAGTCGACCCGCCGGGTTGGTAGTGACCCTTGGGTCGGCTCGACCCGAGGCCTCGTGTGCACTGTCCCGCCTGGGTCAGCTCGACCCGAGGCCTCGGGTGCACTGACCCGCCCGGTCATTGTTGAAGAGAAACCAAGAATAAGGCAGGATGGCTCGACCCGAGGGCCCTGGTGTGTGGACCCGCCCGGGTCGGGTAATTAGTCACAGTTTGTTAGGGGGCCGAAATTTTTTTTTAATGCATTCCTCCTCACTTTCTCTTTACTCTTTCTTCATTTTCAACCTCTCATCTCTCTCTAACCCTCTTCAACCCAAACCCTAACCTCCTAGCTTCTCACTCAAATCACTCATCTCACCACTCAAAAGTTTAAAATCCGTCACAAATCTTCATCCTCATCAACTTTCCTCCATAAATTTCAACTTTTTTTTCTTCAAAAACCCCATCTCTACTAGGGGTGAGCACAACCGGGTACCCGAGAGAATTTCATAGATCCGGACCCGGAACCGGACCCGGTGGGTCCTAAAAAACTGGAATTGGAATTGGAACTGGAACCCGGTCCAACCGGGTACTAAATTTTTGGACCCAGACTTGGAACCGCTGGGTACCGGGTCCGGAACTGGGTACCGGAGCCGGTCCAACTCGAATTTTCTTCCAAATCGATCGACTCAATATAAAAGTTAACCAAGTACGCTATAATTTGGACAAAATTATGCTCAACAGTTAAAATTAGGCCATGTGTCGTAGAAGCATAGATACATATTTAAAGCAGAATGTGGAACAAAGACGAATTAAGCAACCATGATGAACGAAGACTGAAAAGAACAAGAGATAAATCTATCTACATCAAATTAGTGACGACATCAACCAACTAGTGGAAAAAAATGCAAGGGCTGCGGTGCAAGGATTTGCGGTTTATTGCAAAAAACGACCCTTAATAGTGAAGGGCCGCGGTTAGCCCAAAACCGCAGTCCTTTATAAATTAAGGGCTGCGGTTTTTGGGCTGACCGCATCCCTTAATTAAAGGGCTGCGGTGTTTGGGCTAACCGCAGCCCCTAATGGGCCTAGTTATTCACTTGGGCGAAACTCTCCGCATACACGCATACCCATTCCAAAACAAAACCCTAAGTTTTCTCTCCTCCCCCCCGTCCCCGATTTTCCCTCTCACCTCATCAAACCCCCATCCCTCTCTCTCTCTTCGCATCTCTCTTCACCCTCTGCCGCCGTTCGCTCGCCGGAGTTGAGAAGAGGAGAGAGAAAAAGAGTGCAGCGAATTTCTTAAAGATGAAAGACGACGGAGAAAAACGCCAACAGATGATGGAAAATCTTTTCGGAGTTAATTCCGAAGATGAAGAAGAAGAGGAAGTTGATTCTCAGCATGAATCCAATCATCACCGCCCTAATTATCTCTCAGTAAGTTTTTCAATTTTTTCAAATTTTAATTGTTGCGCAAAATTTCAATGTTGATTTTCGAATCAATTCTAATATTCGTTCTTCAATTTAGATTCCGAGTTGTTTCGTTTGGTGTTTTTACTTTGTGTATGTGTTCGTTGGTTGTTCACATAATATCGTTGATTTGCTAATTGTGAATATTTTTTATGGATGATTTGGGTTTGGTTATATATGTTTGTGAGATTGATTTGATTGGGGCAAAAATTGAGGAGTCCTTGTATTGAAATTGTATCAATTCGCACAATTTTGGGTAAAACATTGTAGGAAATTTGATCTTCCTATATTCGAGGGAATTTGATTGCAAATTAGGGCAGCAGTTGTGAATTGAATTAGTAAGAAAATGGGAAATTTTGAGGAGAATACATCATACACTGACAGAGATAGACATATGGGAAATTGTAAATGGGGCACAATTATGGGATGAGGAAGATACTAATTTAACTAATTATGGGGAGTACATAATTAGTTAGTTCAATCTGTCATTAGAATGTAGATAGTTTTTCTTTCAGTGATGCTACAGTTTTCTGTTTCTTTATGAAGACAAAGATGTGTTCGGGCGGTTAACACTACATTTGATCCTCTGCTCCGCCGCCTCCCTGCTGCCATTGCCTGTTCTTCGTGCTCCATTTCTCAAGTTCCCTGCATACTAGCTACATTGTATGATGATTTTCACTCATTACTCAATTGAGCTCATTACATGAATAGATTGTTGCTCCAATCCTCAATTTGAATCATGCAAGGCAAAAAGGGACATATATGGGATCGATTGTTTTAGTTTCAAGTACTACAAGACTATTTAATCAAATCTTAATTTAGACAAATACAAGGGTATAAAAAACATATATAACACAACAACTTTTTGAGCTGGGACTTTTTTGCTTGATTGTTGTTGATGTCTTTTAAGAAAGAATTAAACCAGTACCTAAGGCTAAACATGGAGAAGGAATAATGGGTTTGAAATGTGAAATTAATTATATATTTTTTGGCTTTTATATGTACTCGAATTTCGCTATATAAATCCCTTTTGCTTTGTATCACCAAACAGGAGCTTGATTCTGATTCGGAGGAACCATCTTACGGGTGCACAACTTGTCTTTGTAATAATGCGAGAAAACTAGTTAGTCGTTGCTAATCTTGGTGACTCTCGTTGTGTATTGTCCAAGGGTGGTCAAGTAATCCTCTTTCTTCCTCTCTGTTTGCTTTTCTTTTTTTCGTGTATGGTGCACTGAAGCACGTAGCTCGCATTGTAGCTTTGTAGGCACTTGCATGGACAAATTTCCTTCCCGCCCTCCCTTCCTCCCCGCTTATCAATTGGTCTTGGGTTAATTATTACTTGCCGAATTGCAGATCTCATCCCTTTTTAAGTAATTATATGTTTGTGCTCAATGCATTCTGCAGTTTTGGTATTTCTTATGCCTTCATTTGAAGAAGGTGGAGATTGTTTGGCAAGGTCAAACCAATATCATTGGACAACTATGTAAAGTTTGGTAGCTCAAAGGAAGTAAATGAAACTGAGGTAAACACACTTCATGCTGTCACACATAATTCTACTCCAACTGGGCCTAACCCACTTCATAATTGATTGGGTTTTCACCAATTTGCTAAGTTTTTATAGAAAATTTACCAGTTTTTGTCCTAATGTTATAGTATGTATGTTGATAGAATATACAAATACAAGTCAATGTTTTGCTCTTTCTGGGTTGTTTAATATATATGTTCATATTCTGACATATGTTATCTATTTTTATCAGTTTTTGTTCTGTATGTGAGATAGTTATTTCTATGCATCTTTATACAACTTCAATTATTGACCTGAGAGTTGTTTATTATAGAGATATCTGAACCAATATAAAGCTTAAAGTATGAGTGATCACATATGAGAGTAAAGTATTTTAGCCATTAGGATTGAACAAAGAGTTATACTGAACTACTGATGGGTGATGGCTAAATCTACAATAGATAATCTTGAGAAAGGCCTAATCACTAATAGTTAGAGTATCAATTTTTTGCATGAAACTTTGCTTGAAGGAAAGAAGCTGTAAGTCCTCTCTCTTTAGTATGTCATGATTAGTTTCCTAGTATAATTTCCTTAGCTTCTTTTGCTCTAGATTATCGGATGTTGTTGAGCCTTTACTCTAAAGTTCACTTATAGCTTCATACTATTTTTATGTCCTAGTTTGAGATGTGGACTTAGCTAGGTATCTAGTTAGAATTGATTACTTGTGTCTGTAGGCTTCTTGAAAGGAGATTTTCCTTTCTATTTTGAAGTACAATGAACTGCTCTTTTATTCACTGGTATAGCTTGATTTCCCCTGTTTTTGTGCAATTTTATATGAAATAAGAGAAAAATTGAATATCTTTTATGGGAATATGACAAGATGAATTGGGTTTTTGCCAATGTGGTTTGTGGATGATGAGGGTTGCTGTGTTATCTCATTTTTTAAGCTGAAAGTTGCAATGTAGATCTTTATGACTTCACTATTTGTTTTTCGATTCTGTTTATTGGTGAAAATTAATTATATAAAAAGAAGATGTTTTGGTTAGATTTTATGTTGTGGGTTAGTTCATTGTTTGCTTTTCTGTCCCAGATTTTAATTACATGGCTATTGCTGCCATTTTTTTGAGGTGGGATTTGTTGAATTTTGATGAAAATGCTTAGGTCTTTTACTTTTTTTGCTTGCCCCCCTCCCCGCTACACACCCCCTGCTGCCCCCCCCCGCTACACACCCCCTGCTGCCCCCCTCCCCGCTACACACCCCCCTGCTGCCCCCCTCCCCGCTACACACCTCCTCTGCCCCCCTCACCGCTACACACCCCCTGCTGCCCTTTTTAAGTAATTATATGTTTGTGCTCAATGCATTCTGCAGTTTTGGTATTTCTTATGCCTTCATTTGAAGAAGGTGGAGATTGTTTGGCAAGGTCAAACCAATATCATTGGACAACTATGTAAAGTTTGGTAGCTCAAAGGAAGTAAATGAAAGCGAGGTAAACACACTTCATCTTTGTCACACATAATTCTACTCCAACCTGGGCCTAACCCACTTCATAATTGATTGGGTTTTCACCAATTTGCTAAGTTTTTATAGAAAATTTACCAGTTTTTGTCCTAATGTTATAGTATGTATGTTGATAGAATATACAAATACAAGTCAATGTTTTGCTCTTTCTGGGTTGTTTAATATATATGTTCATATTCTGACATATGTTATCTATTTTTATCAGTTTTTGTTCTGTATGTGAGATAGTTATTTCTATGCATCTTTATACAACTTCAATTATTGACCTGAGAGTTGTTTATTATAGAGATATCTGAACCAATATAAAGCTTAAAGTATGAGTGATCACATATGAGAGTAAAGTATTTTAGCCATAGGATTGAACAAAGAGTTATACTGAACTACTGATGGGTGATGGCTAAATCTACAATAGATAATCTTGAGAAAGGCCTAATCACTAATAGTTAGAGTATCAATTTTTTGCATGAAACTTTGCTTGAAGGAAAGAAGCTGTAAGTCCTCTCTCTTTAGTATGTCATGATTAGTTTCCTAGTATAATTTCCTTAGCTTCTTTTGCTCTAGATTATCGGATGTTGTTGAGCCTTTACTCTAAAGTTCACTTATAGCTTCATACTATTTTTATGTCCTAGTTTGAGATGTGGACTTAGCTAGGTATCTAGTTAGAATTGATTACTTGTGTTCGTAGGCTTCTTGAAAGGAGATTTTCCTTTCTATTTTGAAGTACAATGAATCGCTCTTTTATTCATTGGTATAGCTTGATTTCCCTGTTTTTGTGCAATTTTATATGAAATAAGAGAAAAATTGAATATCTTTTATGGGAATATGACAAGATGAATTGGGTTTTTGCCAATGTGGTTTGTGGATGATGAGGGTTGCTGTGTTATCTCATTTTTTAAGCTGAAAGTTGCAATGTAGATCTTTATGACTTCACTATTTGTTTTTCGATTCTGTTTATTGGTGAAAATTAATTATATAAAAAGAAGATGTTTTGGTTAGATTTTATGTTGTGGGTTAGTTCATTGTTTGCTTTTCTGTCCCAGATTTTAATTACATGGCTATTGCTGCCATTTTTTTGAGGTGGGATTTGTTGAATTTTGATGAAAATGCTTAGGTCTTTTACTTTTACTTTGCCCCCCCTCCCCGCTACACACCCCCTGTTGCCCCCCCCGCTACACACCCCCGCTGCCCCCCTCCCCGCTACACACCCCTGCTGCCCCCTCCCCGCTACACACCTCCTGCTTGCCCCCGCTACACACCCCCTGCTCCCCCTCCCCGCTACACACCCCCTGCTAGGGATGGCAATGGATCCTGGACCCGGCCCGGATCCGTGGACCCGGATCCGTTTTTTAGGTTCTGGATCCTAAAATTTTGGACCCACCGGGTTCGGGTCGGATTCGGGTCCACTGTTCATATCGCGGATCCGGGTCCGGATCTAACCGGTGGACCGGACCGGATCCGGCACCGTTTTTTTAAATCCAAGTTGGGCACTTGGGCTGGGCTTCTTCACTGTTCTAACCAAAAGTTCTAAACCTTTGTTCAAAACGTTCTTCACTTGATTTCTCACGCCTCCCTAAAGTTCTAAACCCTAAAGTTCAAAAATCAAATCTCTCCATTCTCCCTCTACGGACAGTTCCGGCCACCACCGCACCATTTCCGACCGCACCACAACACCAGTCTCCCTCCAGCCTCCACGGATGCTGCACGCCTGCACCAATCTCCCACTCTCCCTCCACGGACGCTGCACCACAGCACCAGTTTCCCACTCTCCTCGCACTAACGCCGCACCACGATGATCTCTTATTGCGGCCCCGCATCATTTTTCACCTGTAACTTTTTCTTTCATTTTTTATTTCTTTGCTGCAAAAATGAAAATCCCTTCTTCATTTCAATGTTTACCTTCTCTTCGACGAATTTTATTCCTTCAGTAGATGTAATTTCTCCTTTTTTCCGGTATTAGACTTTGACTTTGAGTCACCTATGCAGTATATTGTAATTTCTCCTAATGCAGTGAAAAAGTTAAAATTGTGAAACTATCTATTGTTTTCTACCTAATACAAGTCATCTATGCAGTATATACTCCTCTGTATATGCAACAAATGAATAAAAGAAAAGAAAAAAGTTATCAAGCCTGATGAGTGATGATAATCTGTCTTCACATTAGTAAGAATGTCCGAATGCATAATTCTCAAAGAGAAACTATTATGTTCCTTGTTGGCTACATTCAAACCTACATCAATTTATTTTCTGTTTTTAGTTCTTTTGGGGACAGAGGAATGGGATTTTGCCTAAAATGTGCTGGATCTGTTTGGACCCGTTTTGGACCCGGATCCGTAGGATCCGTCAGATCTGGATCCGGGTCCAACATTTTCAGACCCACTGGATCCGGGTCGGATCTGGATCCAGCGTCTGAATACGGATCTCGATCCGGGTCCACCCGGACCCGGTCCAGATCCGACCCGTTGCCATCGCTACCCCCTGCTGGCCCCCTCCCCGCTACACCCCTGCCCCCCGCTACACACCCCCCTGCGCCCCCCGCTACACACCCCCTGCCGCCCCCTCCCCCCGCTACACACCCCCTGCCGCCCTCCCCGCTACACACCCACCGCCCCCTCCGCTACACACCCCCTGCCGCCCCCCCTCCGCTACACACCCCCTTTGCCCCCCCCCGCTACACACCCCCCTGCCGCCCTCCTCGCTACACACCCCCGCTGCCCCCTCTCCCTACATCCCCGGGTTCACCTCCAAATTATAGCGATTGTGGTTTTATTTGCCAGGTTCTATCATCTCCAGAGAAGTTGCTTTCGAGGGATCCGGATGCTAGTCTTGGTGGATTTGTTGTAATGCTAGTTTGTGTTTGTGATCCTGCTCATATATTGCAATTCGAACACTCGAGGGCAGCCTCGAACTAATGTAATTCAGTTATTGTTTTCTCTATATTTGTGTAAAAAAACATAATTTATGATACTAATATATATATATATATATATATACATTATTGGGAACATTTAGGACAAAAAAATGCAAAAAAAAAATTTTTTTTTTTTAATTTTTTTTTTGGGTCACAAGGGCTGCGGTTCGGGCAAAAACCGCAGCCCTTGGTGGGTTAAGGGCGAAAACCGCAGCCCTTAACCCACCAAGGACTGCGGTTTTGGCCCTTAACCGCAGCCCTTAATCAACCAAGGGCTGCGGTTTTTGCCTTGACCCGACCCTTAACGCGTTAAGAGGCCGGTTAAAAACCGCACCTTTCCTAAATGCCAAGGGCTGCGGTCAAAAAGGGCCCAAGGGCTGCGTTTTTTGACCGAACCAACAAAGATTGAACAATTTGACATTTCAAATACAAAGAACATGGGCAGAAATAAATCAAGTAATTCATAGCTGAACTTGGAGCGACAAAATTTGTTTTTACATTTCATTCTTTAACTTCGAAATTCCATAAAAAGTACTAGGTATCTGGTCCCAGATCCGGTTCCACCGGGTACCCACCAGGTACCGGGTCTGAAAAAATTCTACCCAGACTTGGAACCGCATGCAACCGGGTCTCCTTTTTTGGACCCAGACCCGGACCCAGTTGGTCCGGGTCCGGACCCGGCGGTCCATGCCGGGTCCGGGTCTGGGTCCGTGGTGCAGGCGCGGATGTGTCGTCGTTGTGCACCGCGCCCGGCCAAAGATAAAATTTCTCCTACTCTCTTCTACACTAAGGTAGTATAGTGGAAGTAGGGGTCGTATCCACAGAGAAACAGGGACGAGTTTAGTACTTAGCGTGATTCGAAACCTAGATTAAGCTAAGGGCCGAGAAACCTAATTACAAAGGGGGGTTTCAAGTATATTATTAACAAACTAAAACTAACTAGCAAGTAAATAAAATGAGAAATCAATTATGGAAAGATCTTGAATCCGATTAACATTCACTTCAATTCATTATCGATCCTCGAACCTCCACTCTAATTATTTCCATAATTATCTATTGTTGAGAATTAATCTCGCGTTCTCCTTATTCTTAGTTGAATAGCACGATCAGCGTGACTATAAAACCCTAACTAAAGGATAACCTAGTCCGATCTCGCGTCTAAGTTCAATCCAATAGCAAACAATAAACACGAGAGAACCAATAGACACCGCTAATGTCATACACGCGATAAACATTCAACAGTTGATTCAATTTCCCTAAGAAATAACCAAGATGATCAGCATCTAAATTACTCCCTAGTTTGCTACCAATTGATAAAAGAATAAAACAATCCGATTCTATTCTTAAATCTAGCATTAGATTAATTACACAATTAAACTAGTAACGTTCCTAGCATAATTATGCAACAATCATAAATCACAAACATAGAAATTGAACCATAATCAAGGAAAAGAGAAAGAGAGGAAAGATCTCACAATAACGGTTGAAGCTTCATGTTAATTGATCCAAGAACAGTTCAAGCTACAATCCGATAGCAAAAACCAAATCCATAATTGAAATCCCTAAAAACTAAACTAAGAATTGAAAACTAAAACTAAGAAATGAAAAACAAAGAAAAGAAAAATGAAGAACAAAGAGGAACGAAGAAGGAAAGATGAAAAGAGAATCAAGAAGAAGGAAGGATGAGGAGAGGAGCTCTCCCCTCCAACTTGCCACTCCAAGATCTACATTTCAGCTCTCCTCTTCGTGCTCCACTTCGTCTTCCCCAAAATTAGGTTTTAGGAAGCATTTAAACCCCGCACAAAATCGTGGCCCCAAACCGACTTAAGCGTCGCGAGTCGCGACACTGATCGCGAGTCGCGACGAGGACTCTGTCTCCCCGCACAAAATGGCTTGGCACGCAGGTCGCGAGTCGCGCCAATCCTCGCGAGGTGCGACAAGCAGGGGTCGCGAGTCGCGACATCCCTCGCGAGTCGCGAGCCTTCGGCTGGGCAGGTTCTCGTGCCTGCTGTGCGAGCTCTGGGCGATGGGTGCTTTGGGCGGTGAGCGATGCGGGCCTGGATGGGCGAGGCCGCTGGGCGAGCTTCGCGAGCTTGCGATGCTTGCCGGGCTTGGCGATGATGCTTGGGCTTGGCGATGATGCTTGGGCTTGCGGTGGAGTTTGATGCTTGCGGTGATGCTTGGGCTTGCGGTGATGCTTGGGCTTTGCTCGGCTCAAATGCACTTCACCTTGGAAGTTCGGAATACATGACATTAACACAACTTCTCTCGCAACACTCCGAACTTCCGCTAAGAGTTAAATAAAACACGAATGTTAACAATTACAATCAAACCCTTAGCAAAGTGCACCCAAAGTAACGTAAATACTACGTATAACTTGGACCGTATCAAATACCCCCCACACTTGAACTTTACTCGACCTCGAGTAAACTCAAAATGAGGATCACCAAATAAATCATCACCCAAGCTAACGACACCAACCTACACTCCCCATAAACTACATCATCATCATCACATCTTAACAACATCCGCTCAAAAACCTAAACGTAAGGGACGATGATTCCCCCACACTTAGATTCGAGCTCACCTAAAAAATACAAAGACGCGACAACAATAATCACCAAACGACAACCAAAATGTGAGCTCAAATCCTGAAGGATCTCAAAGGAATTGAACTCACTCCAACGCCACCATCAAAATGACAACTCGCCTAAAACCTCAAAAGACAAACTACTACTACTACTATTACAACCAACCTATATAAGCAAGCCATGGAACAAAGACAAAAAGGGATAAATTCCATGCTTACTCCCAAAAACAATCAACCAAAAGAAAGTGAAAGCCAAAACAAATCTCCGGCAAATGAGTCTTCAAAATACATAATTCTCTCTTAATCTCTCATTTTGCCTAGGAGCCCTTTCGGGTTTTCATCCTAGCTTCTCACATTTCTTTTTTCATCTCACCATCTTACCCGCTCAATATAAGCCACTTTTTTGCATAGGTTGCCCTTTCGGGTTTTCAACCTATCCGGGCCCCCAATTTTTGCCCGAGTCGCCCGCCCTTGCGGGTTTTCAACTCAGCGGGATTCATTTCATCATTTTTTTTTTATTTTGTTTTTTCATTTTTTTTTTTCATTTTTTTTTTTCAAATTGAAATAAATATAACATAAATACAACATAGATACATGAGAATGAGAATACCCTCCCCCCTACTTAAACTACACATTGTCCTCAATGTGTCGACAATTAGTAGAAAAAGTAAACTGAAAAATGGGGGGAAAATGGAAAATCGGGCACATCGAAGATCGAATGCTCAAGACTCATGACCAAACAATCCGTCAAATTCAAATTTCTTAACAACACCAACTCAAATCTCCGAAATCAACTCACAACCCTCTCCCTCAAATCACTCAAACAAATGACAAATTCAAAAGTTATAAATTTTTGAGATTGACACCTAGCTCAAGAGATCGAAAAGATACAACAATCTCACTCCTCTAGTGTTACCAACTCCTAGCTATTGAACTCCCCCCAACGGGTTTTCTTTTGTGGACTTGGGCTCAAAGTGGATTAAGATTTGTTGTGGTTCTTTTGAGTGGGTGGGCGGTGGGTGGAAGAAAATTTGTTGTGGTGGTGGAAATTTGATGAGAAAATAAAGAAAAAGAAAGAAAATAAAAAGGGTCTCGGGTTGCCTCCCGAGAAGCGCTGTTGTTTAAAGTCGTTAGCTCGACTTAATACCTTAAGCTCAATCATTAGGTTGTGCTCCATGTGTGACAATGGTGGTTCCATGTCAATCTCCACTTCAAATACCTGCAAAATTGATTGAGAAGGACTCTTGCAATGCATTGTTAGTGCCTAGCTTACTACATCATGGTTGAGCATATAACATCAGATTATATACAAAACCTAGCATTAAGTCAACAACAAACATCAACTAGTAGTACTCCTAGCTAATCCAAGTCATGACCATTAATATCAATATTTAAAGCTAGACAATAACCAAATAACAAACCGTCAAAAGCTTCAATCAATCATTCGCAAAAGAGTGGCCAACCAAAAACAAAGAGCACAAGCAATACCATCCAAAAATCACGCTACATACTGTAATACCCCGATTTTCAAGAGCGTTTTAATTAGCGTTAATCATATTTATTATATTAATTATGTTCCGAAAATTATGAATTTGTAATTGAGATGTTGCAATGTGTTTGTTAATTTAGTTTTATAAAGATATTGTTATTTAAAATTATTTTGGGTTTTATGTGCGACTAGTCGAGCGGTAATTGGCCGATTACGAATTGAAAGTCGGTTTCCATTTCTTAACTTGGTCGGTTAAGTTGGGAAACAAAACCCCCAACCCCTCTTTCACTTTCTCACTCCCAAAGAAACCCCAACCCATATTTCTCTCTCTCCTCCCCGTGGGAAACCCAAAGCCCCAAAACCCCATTTCTCTCTTTCCCCCGTGAACCCCCGTTTCTCTCTCACTCACCTACGCCGTCGCCTCGCCGGAGTTCCCCGCTGCTCGCCGGAGCTTTCCTTTGCTGCTGCCGCTCCTCCGTTCGTTGCTGCTGCTGCTGCGTTACGATCCTCGCCGGCGCTCGAGCTCACCGGAGTTCGACAAACCGCACCCAACTCTCCTCCTTTCTTCGATCTCCCTCCTCTGCTCGTTACGAATCGCTGCGCCCTTCGGCCTTGCATCGAGATCCGGCGTTCGACGCTCATGTCGCCACCACATCGGTGCTCGCCGCCGTGCGCCGGTGGTCTTTTCTCCTCCCTCGCTCTTGTTTTCTCTCTCCTCGTCGTCTCTTTGCCTTGTTGGTACTATACCCCCTTCTTCTTCTCTTTTACTTTCCTCATGTTAGAGGTGTTATTGAAGATATGATTTCTGAAATTTGGTTATTTATTGTTGATGCCTTAGCTTGGTACTAACCCCTTACTCCTTCCTTTGCTCTTATTCTTATGGTTTCAATTTTTGGATGAGAATTTATGATTTGATTTTGAATTGTGATTGTTAGATGGGTGTTGTTGCTAAGGATGTTGAATTTATGGTTTGATTGTGTATTGGAATCTTAAATGGATGTTGGTGTGTTGGATGATTGTATGAAAGTGTTAATTGGATGGTTTTGTTTAAGAAATATATATGATGCAGTGAGGCTAAGTATTTACCAAGAGTCTTAAAATAGACTATGTAATTGAGTTGTTGCTAATGGTTGGTCAAAAACCCGAATTAGAATATTCTTAACGATAATTGATAATCTTAGATGGTTTTAATTGTATCTTGTAAGACTATTTTAATTATAAGTTATGAACTTGGTTTAAAGGGGTTTGATGGTTCAATATGAATTATAGTTTCTTTGTTGATGGAAGCCATTGAGGTGTAAGTAATAATCAATCACGAAGTAATTGATTAGTGAGCTGGTTTATCGAGGTAATTAAGAGAACATGAACATTTGTGGAGTATAAGGATTGGTAGTATTAGTTAAAGTACTCTTTGTATTTATAATTCTGAATTTCCGTTAGAACACATTTGATAATGTGAATTAGTAATCTTGTTCGCAACTTCTAAATAGTTATTATTCCATTAAAGGATTTGTTAGTATTTCATTGGCCTAGAGAAGTGAGTAAGAAGTACAACTACATCTGAACAAGATCAATGTTATTCTATTTGGATATGGATTCGAGGTTATATGTCTATAAAGCATTTTCTGAACCTTAAACTAGCATATGTCTAATGAACTTCGGATTATCAAGTTAAAGTTAAGTCACGTTAGATAACCTCTAACAGGAGACCTATGCTTATTGTGGTTAATCTTTCATTGAGTTTAAAGTGGTTTAACAATATACACGATGAATGGCTTATCATTAACGAACTAGTATGTCTTATATTTATTGAAATGATCTGAAAATAAGTAAAAATGACTTATGTGTATTTGAATTGTGAGAGGTGAATTATATACTAAGAAATGATATATGTGAAACCTAGATGTTATCAAAAGAGTCTTATGCTATGTTCTGTAAATGATCCTGAAACTATGAGAAGACTATGATGACATTTCTCCTATGTATGCTAGAAAGTACCTAAAGTTATGAGATATAATTATAATATCCAATTATGCAAAGGTATATGTTATGAATATGATTATGAATATGTCATGCATATGATTACTTTCCATGATTATGATTACGATGATGTAATGTAATCATGGTTATGTTATGATGATGATTACGTATCATGATTACGATTACCATGAGGTAATGTGATTATGAATATGTTTGCTTATGATTACTTTCCATGATTAATGATATGTTTTGCATATGGATTGCGGGAAATGAAATGTTTTATGATGATTATGATGATACGATGCTATGAAATGATTATGATTCTGAAGTGATAAATGAACTCAAGTGATGGTTGTATTTATGAAATGAGTTAATGCAACCACTATGAATGGATTGAGATTATGATGGATGAAATATGTTCACACTGGATTGAACAATGATAACGTAATTGTATACGTGATTTATGTGATGACGTGAATTAAAAGATGTTAATCACGTAAAGTGAAATATCGGAGGAAATGATGAACGAGGTTGCCCTGTATGAGTGGTTCGGCGGCCCCTACGGGTTCTCTGGTTACTATGCGATTATTGTTACATTACCGTCTTCCTTCTATCTTGTTGTGATCCAAGTAGAAGGGGTGTGCACACTAGGGACTCGTTATTATGGCCATTATGTTATCCGTAGGTGGTTACGGGGGATTGACCCCGGCCTACAATGTTGAAGTAGGTGGTTACGGGGATTGACCCAGGCCTACAATGTTGAAGTAAGTGGTTACGGGGGATTGACCCTGGCCATCGGCGTTCTCTTTCCTCTCCTTAAATAAGCTGGATTAATTAAGATTAATTATGTAATTAATCATTGTATATATATATCTACATGTGAACGTATGGATTATGTGAATATTGCTATGCTGTTGTGATATGGTTATGAATGATGTGAACATGTATTGATTACGTGAGAATTGTAGACACCAAAGCATGTTTTAAGAATGTTTTATGGGTTAGTACTCAGCGTTGTGCTGATGTGTATGTCAATGTTTTGTTTTGTCACTTTTGTGGCTGTCACTTGGTGGGTGGCAGTTGTTACAATAGTTTCAGGTTGAAGTTCTGGAGCATCTGTTCCAAGATAGAAGCAGTTACGTGCTAAGAGTACAGCTATGATTGTTTATATTTCCTTTGAGGCGAGGATGTTCCATTTTGTAATAGTTTAATAAGTAATGATTTAGTTTTATTTCGAGTGCTGGATGAGCAATAGTGCTCCTGATTCTCGTTAGCTGCTACTCCGCGAAAGCGTTGAGTTATGGATTTGGAAATATTTGATTGTGACAGGTTTTTCAAACATTTTCCCACTTTGGGTTGTCCAATTTACAAAGGAAACTCTGCCGAAATTTCTAGAAAATATTAATATATTATTAAAGTGTTTTTTTTAAAAGTGTCAAATCAAAGTATTGTCCATGTAAGTTAGTGAATAATGTAGCCTTGCATTTATTTCCAAGGAGATAAGTGCGGCGGTAACACGCCCGTTGAGTCGAACCTTCGTGGATTTTCCCACATCTCGAGTTTTATTAAATGAAAAAGGGTTCGGCTTGGCGGGGGTGTTACACATACAAACTAGTAACACCGTTTCCCCGGCAACGGCGCCAAAATTTGGTGCGGGCGCGGATGTGTCGTCGTTGTGCACCGCGCCCGGCCAAAGATAAAATTTCTCCTACTCTCTTCTACACTAAGGTAGTATAGTGGAAGTAGGGGTCGTATCCACAGAGAAACAGGGACGAGTTTAGTACTTAGCGTGATTCGAAACCTAGATTAAGCTAAGGGCCGAGAAACCTAATTACAAAGGGGGGTTTCAAGTATATTATTAACAAACTAAAACTAACTAGCAAGTAAATAAAATGAGAAATCAATTATGGAAAGATCTTGAATCCGATTAACATTCACTTCAATTCATTATCGATCCTCGAACCTCCACTCTAATTATTTCCATAATTATCTATTGTTGAGAATTAATCTCGCGTTCTCCTTATTCTTAGTTGAATAGCACGATCAGCGTGACTATAAAACCCTAACTAAAGGATAACCTAGTCCGATCTGCGTCTAAGTTCAATCCAATAGCGAACAATAAACACGAGAGAACCAATAGACCCGCTAATGTCATACACGCGATAAACATTCAACAGTTGATTCAATTTCCCTAAGAAATAACCAAGATGATCAGCATCTAAATTACTCCCTAGTTTGCTACCAATTGATAAAAGAATAAAACAATCCGATTCTATTCTTAAATCTAGCATTAGATTAATTACACAATTAAACTAGTAACGTTCCTAGCATAATTATGCAACAATCATAAATCACAAACATAGAAATTGAACCATAATCAAGGAAAAGAGAAAGAGAGGAAAGATCTCACAATAACGGTTGAAGCTTCATGTTAATTGATCCAAGAACAGTTCAAGCTACAATCCGATAGCAAAAACCAAATCCATAATTGAAATCCCTAAAAACTAAACTAAGAATTGAAAACTAAAACTAAGAAATGAAAAACAAAGAAAAGAAAAATGAAGAACAAAGAGGAACGAAGAAGGAAAGATGAAAAGAGAATCAAGAAGAAGGAAGGATGAGGAGAGGAGCTCTCCCCTCCAACTTGCCACTCCAAGATCTACATTTCAGCTCTCCTCTTCGTGCTCCACTTCGTCTTCCCCAAAATTAGGTTTTAGGAAGCATTTAAACCCCGCACAAAATCGTGGCCCCAAACCGACTTAAGCGTCGCGAGTCGCGACACTGATCGCGAGTCGCGACGAGGACTCTGTCTCCCCGCACAAAATGGCTTGGCACGCAGGTCGCGAGTCGCGCCAATCCTCGCGAGGTGCGACAAGCAGGGGTCGCGAGTCGCGACATCCCTCGCGAGTCGCGAGCCTTCTGCTGGGCAGGTTCTCGTGCCTGCTGTGCGAGCTCTGGGCGATGGGTGCTGGGCAGTGAGCGATGCGGCTGGATGGGCGAGGCTGCTGGGCAGGCTTCGCGAGCTTGCGATGCTTGTGCTGGCTTGGCGATGATGCTTGGGCTTGGCGATGATGCTTGGGCTTGCGGTGGAGTTTGATGCTTGCGGTGATGCTTGGGCTTGCGGTGATGCTTGGGCTTTGCTCGGCTCAAATGCACTTCACCTTGGAAGTTCGGAATACATGACATTAACACAACTTCTCTCGCAACACTCCGAACTTCCGCTAAGAGTTAAATAAAACACGAATGTTAACAATTACAATCAAACCCTTAGCAAAGTGCACCCAAAGTAACGTAAATACTACGTATAACTTGACCGTATCATCCGGGTACCCGGAATTTATGCTCAGCCCTAATCTCTACCATTTCTCACCATTTTCTCTCTCCTCAAAAAGTTTACCATAACTCTCAAATTCATCATCTTCCACTCAAATCTCTTCACAAATTTTTCCTAAAACATCATTCCCCTTCCATTTCTCTCATAAAAAACTCAAAAACAAACAAATTTTTTTTTTTTTCACTTTTTTCCACCCTCACTACATAGTTACGGGATTTTTAATTTTTGAGCAACAAGCAATTCAAGGCATGGAGAGGAGGCAATCAAAGTGGAGTAGGCAAGTGGAACAAGGTAGCTCAAGCCAACAAACGCAAGGGGAAAACGTCTCGGGGCTTAATGCCCCTGGTGAGTTACATGATACCGAATTCCCTTTCATTGTTTTTGATGGTTTAGAGCACTTTAATAGATTCCAAGCCCTTAAGGCTAAGGAATTCGCCCCCACCCGTTTTGTTGATGACACCTTATTGTCATTATGGGGGATACGGGGGGATGTTAATAATATAACCGATGGTTTGAATATGAAAAAAGTGTTGATGATAAGAAAAAAAACTTATAAATGCATAACACTTGAATTCTTAAGCTCCTTGGAAGTAACCGGGGAGCAACGGCTTGCGTGCTCAACTGGAGCCGAAGCCGTTCTCCATTTTAGGTTAGGGAATGTTGCTCGTTCTATGGCTATTGCCAATTTTGCTGAAATTTTTGACTTGAAAATTGAATCGAGCACCACTCCCTCACCTTCTTTCAACCTTTATGATTGTTGGTGTAAGTTAAGTGACGCAAAGAGTTATGAAGCCAAAAATGCAAATGACTCACTTATACACCAACCTTTATCCGTACTTCCGCAAGTTTTTGGGGAACACTATCTTTGGGAGAAAGGATAACTCAAAGGTAAGTCGATCGAACTTATGATCATAGGTTCTTACCTATGGGATAAGAAGAAGCTGAACATACCTTTGATGTTCATCCGCCATCTCCAAAGGGTAGGCACCCCAAAGACTCACGGACTTGGGTCGATTGTTGTGGGCGGTTTGATTACCGCCATTGCTGAGCACTTTAGGGTTCGCCCTTGGACCACTGAGGTCCCAAGGCCGACCCTCATAAACCAACAACACCTACAAGATGCGCGTTGGTTTACAATGACTAACCACCTTCCAACAAGAGATACGAGAGAGTTTTACCCCCATCTTGCAATTCTTTCATGATAACAACATGGTCCCACTCCCCCCGAGGGGGAGGAGGACCTCGACCCTTGAGTTGGTCTCTCCCCACCCCCCCTCCCCGATTGTTCTTCCTTTCACACCAAGGACGGTGTTTGGTTTGGCTTGGGGGGGTATTTTCATTGTTTGGGTAATTTCTACTTTACGAGGTAGGTGTTAGGAGATCCTTGTTGCTATTTTGATTGAATTGTTGTTGTGATTGTGGTTATACTTGGTGAATGGGCCAATGCTTGTTAATATGTGTTATGCCATGATTCTATTTTTCTTATTTGTTTATTTTCTTAGTTTTTAAGAAAAAAGAAAAAAAAATCATATATTTTAAAAAACCCAAAAATAATTTTCTTTCCTTTTTTCTCCTTCTTTCTTTGTTTTAGCTTTATTTCTTTTCCTTTTCTTTCCCTTCTTTTTCAATCTTTGTTTTTAGTTCTAAAAAAATAAAAGAGAGAAAAAAAAATTGAAAAAGAGCAAAAATAACAAAAAAAAAATCTGAAAAACAAAAAGAAGTTTTTAGCTTTTAATAAAGTTTTGATTTCCTTGCCCAAGGAAGATGCTAATTGATGATATATGTGGATTCCTTGCTTTGATTTTGAGTATATGTTTAGAGGCTCCTTTTGGAAGAGTGTGAGCTTGGGTTGTGGTGCTTTAGGAGGTGATTAATCTTGATTACATTAGAATCAACCAAAATGAAACCAATGAATGCTCAATTGGACGTCTAGTCTTGAATCTTGACTATGTTGCTCATGCTTGAATAGATTTAACTTCAAATTTACGGTCCCTAGTGTCCCTAGTTATGCTCATCATGTCTCCAAACAAAGCTCTACAAGAAGCTTAGTTTTACTTCTTTTCGTTTGTAATAAGTGGTACAGAAAGCCACAAGTTCTCATGTTTCTCTTTAATGAGTAGTTACTTCTCATTTGTATAGCAAAAATTCCCACAATAAGGGAAAAATAAAAAAGCCAAAAACAGTCAAAAAAGGCGTGAAAAATGAAAAAAAAGTGAAGAAAAACGAAAAGCAAAAAGAATAGAAGAATTTCAATAAAAGAGGTCAATTTGTGGATGCCTCCCACACTTAGTACTATTTTTCTAAAGTTTTGAGTAGAGTTGAGTCTAAGGCCTATTTGTGTGTCTAGGGATGGTGGACTAGTGGTTTGAGCTTCTATAACACTTGAAGGGCCCTAAGTCTTTTGGATAGCTAGGTTTTATCTAATGAGCGAGTAAAAAGTCTAATTAGGTGTCCTATTGTAATCTTGATTAGTTTGTTTCTCTACCCATAACCTATGAGTACACTTGGAAATTAGTTGTTTTGAAAGTTGCTCTCTATCCTTGCTTGTGAACCATTTCATTGATAGTTGACTTGGGAATTAATCTTGAAAGTGTTGAATAAATTGTTGATGAAAAACTAGAGTTGTGGGGTTTGAAAACTCTTTGGAAACCCACGCGAGATCCCACTCGCCCTCTAGAGCGATCTAGGGGTTTAAAGAGCTTGTTGCATGTGCTAAATGCAATCGTGATTCCTACGAAAAAGAGTTAGTGTAATTCTTTATCCTTCCTTCCCTTTTCATTTTTCTTCCCTCTTTCTTCTTCATTTAGTTTTCAAATAAGTTTTCATTCTCCTACTTGTGTTTTAATCTATTTTGCTTGAGGACAAGCAAAGATCTAGCTTGGGGGAGTTTGATGATTGGTTTATATGCTTAATTTATGATTAGTTTTAAATAGTTTTTGTGATAGCTTTTAGGCTAGTTTAGACTAAATTTCTTCCTTTTCTTTCTTTTTGTGCATTTTCCCTCCTTTGCGCTCTTTCTTTGGGTGTTTGTTTTTATTTCAGGATTTGGGAGCACGCTTGGAGGTTCTATGCACAAACCTGAGGCAAAGCATTGAAGAAATGGAGTACCAAGGAGCTCGAAAGAGGAGAAGAAAAGAGAGGAAGATGCTGACCCAAGGGCCCGGGTGCGTGGACCCACCCGGGTCAGCCCAGCCAGCCATCGCAGCTCATTACCATCAGTTGACCCGCCCAGGTCTATTGACCCGAGGGCCCGGGTGTGCTGACCCGCCCGGGTCGTTTGTTTTGGGCGCCCTCCATGATTCCTGATCAGCGGACCCGCTCGGGTCAAGCCACCCCGAGTGCTCGGGTCAAGCCACCCGCCGGGGTCGGGTTATTTTTCCGGAAACGTTTTGCGGCTTTGATGCTTTTTATGCGGGGGCTGTTTTGTAATTTTTCTGTTTTATTTCTTATGACTATATAAGAGGGACTCCTCTTATTTTTAGGTTAGGCAATTTTTAATTAGAGATTAGAGAGAGATTAAATCTTGTTTTAGCATTCAAACCTTAGAATAAAAACCCTAGGAGAGAGAAAGTGGAGGTTTGAATATTTTGATCTCCATTTACCATTTATGTAAGCAAAGTTGGTAATTTCTTATTTGATTTCTTCTTTTCTTCCATCATTCTTGTTTATTTCATGCTTTGTTTGTTTAGATCTTGTTTTATTAGTTGATTATTTGCATTTTTTCTCTTTTTCCTCCATGGTTATGGTGATGAAGTTATTTCAAGCTTTGTTTTGTTTTATTTCCATAATGCGTGAGTAGTTTCTTACTAGGGGAAGGGATGTAACCTTCATTTACTCTTTGGATCCTAAATCTAAGTTAGGGGGTTAACTTTTGGGGTTGAACTTGTTGATTAAACTTGCTTGATTTGGTTTGTTGGGTGCTTGATCACCACTTAACTTGCATACTTGGAATTCCTAGTGAAGGATTGAGAGATGAAGTTAAGAATAAATTGAGTTTGGTTTTTAGACTAGGATCTCCATGAAAATAGGCATTTTTTTAGTTTAGGGAAGCTTGATTAATCATGTTGTGCTTGATTTGGCTAGATTGGTTGCTCATGCCATGAGAATAGGTCATGAGTGACTAATCAAGCTCCTCTAATTAGCTCAAGAGATTAATTAGCTAGAGTTCCTACGTGCGTGATTTTTCCCCTTGTGATCTCCCATTTGTTTCCCCTTGGTTTTGATGATTGGATTCTTGGATTGAATGTTGGTGAATCCCCTAATTCCCTAGTTCTTTTACCCTTATTTTATCTCGTTTACTTGCTTGTTGATTTACTTTGCAAATTTCCTAGTTTATTTAGATTTTAGAATCATTGCTAAACTTTCAAAAACCCAAAAATTGATTTAGCTCATTGTAGTTAGCTAATTAACTCTTGATTTAACCCTACTTCCTTGAGGATTCGACCCTATACTTACCTTATATTGGGTAATTTAGGTTATATTTGGCGAGTATACAACGACCCGTCAATATAATTACGTACATCTTTAGAATATCAACAATCATACATTCCTCTTCATTTCCTTCGAAGTTGATATGCTTTCATCAAAAATTATTTTTCTAATTTGCTTTTGTTAGAAATATTCTATTATTTTATGCCATGAAATGTAAGTGTTATTAAATAAGTGACATGTAATTCACTAATTATAATTTCAATATCATTGGTATGTTCTATAGTGAGAGACAATTATGTCCTATAATACTCAGGGTTGAAAATGAAAGTAATTGTCACTATTGATTTATAAAAGAATGTTTCACTTCAGTAATATAATTAGTAGATAAAACACTTTAGATGGATCAATGTGTATAAGGGTTGAAAAATGAAAATTTTCCAAACATGTAACAGAGCAGCCACGAAGTCATGTATGGTGTAATGACGAGATTTTCAATATAGAGAGCTTGCCTAATTGGATTAATGGTCAAAACAATTCTAACTAATGATACATTTGATTATCATTTGATCATTATATTTTGAATATATACATCAAAATAACTATAGAAATGTACTACCACATAATATGAAAAACAAAGGTACTACCACATAATTTCCATATCTGTCCGAACATTTCTAAAGTGATCATAATGAAAATGACCATGAAAATTTAATACTTTAGGATGATTCGAAGCATGTATCATAAAGACCAAAATAATTCAAAGCCACTAAACTTATATGGTCATATATATTTACGAACACTATAAAACGAGTTCATTCATCATACATTAAGTTGTCACAGTACGATACACACCAAAGACTAATTTTTTGCTCATTTGAAACTCTCATTTTTAGTACATTTTGTCCATTTAGGTGATTTCAAATGAAGAATGAAGAATGAAGAATGAGCGAAAAATAGCGCTTGAGTATCTACGTCTTTACGGTATATCTGGATGTGATAAAATTTCTCCTATAAAACTATTACATGTCGAGCTTGGATTGACATCTCACAAAATTTTTGGTACCAAAATAGAGTCATTGTGATACCAATAGTAAAGTATCTCTTACTTGGTACTAAAGTGTAAGTTTGGTACTAAAATTACGTTTTGATCTTAAATGACTCATATTTTGCAAACTTTAATCTAACTTTGATGCAAATTTTTTTGTGAGATCCATCTTGACATCTCATTATGAGTTACCAATATTTTCTCTTACATGTCTGTCCATATCATTGATGCAGTGGTCTACTAGATACCCCTCCACAATCAATGGCTAAAATGAATCTTGCACAACTCAATATAAATCAATGATTGAACACCTCCCCAAAAAAAGTTATTCAAATAGACAAAACCACACCAAGAATGTCCCCTCTTTGAAGCCCGATGTGATAGGTACTAGGCTCCATTATGATTGGAATTGACTAACAACACATTACACATGGGAGGTCCACAACAAAAACAATCTCCCTCCTAAAAATCCTAAAAGACAAACTAAGAAAAAAAAGACACAAACGTAATCTCTGCTTTTCTTACATGTGTCATACTACACACAACTCCACGCACATGAGCATTTGTTGTCAGTTTGTCACTGCTTTTAGAATCATATAAATATAAATATTATGATGATGATTAGTGATTACCAACAAATGAGTTCTGAGCACTTGACTCACTTTAAACGGTGCAAATTTTCGCCGAAACATTTTCAACGGTGCATATATACACTTTTTCATTTGATCAGATTCAGATCATGTTAAGCAAGTAGTAAAATTTTATGGGTGCATTATTGTTATTCTTCATGTTTTGAGTTTAATCTCTTGAATTCATTTTTTGTGTGTTGGGTGTGGAAGATCTCACACGGCATGTGCCTGCTTTTTTTGTGCCGTGTTCTTGTTATTTATGAAAGTTGAGCCTCCAGCCCTCCACCACAAATAACTCAGGTACAACATTCTCATGTTTTTTTTTATTTTATTATAATTGTGTGCTTTTGATTTTTGTGGAGTAATATTTGTTTAGTGGGTATTATGAAATTTTGTGTCATTCAGGCCTGTTCTCCCCAACTTATTTTCAGTTCAGTTTAGTTCAGTTTCTAAATTATAATCATTACTATTATTTAGTTATAATTTAATTCAGTTCAGTTCACTTGTTTTATGCTGAAGAGAACATGCCCTCAATTATGGTATAAGATTTAATCCCATAACCTCAAGTTTGTGTATTAATGTCTTAACCACTAAACCAAGTAATATTTGGTGTTATAATTTCAATGTAAAACACTAATAAATGAAATAATAAGTACCCGGGGCATATATCCGGACCTAAAAACTAGTTTATTTATTAATGGGTGTCTTGAAGTTTGAGCTCATTATAAATGTCTTGCTTTTCATTTTCTGACTAGTCATAATTAGTAGTGGATGAAGCATAAAGCCAGGATATTTTAATTCATCCAGATTTTTGCCAAAGACGTGATATATTCACGATGGTGGTGGTGGTGGTTGTTGTTGTAGTCCTTTTGTTTCGAGGTGAATGTTCTAATTTTTGTTGGGGGTGAAGCCATGATAGTTTGTCTAGTCCAAAACTGATTCGAATATTTATGGTGTTCTTTGCAATTTTTTTGTTGTATATCCAATCACAAATGATATATATAGATTCAAAATTGTCGTATATTGATTTACAAATGTTGTATGTTTGAAACTAAGATATCATTATTTTAATCCTGTTAAATGGATTACGGTGATACTACGGTGTTCATGTATAACATTTGTGATTTGATACACTACATTTGTGATAATAAAGAACTATTTCAATTTGAATCTGAATACTACTTTAGATGACACTCTAATCAATACAAAACTTTGATCATTAATATTTAATATTTAATATTTTTAATCATCAAGTAGAATTAAGAAAGGTTGATATTTTGAAAATATATATTTTAATACGAATTGAACAAGATCCTATTTGACTATGGTATGTCAATTGTGCAAAAAATACAACTTGTGTAGATTAATAAAGGAGCCAAGGAACACTACTTTTGTTTTTGAATATGCAACTGAAAAATCTGAAAACCATTCCTATCTGAACTAGGCATATTCCATACCTTGACCCTTCTATTTATTTATATTATATTCGAGTGCTGTAAGTTTTGCCTTCTAAAATTATGTCATACATAATTAAACATATCCTCCATATCTGTCCTTACATAAAAGTCATGATAGTCATCTAATAAATTCTGTTATATAATTGGTCAAATATTCGTTAGTTGTGTTAATGCATCTCTTACACAGTTACACTACATGACTAAAAACAAAGAAGATTGGTAAATATGTGGTTTATGTTCATGATTTACAGAGATTCAAAGGTGAAATCGAACATGTTTCTGGTTGAGAGTAAAGCGGTTGCTATACTGTGCATGCTGGTGTCCCTTTTATTTTTGGGAACATGGCCAGCAATTCTGACCCTTTTAGAGAGGAGGGGAAGGCTTCCTCAGCATACCTACCTTGATTACTCCATTACAAACTTCCTGGCAGCTGTTCTCATAGCTGTCACATTTGGCCAGATTGGTGGAAGCACACCAAGCATGCCCAATTTCCTTACTCAGCTTACCCAGGTACTTAACTTTTATTTAACCAACATTTTACATGCTAATTTTTGGCCTCGTATAACTGTAGGCATACCTTTCTTCATATTCTTATTGTTATGACAGATGTGAGAAAGAACAAATATTGAATGCAAAATTGAGAATAATCACGCACAGATTTAACGTGGTTCACCAATGGATTTTTGGCTACGTCCACGGACAGAGAGAGAACTGATTTATTGATCTTAGAGGAAAAACAGATTACAGATGTGTTATGAACTAATCCCGTCGCATAAACGAAATTAGGTTAAATAGGCATTTAACTCGGCTAAACTTAAATTCGGAATCGCCTAACGCGTGTCACCGGCCCGCGCCGGGGCGCGAGTCGCGGCCCTGACCGCGAGTCGCGGCTAAAGGCGCGAGTCGCGGAAGCGGCCGCGAGTCGCGGTCGGCTCTCGGCATTTGAGCGCGAGCTGAGACCCATGACCGCGAGTCGCGCTATTGAAGATAGCCCGATTCTAACCAATTCAAGGCATATTCTTACAAATCTCCACCTTGACTTGAATCCTCTTACAAAGAACCGGATAACCGGATAACGGAGGCCTTGAACACAATGCCGAGATTCTCCAACCCAGCATTTGCCCCCGAAAGACAACCGGACCCGGATTTGTCCCTTAAGGACACCGGATTAGCCCCTAAAGGCCCCGGACTTGCCCCAAAGGGCAATTAACAATCACGAACATTGAGCAAGTTCAAACAATGTTGAAACTTACTACGTGGAACAGGTTTAGTGAACATATCGGCGGGATTATCGGCGGTACCTACCTTCTTCACCTTAACCCTCTTCTCACTCCTCGGAAAATGATATCTTACATCAATGTGCTTAGTCCTCTCGTGATGGACTTGATCCTTGGCTAAGCATATTGCACTCAAACTGTCACAATACACAATGGCTCGATCGTGATGCAAACCAAGATCACCGACTAGCCCCTTTAACCATATGCCCTCTTTAGCATTCTTTGTCAATGCCATGTACTGCGCTTCGGTAGTAGACAAAGTAAGCTGCGCCTGCAAAGTTGCCTTCCAACTAACAACGAGCCACCAAGAGTAAATACATAGCCAGTCATAGACCTTCTATGTCTACATCTCCAAGGCATAATCGGAATCGGAATAACCGGTAACTAAACCTTTGCGTATCATTCCCATAAATGAGACCCAACATCGGACGTACCTCGAAGGTAACGAAAAATCCTCTTATTTTGCCCAATGCTCCTTACCGGGATCACCCATGAACCTACTAACAACACCGATTGCATGTGCAAGATCCAGGCCTAGTGCGGACCATAGCATACATCGGACTCCCTCTTGCACTAGCATAAGGAACCCTACTCATATATTCCTTCTCCTCGGCGAGACTTGGGTGCAAAAGCAACAGACAAATGATTATTGGAGGCACTTGGAGTATCTATAGGCTTAGTCGTTGACATGCCAAACCTTGACAAAATCTTCGAATATATCCTTTACGTGACAAGAAAAGCTTCCTCTCGATCTCTTTCCCTATAAATCTCCATCCCCAAAATCTTTTTCGCAGCACCCAAATCCTTCATCTCAAACTCAAGACTCGAGGAAACCCTTGACCTCCGAATATCGGACTTGGACTTTGCGGCTATAAGCATATCATCTACATACAAGACCAAATAAATCCATGATTCATCATCCGACTTATTGTGGTACACCCAACAATCATATGGACTCCTGTTGTAACCCAATTCAATCATATAGCCCAAACCTTTTGTACCCTTTGCTGAGGAGGCTGCTTTAGCCCATACAAGGACTTCTTCGGTCTGCAAACATAGTCTTCTTTTCCGGGAACTTGGAACCCATCATTTGAGTCATATAAATCTCTTCCTCCAACTCCCCATGTAGGAAAGTTTGTTTTCACATCTAGTTGCTCAAGTTCAAGATCCCGATGTGCAACTATTGCTAGTAGCACCACGATGGAAGTATGTCTAACCCATCGGTGAGAAAATCTCATTATAGTCGACCCGCTTCCCTTTGAGTGAACCTCTTTGCAACAACCCGAGCTTTATACTTGACCCCCTCGGAAGGTGAGGTCCCTTCCTTCTTCTTGAAAACCCACTTGCAAGTGACAATTTTTCTCTCCTTAGGACGCTTGACTAGCTCCCAAGTCCGATTTTTATCCGGAGACTCAATTTCATCTCCCATGTTACGGACGAGCCATTGAGCGGACTCACTACACGAGACCGCTTCTTTGTAGGTGGATGGTTCATGAGTATCTACCTCCACTTCCTCCGTGACCTGCGGTGCATAAGCAACCATGTCCTCAAAACCATACCTCCTAGGAGGTCCCACACCAACTCTTCTAGCTCTATCAAGTGCTATACTAGTTCGATGTGCTTCGGATGAGGTAGATGGATGGCTAGAAGGCTCGGATTCGGTAGCACCATGTTGATCTTCTCCACCTTGGTGCTGTAATTCACTCCCATCATAAGTGACTTCCCGGCTCCACCTGTTTATCAACATCACTACCAACGGAGACACCACCATAGACTTCACGGTAGGGTTAAGCATAGAGTTTTCATCAAATATTACACTTCTACTAAGTATAACTCGACTCTCGGATGGTGACCGGATTCTATAGCCCTTAACTCCACTCTCAAAACCCACAAATACACCCTTCTTAGCTCTAGGTTCTAATTTACCCTCACTTACATGATAATAAACAAGTAGAACCAAAAACTCTCAACGAGAGAATAATCTGCGAGGCTTACCGGACCACACCTCATAAGGTGTTTTACGATCAATACCGGTGTGAGGTCCACGGTTGATCGGATAGCAAGTCGTGCTTACGGCTTACGCCCAAAACCTTCTAGGTAACCCGGCAAAGTTAGAGAGCATGCACCTCGCTCTCTCCAACAAAGGTCTCGATTCATGCGTTCGCTACCCCATTCTGCTGTGGAGTATTCCTGACAGTATGATGACGTGCAATCCCTTCATTCTTGCAGAACTCATTGAACTCAGACCAACAAAATTCCAGACCATTATCAGTTCGCAGTCTTTTGATCTTCCTTCCAACTTGATTTTCCACCAATGCCTTCCACTGCTTGAATTTCATGAAAGCCTCACTCTTATGCTTCATCATAATTACCCAAGTCATCCTTGAATAATCATCGATCATCGACACAAAGTACCTGTAACCTCCAATAGACTCAACTCGGGAAGGACCCCCAACAATCGAGTGAATATAATCAAGTGTGCCCTTTGTAGTATGCACTGACCTTTGGAAACTTCTTTGCGGTGAAGCTTCCCAAACACACAATGCTCACGGAACTCTAAGTCCCGCACCTTGTGCCCACACAGAAGATCCCTTTTTGACAGAATCTGCATCCCCCTTTCACCCATATGTCCAAGTCTCCTATGCCATAACTTGGTCATATCCTCCTTGGGAACCTCAGATGATGCAACAGCAGCGGAACCTGTCACAGTAGAACCCTGAAGAAAATATAAGGTACCCCTTTTAATACCTTTCAGAACTACCTTGGAACCCTTGTAGACACTCATAACTCCACCTTCACCTTGAAAACTGAAACCTCTACTGTCAAGAAGACTCAAGGATATCAGATTCTTTGTCATCAGTGGAACATGCCTAACTTCGTTCAAGGTACAGAATGTACCATCATGAGTCCTCAATCTGATGGAGCCTATTCCAACTACTTTGCGGGCGACCTTTGTTGGCCATAGAAACTTGCCCCCATCTATCTCGCTCATAAGTTGAAAACCACTCCCTGCAGGGACTAATATGATACGATGCCCCGGAATCAAGAACCCACACATCCCTATAATGTGACTGGTCATTAACAACTAGGGCCAGATCTTCCTCAGAATTACCATCAGTTTCTGCCAGAGCAGCAGAACCTTCTTTCTTGTCCTGTTGCCTCTTTTTCTTAGGACATTCATTTTTCCAATGCCCCTTTTCTTTACAGTAATTACAGACATCATTAGGTTTAGGGCCCTTAGAATTCGAATTTTTATGGTTCGATTTCTTTTTACCAGATTTTCCCTGTCCCTTGCCCCCAGTGACAACTAATCCCGATGTCCGATTTTTCGTACTAGAACCCGATGCCCTGATGACGGACTTCTCTAGTATGAAGAGCAGATCTTACTTCTTCTAATGACAGACTATCTTTCCCAACAATAAAAGAATCCACAAAATTCTCATACGATAAAGGCAAAGATACTAACGGGAATTAAGCGAACATCCTCATCATCTACTTTAACATCAACATTACGAAGATCTAGCAAGATAGTATTCAATTTATCTAGATGGTCCCTCGGAGACATACCTTCCTGCATACGCGAGGGTGAGCGAACGTTGCTTCAAAAGCAACTTGTTGGTTAGAGATTTCGTCATGTATAAACTCTCTAACTTCAACCACAGACCAGCAGCAGTTTCTGCTCCGCAACTCCGATAATTATGTCATCAGAAAGACATAGCATAATTGTTGAATGCGCCTTCTCCTCCGTAAGCGGCCATCTCAGCGGTTATTGAATCCGATGACTTCTTTGCCAGCGGTGCCCACAACCCTTGTTGCTTCGGTAAAGCACGCATCTTGATCTGCCACAGACTGAAACTATTTCTCCCAGTGAATTTATCAATTTTCACATTCATCCCAGACATCTTTCTCACCCGGATCGAACACAAAGCTCTTGATACCAATTTGTTATGACAGATGTGAGAAAGAACAAATATTGAATGCAAAATTGAGAATAATCACGCACAGATTTAACGTGGTTCACCAATGGATTTTTGGCTACGTCCACGGACAGAGAGAGAACTGATTTATTGATCTTAGAGGAAAAACAGATTACAGATGTGTTATGAACTAATCCCGTCGCATAAACGAAATTAGGTTAAATAGGCATTTAACTCGGCTAAACTTAAATTCGGAATCGCCTAACGCGTGTCACCAGCCCCGCGCCAGGCGCGAGTCGCGGCCCTGACCGCGAGTCGCGGCTAAAGGCGCGAGTCGCGGAACTGGCCGCGAGTCGCGGTCAGCTCTCGGCATTTGAGCGCGAGCTGAGACCCATGACCGCGAGTCGCGCTATTGAA
Source organism: Beta corolliflora (assembly GCA_947648045.1). Lineage (NCBI taxonomy): Eukaryota > Viridiplantae > Streptophyta > Magnoliopsida > Caryophyllales > Amaranthaceae > Beta > Beta corolliflora. The sequence goes on from CANSZD010004131.1 coordinate 164,992, forward strand.
GATAGCCCGATTCTAACCAATTCAAGGCATATTCTTACACTTATCATATGTTACTCGGACTGAAATACCCACGTCTGAAAAGGGTACATGTCCAAGTGTCGGACTCGACAATTTTGTGGAACTTTTTCAAATTTTAGGCCCAAAATTAAGTGCCCAAGTGTCCCGCCCATGTACCAATATCGAGGATCCAACACGGGTACTTGAGGTGAAACGAAGAGTCTGAGTAACAAAGTGTAATATTAGGTTTCAGACATTAATCAATTACATGATAGAAAATTAGATTAATTCTTGAAGCAAAACCCACTTGTGTAAGTGAAGGTCTTAACTGCTTGTTGGTCGTACGTGATAATCCCTCTGTTCTAAGTATATTAATATATTACTGTACTGCTTAATTAACTCTTTTTGTTCCATTTTGGATATATGAAATATCTGTGCACCATTATTTGTTAGTTGAAGTACCAATGCAGCAATGCTATAGTAATCAGTTTTTAAATATCATTAACTTCTTAATTTGTGTGCATAACCATAACTGTCACTCATAGGGAAACGAGAGGAGTAACTATGATCAAGGAAAAGCAAACATATACTCTTCCCGTCCTAGAATATTAGGTCGCATTTGACTTTCGGATCAAATATCAATTTACTCTTACAGATTATACTGATTTATGACATCTTACTCCTACAGATTATACTGTCAATTTCATCGCAGAAAATACTATTATAGGTTTGTTTGGCATCCTATATATAGAGGTACTTATTGGCCTGCAATCAGTGATAGAATTCAGAATTAACAAGCAAATTTTCATCAGAAAAGTCAAACGAGGTCTGTTATTTTAGGATGAGGGAAGTACATGGTAGTAACTAGTAGAGGTACCTTATGATGGACTTCTTTATGGGGTAATGGGGCAACTCGTGTGTAAATTACACACAAGGTCCTGAGTTTTATGTTAAATTATAATTTTTTATCAAATTTAACTTAAAGTTATCGGTTTGTGAAATGTTGGCATCTTTGGCATAGGACGTAGAAATTGGCATTTTAAAAAATTGCAATTTAAGGGGTCGAATTTCAAGAGCCTTGGCTTTGTTTTGAGTAACAAGTACAGGAGCTTTATTGATCAAAAAAAAAAGTACAGGAGCTTTAAATGAGCTTAAATGGTGACGCAGGGATTTCTGATTATACTTCTCCCTGTCATGAATCTTATCAAGAGAGAGTCCTCAATTGATATCAGTAATTCGAACATGCGCACATTTAAAACATGGTGGGCATGAGTAGCATTTGGTATTTTGGTACTGATAAGGCTGAAACAGGCTTAATGCCACCCAATTGGAAGATATGCATGCTAAAAATGTCAAAATTGGAGTTTATGTCTATCTTGCCTCACTTGTTTTGTTGACCTACTTATGACAATGGAAAATGCTCCAACTTTTCAGTAAAATCTATTGTGTTTTCCTTTGCAATTCCATAAGGCAGTAAACTGACAAAGGAAACTCCCTCAATCTCCTCCCCAAAGTCCTAGCACAACACTAAAATTTGTTTTTCTTTACCATGTCATATGACTCGACACTTTTGTGCAGCTGTAGCCCATTGCTTCTTTTACTATTGACCCATAAAGGGAAATGGTAAATGGAATGATACTTGTCTTTAACGATGAGTTTTGGGTGTAATTATTTCCTAAACCAACTCCGGAGTCCACCTTACTTGGCAAAGAAATAAGATGATCTCTTGATCAAATCTGTCTTAAATTTTGCTTTCTTCATGTAGGATACATGGCCGTGTGTTTTGATGGCAATGGGTGGTGGATTGTTCTTAAGCTTTGGCAATGTTTCGATACAGTATGCCTGGGCATTTGTCGGGCTTTCAGTCGCCCAAGTGGTTACATCTAGCATTGCTGTCGTAATAGGTAAGATAATTTTATTCTTAGATTTCAGAAGTTTCTAAAACTGTCCAAAATATGACCATTAAGATACAATAGCAAGGGATTCTTTCTTAGCTAAATGGTTTTTTTATAGCTAGAATCTAAGAGTTTTCATTCCATTGTACCAGGCACAACATTGAATTATTTCTTGGATGACAAAATAAACAAAGCGAGCCTTTTATTCCCTGGGGTAGCATGCTTTCTCACAGCAGTATTGCTTGGGTCTGCTGTGCACTCCGCTAATGCAGCTGATAATGTGGCTAAGCTTCGCAGCTTCCACGATAATCTAAAAGAAACGGAAAAGTATGCTACTTCAGTTTCCAAAATGCTGTGAGGGGAAGCTTTTCTTTATGTCCTTCCATCATTAATTTTGTCCTCAATTGTGGTTCAATCAACCCTTTGCAGAGTGCCGGAGATCTCAACTGACGAAGCAGCACCTTCTGCAAAAGGTACTAAATCTGAAATTCTGTAATTGCATTGATCTTTGTGATATGGCATAATTCATGGTAAAAAAATGTATAGATATCATGGAGAACGTGGATGTTGAGAACGTCTGTGCAGAACAAGCTAAGAAGGCTGGAACAGCTGATTTTATAATTGCTGTGGAAAACCAAAGAGCTATTAAGGTTAGCAGCTCTACCAAATTTTTAACATTTTCTCACCAAACAGTACCAAATGGCAGTGAAGACTCGTTACAACCAAACTTTTTTTACCGTAATGGAAATCTGTAAATGAGTAATCAACAATGATTGCTTATGTTAGGAAAGATTGCAAGTAACCTAACTTTTGTCAAACCTTCCTCCGCCACATTATGATCATCTTACTCTAGATGTATGCAGACTTTGATACTTGTAGATATATTCACTTTATCTACTCTATATATGAAAAGAATAATCTCCAGGGGGAGCTTTTTTTGAGTTGTTACTGATCAAATTGCCAGTTGCAATTATCACTTTTGAAGAATATAGATGTCCAAACTAAGTGCGATCACATTGACCTAACTAGACATGACAATGTTTTTGGGGCCAACCGAAATAGGAACTGTGACTATCATAAAAAGTTGGAGGCCGGTAGTTTATCAAAAATCTGCTAATGAATATCTCACAATCGCAGGTGGTTGGCAAAAGCAAACTGGTTGGCATGAGTATAACTCTTTTTGCTGGGATATGCTTTGCTCTCTTCTCACCGGCATTTAATCTCGCAACAAATGATCAATGGCACTTAATGAAGGAAGGCGTCCCTCATTTGGTTATATATACCGCTTTCTTTTACTTCTCGCTGGCCTTTGTTGTGATGGCGGTCATTTTAAATGTCACCTTCTTGTACTATCCTCTCCTAAACTTGCCAAAATCATCCATTAAGGAGTACCTTAGAGATGGAAATGGACGAATCTGGGCTGTTGCAGCTGGGTTGCTGTGTGGCTTTGGAAATGGTCTTCAGTTCATTGGGGGCCAGGCTGCTGGCTATGCAGCTGCAGATGCAGTTCAGGTTAGCAGTTTATTTATATTTCGCCAGAGGACGTAGATGATTGTGGTTGTCTTTCCTGCATTTCATTCTACTTGCCTATAAAAGACAAGGTAAAATGGTTTCAATTACCATTCTCATGTTGACTTTTTGAACTTAATTACCTTTTATATTGTTATCTACTAATGGATGATGTCCAAAATTCCTTCAGCCATGACTTACTGTAGGATGAATTTGAAATAAACTAGAAGTTCAAACATATAGTAAAAGGTTTATGAATACTTTGTGCATGGAAGGAGCTCCTACAATCCCTACCTTGTAGCTAATTTTTTCTGTAAAATTTGCAGGCACTCCCCTTAGTGAGCACCTTTTGGGGCATACTCTTTTTTGGGGAGTATAGAAGATCATCCAAAAAGACATATTTGCTACTTGTGTGTATGCTCCTTATGTTTAGTGTGGCTGTGGCATTGCTGCTTGCTTCGGCTGGCACACGAAAAGTAGCAGGCGAAGGTGCCAAGATCAGTCGTATGCAACACCAAAGGAGACAACCGATGGAGAATTATACTCATGGTACTTTTGATTTCTAGGTGGTTTCTCTGATCTAGCTGTTCCTCATGAAGTGTTTGCTTTCTTTTCTTGGTATTCGGCGAAAGCATAAATAAGAAGATTGTGTCCTAAGTGTATCGACTCTAGGTTTGATGGAGGCAATGATGTTTGTAAGTAAATGGATTATTGTTGTTAGAGTCTTTGATTTACAAATAAGACAGAGCGATATATAGAGATGCTTGAATTTGTAATTGGCGGTGGCAGCTTCAGGTTTGAGCAAGCCGCCTCATCAAGGTTCATTGATATTAAATTTAGGGTATTATGTTGTTTATGAGGTGTTATAAGTTAGTTATATGGGACTAGTTAGTTTATAAAGAGATAGTCTTATCTTGCTATTGATAAGGGTTACTTGAATGTAGTAGCATAAACTATGCGACTTCTTTACAATAATATTGAGATTAATTTGTTAAGAATTAATGTAATGAAAACCATGTGTAAAATGTTGTGATACCAAGCCTATGTAGCTTAACACACTTGTAGACAATACCAACTTCACATGATTCCTCTGGTTGAAAATGTCTTGTTTAAGAGCATATTTTTCCTTATTTTGCATGCCTATATGCTGGAAAGAAAAATATGGGCATCTCTCCTTTAACCTCCTATGTCCTTTTTGAAAATTGTTGCTTTGACCGACTGTTTTCTTTTTGCTATTTGTTTGGTAGTCAATATTGATTTGTGGTAATGGTAGTGAAATTACACATATTTACGTAAACAAGTTATTATTAGGATTTGCAAGCTGGTCCAATAGGGTTGTGCAAAGACCAGGGTCGGACCGGAATTTGGACTGGACCGGACTGAAATTTGGACCGGATCGAAGATTCCGGTCCGGTCATCGGTCCACAGAAAATACCGATTCCGAGTGTCCGGTCCGGTCAGGACCGGTGGACCGGAATTTCTGATTTTTCAGTAAAAAAAAAAATTTATATGTTAAAAAAGTTTAAAAGGTAGAAAGTTAATAACCTACTATTTATTACCTTTAGGAGTATTGTTATTAAGATTATTAAATTTTAATGTATCTAATTTATAAATATGTTTAAATCAAACAAAAAATTTTTTTTTTTTCGAAAAAAATATAGATTCCGGTCCAACAGGTCCAAAATCGGACCCGACCGGGAAAATTCCGGTCCGGTCCGGTTCGGAGTCCAAAACTTTTTCCTAGGTCCGGTCCAGTAGGTTTCGGTCCGGTCTTGTACTCGGTGAACACCCCTAGGTCTAAAACGGTAGTGGGGCCTGAAGACAAGAGGTAAGTTTTAGGATTTATTAAAGGATGTTTGTAGACAAAGAAGAAGAATCGGGCACAAGACTTTGTGCACTCGTATAGAGTAAATGGTTATACTCGAACAAAACTCGTCAAAGATCAAACTGTAGAGCAGTTGTTTCTTGCATTATAAAAGGTTTAATCGAGTTGAGATAAGATTGGATTGCGTCGGGTTTATATGGTCATCTCGGATCAAGCACAACTTTAGATCGGGCCATTTCTTATTGGGTAAGGTCAGGTGTCGGGTCGTGTTTGAGGTGGGTGCGATTCGGGTTCGGATTAATAATTGTTGAGTCAATTCTATGAGTTTGAGTTTGGATTGGGCGGGGGTTGGTTTTGGGTGTTTCTAGTTTCTCAGGTTAGATATAGTCGGGTTAGGGACATGTCCTGGAAAGTTACTCAGGTTGCGTCGGATTTTGATAACCCTATTCACTAGTGGTATTCAGAAAAAACCGAGACCGAAAAATAGTACAAGATAACCGAAAAAGGGTCAAAATGGAAGGTAACAATCTTTGAAAAATTAGGGGTTAAGTTGTTTCTCAATTGAACCGGTAAAAATAACTATTAAGCTTTACGGTTAGAGTTATGATTTTCTATGAAGTGGTTAGCCGAAAAATCGAATATGTTTATTCTATTTAAGTATTCTTCAATTTCTTTTACTTCTATATAAGTTAGAATAATTAGTTATTACTAAGTCTTGTTTTATTATACCGATACTGCAAATCTATAGAAGTAGCTTAGTGTTTCATTATCCTACTTCTAAGTTCTACTGGTATTAGAATTCTTTTTTTATATGCAATTTGTTAAAACCTTAATACAATATGCCAATAGGTAGTAATTTAATGTCCTTATTTAAATAATTTTGTATTAATGTCAAATTGTATATTCCTTATGTCAAGAAAAAGTAAAAAAAATTACATAAATAAGTAAAATAAAATATTAAAACTTGGGTAACAGTTAATGGTTAAGCGAAAAACCGTACCGAAAAAAATTGATAGTTCCGATAATGTAACCACTTAGACGGTAACCGGTTTAGACGATTACAGTTACGATTCACAAAAATGGTGTAACACCCCGACAATTCTCTATTTTCAGAAATACCTTTTGTAATAAAAAATTTAGAGAATTATCAAAGCATTATCGCTCGTGTGATAACGTATCGGCTTATTTAGGATTTTGCAGCGGAAATAAATAAATAACTTTTAAAAACTTACTAACTTAGTCAACCATAAGTCAACTCCAAAAACCAAAGTCAAAAGTCAACCAAACCAAAGTCAACCAATAATTAAAACAACTATAAAGTATTAAAGCTAAACACAAGCTCTCCACGCAACCCGAACCCATGATGCATCATCTTCAAACCTGGAATGGTTGATGCTCTAATGATCCTGAGAGTCTGCTCACCAAATGGGTCATCACATGATCAATAAGGCACAACCATGATCGACATACAGAAAAGCACGTAATCAGCAAAGCTGAGTACTGCATACTAAATAAAATATAAAACCTAACATGATACTAATAAACATAAACTTAATGATAAACAATGATATAATAAATAACAGATTGACTATACTAAACTAAACTCCTAAAATCAATAGGTTAATTATAATTAGATTGAATAGGCAATGGAAAGAGTTGTCTAAACCAAACCAATCTTCAATTTAGAAGACGAAGTACGGGCGCGACTCCGTACTCCCATGACCAACGATATCGAGGTACTAATTTAAATAAAATAGGACACGTTGATCAATCCGGTCCCAAGAAAAGTCATGGGCTACCACCATGTAATCCAACTCATACTAGTCCAATACTTCAGAAGTGCACAAGTCTAAAGCTTATTGCTATTCACTTTCCACTTTAAGTGATTAATAAATTATTTATTAGTTATGACTCACAAAGTAAGACAACCAACATAATCATCAAGTATACATGAAACTTCTAATTTTATCTTAGGATTAGATAAGGTGATCAACAACTTAACAATCCAAGAATAATCCATTATTAGTTCCATAACCAACCATTATTTATTTGTTGATCTAAGTCAACAATCAACCAACCTTTCATAGGTGAATAACCAACTTATCAAATAAGGCCCACGGTCTTCATAAAGCAAATAAAATAAATCCAAAGGGAACAACATGATCCAATTCATTGTCCAATAACAAAGTAATTATTAATCCCTCATGTGAGCTAATAAAATGAAGTTCACAATCCCATATGCTTGCATCAATCGTCCATACACATAGTATAACCAATCACAGGCAACATGTTTCACACAACGACATAAAACATGTAATTCCACTTGAATGTAAATCACATATGAACTATAAAAAGTTCCCTATGCATGGTACTACATCAATCCTAATCTTAGGACATGATACTAGTCTACTAACATATAGGTATGTACGTACCTTGTGTAGACAATATGAGAGGCCACTTTATCAACCTTAGAAATCGCCTAAAGAGAATTCTCCGCCTACCAAATATCAATACAACCACTAATCAATACTCAAATAGAATTCCAGCAACATTAGAATATTTTAAACCCTCTTTAAAAGTGTTTAAAATCCTTTTTAATCATTAAAACTTCAACTATTAATGTCTCCTAGTATAGTACTACCATACTAGTCATTAAAAACCCTCAAAAATCCATACTTTGACATTCAAAAATCCATCATAAGCATACTAAGAAAAATTCCAGCAACTTATAATATGTTTAAAACCCTTTAAAACATACTTAAACATAATCATCAACATTAGAGTACTCAATTTTTATAAACTATATATAATATATAGTACTACAATTTCCAACTCATAAAACCTTAAAAATCCATGATTTGATGCTTAAAACCCTAACTTAAACATAATTAATAAATCTGAAATTTAATTACTTTACTATACAAATCATATAATCCGAAATTTATATTTAAATCATCAAAATTACAAACTTTAAATCATGAAAACATTAAATCAATCCTTAAAACATAAACTTAACATTAAATAATATAAAGGAGGAAGATAAAAACCAAGAAGAAGAGAAAAGCAAAAGACACGACAAAAGGGAGGAGGGCCGACTGCTGCTGCGGTGGTCCGGCGAGTGGTCGGCGGTGCTAGCCGAAAGAGGAAGAAGACCGAAGGGGAGGGGGGAGCCGAGTGAGGAGAGAGAGAAAAGAAGAGAGGAGAGAAAATTAGGGTGAGTAATTTTTAGTGTGGGAAATTTGGGTTTAGTTTGGGTTTATATAGGTCACCCCTTGTGGGTTTAGGGAAATGTGTTTGGGCTTTTAATAATCAATTAATGATTAGGTGCTTGAGTTGAGTTGGGCTCCTCTAACCAATTTAAAAATCTTTTACACTACAACTCAAAATAATTAAACTATTAAATAATTTTCAAAGTATGACTAAATAAATATTTGATTATTTTAAAACATTAAATAATCCCTTTGACTTTACAATAGTCAACACTTAAGAATTTAATTATTTAAAAACTAAAATATATATAAATGTACATTAAAATATATTTATAAAATTCATAAAATTGTGGGGGATTACAAATGGCGAATCGATATTTTCGGTTACAAAACCGAAATGTCTTTTCGGGACGGTTAACGACCAACAAAATATCCATAGAGCTGTCATTTTGGCTCAAACCTGATAGCCAACTGAACTGAATAAACTGAACAGAAGGGACCCATAACAGAAAAGCGTAATAATCAAAAGCTAACTGCATTAAAATGAATTGCAACTTAACATAATTGAAACACGAAACGTACACAAACTAAACTAAAATTAGATGCTTTAAACTGAACTGAAAATTGTTTTAAATTGAACCGAATCAAAATAATACTTAAGTAAATCGATAACTGTTTTAAATTATTTTTAACACTAACAAAACAATAACCTAAACTTAATTAGCTTACTACATCATTAATGAATAATGACATAACACCTTAATTTAAAAAATTCATATATTGCAAAACCCAATATCCTGCACCATACATAACTTTAGTTTACAAAACTGATTTATATTTGTTGTGTTGTTCGTGGTGCACGTGCACTATGACATTCTTGGAATCCTGGTATAGGCATTTCGGTTCAAGTTATGTGATTTTATTTCTATACGTTACTATTAGGGTTTTATTTTAATACCGCAAGTGAACGGTGTCGTAGCACATATCGAGTCGAATTCAGGGAGGTGCAAAATTGAATACTAGTTGATTTTAAACAATGAAATAGTTATACAATCCAAATATCAAGAAGAATATATAAACTAATAGCTAAACTAATAACAAAAGATTATCAACGATTATAACTATGATAATTAAACACTAAGATTAAGCATCACCACCAATATGAATTGATCAAAATATAACTCCTATGCCAGTTATTCAATTATAACTTAGACGAGATTGACTTTCCCTTATGACTCAGTAATAAAGTACAACTACGAATCGAAACTAAATCCTTAGTCATTCATACCTAAAACTTACTTTCGTGATAGTAAAAGACCTAACTAACATGTATGTCTCCTATTTTCATGGCTTACACATACACATAATTAAAAGCATTAAGAACCAATGTCAAATAATTCCCAATTCTAGTTCTCACCTATTTTCATGGGAGAATTCAAATCAATGACAAGACTATCTAAATCAAGACCCAACTTTCGTTGATAAACACCATTAATAAAATAACAATTTAGCAACAAACAAATAATTCTAATTTCTACTCCAACTTTCGTTCATAATATAAAACTATGGCTAAATCAAGATGAAAATTGACAATAAGAACAATCTTATAAAACCCTAAGCATATACTCCCTCCGTCCCTAAATAGAGTGTCCATTTCTTTTGGACACAAGTATTAAGAAGAAATCATGTGTAGGACCTTAGTTGTATTAAATCATAATTAAATATACAAGTTAGTACACTTTTTTATGAATTGTTTATTGGAGAGAGAATGTGGGCCATATGGGAAAGTGGGTAATATTATAAAAGTTGAAAGCAAAATAATATTTTAATTGGTGGACCCATAGCAAATAAGGAAATGGGAAATCTATTTGGGACAAACATAAATGGAAAAATGGACACTCTATTTAGGGACGGAGGGAGTAATTTAACAACATGGGAATTAGAGGCAATTTACATGATCAATCCATATTAGGGCTCAACTCAATCTTAGATAAAAAGACTACTCACTACTCATAGCAATAAAATCAACAAACATAACTGAAAACATGATTAAATAAACAAAAGAGGATGGAAAGAATAAAACTTGATTAATTAATAGTACTTGAATATAAGATGAATCTCCAAAACAGCAATTGGAAATAAACTAGGGCCAACTAGAGACAAAACCTAAGAACAAAATAACGTGTAACTTGAATAATGAATAATATCTCATAACCTAATTGGAAATAATCCTCCAATATAAAATTGTATCTCCTAACACTAGTAGGAAACTAAGTTACAAGATAATGAAGGTCAATTAAATCAGTAAAGAGGCGGAATTAAGTGATCTGCGCGCGCGTAGGAAGTCTCAGCAAAACAGGGCCAACTTGCCAAGCCGATATCTCCCAGGATATAACTCTTCTTGGACCGTGAAACCTATTGTTGGAAATCTCTTCAAGCCTAGTTTCCAACGCCACTGGAATTATCCAATTATCAATATCGAATCAAAAGTTATGGATAAAAGAGTCATCATGACTCAATTTCTACAATTCTTTTATTACATTCCAACTTTGTTTTAGTTCCAATTTGCCCTCAAATATATACATAACGATCCTTATCAACGTAGTTTCCTTCCAATTGCTCCAAAATACTAAAGCTTTTCCAATAATACTCCAATTATGTTCTCAATACCTGAAATTCATCAAAGAATACCAAAAACACACGAAAGGAGTAATACTTCGCAACTTAAGTAATTATATGCAACTATGAACTACAATGCACCTAAATGCTCCTAAAATGCAACTTATTTGCACCTAAAAACTATATAAAAGTATGGTACTTCAGTTACTTCTAATGTGTTCATTCAACTATTAGAATTTTAGATAGTTGTTCTGAATTTGTAAATACAAATCTACGAGAAGAAAAAAGTTAGATACAAGTCAAATTTAATAATACTCTCTCATAATAGTTACACTTTGCCTTTTCACACTTGCCAATGTATATGTTTGAACATTAATATCCTAATATTTTATTTTTAAAATAATAAAAAGTTGATATACCAAAAGCATATCGAGACGAATCAAACAAGATATCATATGACTATATTTTAAGTCATAAATTACATTATGTATTGAAAGATTCAAAATATGAACAACTTATTGAAACTTCCAAATAGAGAATATAGGAACACGGAGGGTGTAGTATATATTAACACAAAAAAGTAAACTTCAATCTTTTCTCCCTTGAATCCATATGAGTTCCATTCTTCAAGTCGCAACAACAAATAGCAAACCACAAGGAAACCTGGTACATTTTCGTAAAACTTTAGGGATACTTGGTGAAAAATCTGTTGTTTATATATATGAAGAACGAATTATGTTGTCGTGTAATGATTTTCTAGCACCAGGTTGCATATGGTTTCCTTCTCAAGACTAATTAGTTGTTGGCTTGGGCGATGCCCTGGATCATTTACCAATGTGAATTTGAAGTCTTAAATCAAACCCTTGAGAGAAGTGGGAAAAAAGAGTTATATATATTGAGTTGTGCTCAGAAAATGATATTCTAGTTCCTTAAATTTTCTACATGATAAATTATAATATGAATTACTCATCAATATAACCCCCGGCATAAAAGAATATATATATATATATATATATATATATATATATATATATATATATATATATATATATATATATATATATATATATATATATATATATATATATATATATATATATATATATATATATATATATATATATATATATATATATATATATATATATATATATATATAATTATAATTACTTACAAATTAAAGAATATGATACAATCTTGTTTTCGAAATTTAGGTTAATTTGTAAGAATATAACCGATGTAATAGTGTTAATTCCGGAGATTATAAAAATTTGAAAGTTTTTTTTATATAAGAATACTGAAAGGTAAAAGACATGCTATTATTAACATTAGCTTAATAAATACTTATATATACATTTGTATTTAATCGTTCTAAAAATAGAAATATTATCTTGTCTTTAAATAATTTCTTTTCCTACAAAGACCAACACGAGATTGTAGAGTAGTTAGTTAGTGCATTTGCATCTCAAATAAATAGGTTATGAGTTCCAGTCTTAAAATACATATTTTTATTGTTAATATGTCTCATTTGATTGTGTGGGGAGTACGCATGACAACATGACATGTTTTTACCTTGGGTTTTACAAGTTGCAAGATTTTCAACAAACAAATAATAACATTTTTCTCAAAATCATACATTCTTAAAATATTAAAACTATATTGTTTAGCGAGAGGGTGCACCGTCCCTCTAGGTGCATTTAGGTGCATGTTTCTATTTGCTATTTGCCTCCCCTTTTTTATATACCGTATTTTTTCTGTTTTTCAGATCAAACCCGTTATCTATCAGACTATCACCACAATCACCATTACTGCTCCCTCCCTCTTCTTCTTTCTCCTTCGTCCTCCTCTCTCCTCCCGGCTCCTCTTCTTTCTTCTCTCTCTTACAATTGTTAAAAGAAATAGAAAAATATTTTTTTTGCTAAAAAAACCCCCAAAATTTTTAGGTTCCATTATGGTGGAACCGCCTTATTTTTTAGGTTCCCACATGGTGTAATCTTTCAGTCTCTTTGGAGGATACCATGGTAGAACCCAAAAAAAGGACTGTTCCACCATGATAACACCTAAAAGAACGAATGGTTCGATGACATTTTTTTCCAGATGAAATAAACCAAAAAAAAGAAATACATATAAAAATAAAGACGGTTGTAGTAAAATATTGGCAGTAAATAATGGCACCCCTTGTTTAGTTAGGTTGTAATTTATCAGAACGGACCTTTTACATACTACTCCATCAGTCCCCCAATAGACTTTCCGTTTCTCCTTTTCACGTCTGCTAATGCATGTTTTGTATCATTAATATCTTTAATTACATATTAGTAAAAATTATAAAAGTTTGATTTTCGTAATCTACACAATGAGACGAATCTAACAAGACCCATCTTGACTGTTTTTCCTTACCTATTGAAAAAAATATGAAAGATTTCCTTTACTTGTGAATAGTACCAAAAATAGAAATGGAAAGTCTATTAAGGGATGAAGGGAGTACTTTTTGTGAGAAACAACTTTTATAATTTTTCTGGCAACTTTACACCTTAAAATTTTATTTTTTTTGCAAGAAACAACCTTACCCTATTTTCCGACGTTGACTTTCCAACGTTGACCCACTTCAATTCCTCATGTGCTCTACATGTGCGTCAAATTTATACACTCTTTTGAGGAAAAAATGGAGGGGAAAGGGTATGGCAAAAGGAAAAACCCGATGCACATTCAGCATTAATAGAAAAAGTGGTATATAAAAATGCGAAAACCGGTAGGTCAATGGCGGAAACCGATAGGTCAAGGCATGAAAATATGGTAAGGTTGTATCTCACAAGAAAATAAAATTTTAAGGTCTTAAATTGCCAAAAAAATTATAAATGGTCGTTTCCCAACAAAAAGTGATATCTAAAAAGTCTGTTTTGACAAATTATCCTTTAATCTAACTTTTGGTGATGTAGATATGAATTGAGTAGAGGCCGCGGTTGCGGATTCTGGCTCCTTGGACTAGTTGATACTCTTGCCCACGAATCCATCAAAGTTTGAGCAAGCCTTCTGATTGAATTAGTCCTTATCATAGACCATTTGATTTTGTCCGTTTCAAATCGAATTTTAATCATAAAATTTCACGGCAACAATATCATACTAATGTACCATGCACAATGCACTTTATGAGGAACAATGTAAATGTGCAGGGCTTAAGTCAATGATTAGTGAAATTAAAAAAGAATGTGTATGATCAATTGCCAATAGTCCAACATTAGTCTATGAAGACAACACAATCTGTATCACCCAAATGAATAGGGGTGTTTGGTTAAAAGAAAATAAGGTATGAGGTATGGGTTTAGAATGACTAAAACCTATACCTTAGTGTTTGTTTGCAATATTTTACATTTCTAAACCTATACCTCAAAGCCATAAGGTATGGGGTTTAGAAACCCGGGGAGGTGGGTATGACTCATACCAAACCTTCGGGCATAAAAATAAAAGAAAAAATTCATTCCAAGATAAATCCAAAACATGGAATCAAGTATCGAGTTCAACCCCATACCATCCCTGATTTCATTCCTTATTCCAAGCCTATACCACTTTGTGAACCAAACCCTAAAAGGGGTACATCAAGGTAAATAGAACGAAGCATTTTACGCCAAATCTTTTCATTGCACATGATCTCCAAAAAGAAAAAGAAAAAGAAAAAGAAAAAAAAAAAGATTGAGATCCAACAAGTTCGCTGATGTGAAGATTATTTCAAATAATTTCAATGTTACATGCAGAATCTGCTTCTGTCCACACAAGAATACAGTGGACATGATAACCAAGGGCATAAATTGGTTAAAGTCCGCTCTCAATAAATATTATTCCTCAGAATTCTAAAGCAATGATGATACTAACACTTAACTACCACCTTGAACGTTAAACAACTAGTAGTATTTTATCAGATTACTCTATTCGAGCTTAAATAGCCAGGGGCTTATAGAGTACATCTGGAAAAATGTAGATTACAATTGGTCATTGTTTCTTCCCCATGATACCCTTTACTGAGTCTAAGATACGGATATAATCGAAGAAAAGAGATGATTCCTTACCCTCGAGCCCATCCCTACTTACCCTATTACTACCTGCTAGATTGTTGCAAGGGCTTCCTCCAATAACCAAATCAAAGCCCCCAAATGAACTTATTAGCTGCTCCAACCTATCATTAGTCAGCTGCTGCACATCAGCAATATCTACCAAAATACCTTTTTGGTTAGTCTGTTCCCACCAACTCCTCTGAATATTTCTATTTACTTCAGCAATTTCCACTGAAACAACAGTTTTTAAAGGTATGCCCAGACGATGAAGAGCAACTTCAGCACCTCCTATTCCAGAAAAAAAGAGAGAGCACTTTGATACCCTCTGGGAACAAATCTTTCAAGACAGAAAGGTGGTAGGCAACTGTATCAACCTGAAGTTTGGAATAAAAATGAAAAGAAGATAACAGAAGGTCATACTTTACAACTAGGGAATTTAGGAACATAAACAAAAGATCTTAGCATACCTGGAATGAGTTGCCAAGTTACTTAAATCGATCTGTCCTGCTTATTCCACCTCCCCTTGTGTGGTTTCTAGGAAAACCTAACAACATTTCTACTTCATCGGGTTCAAGGGGGCAACCTTATTTCTCCCAACCCAAACCAGATTCCATTTCCTACATTCATCAAGCACGTACTTCTGAACATGGATAGGCGGGTCACCATCATAATCTTCAAGAGCCTTGCGGATCCTCTCTGTCAGCTTTGCACTACCAATTGCGGTTTGCAGACAGTTAAGCTTCGTTCTTGTATCCCAATGTGGCCACCATTTCCTAGTCAAGGGCAATGCCTCATGGATGGAGCGAGGGGAAGAGGAAGAAGTGGGAATCGGTTTTCTATTGGAAGGTTATGAATATATCCTCTCTTCCTTGCAGCAGCACAAAAGTACTTCGAATCAACAAACTCAGGTTCAACATCATACAAAAAACGGGAGATTGTGTCCCAAACTCCTTTAGGAGCAAGTGCCACATTTTCATAATAGAAGTACGGAGGAGCTAAGGCGGTCTCCGGTAATCTTCTATGAAAAGGAAGACTTGGCTCGGTAGGAACTCCAAACCCTATCATGGGTTTGGGAAGGCGAATCTGCTCTTCATCTTCAAAAAGCCCCTTTTGCTTCTTTCTCTTTAACTCGTACTCAAGCAGCTTCCTCTTCTTAAAAAGCTGCTTAAAACAATTTATAAGCATTATTAGTTTTCTTAAAGAACACTGTTATGCATTGAGAGAGGGAAGGGGTAATATTGAATGTACAACATGATTAGTTTAGCTTGGAGAGAAATCAAGTTAGCTCTATGAACTAAGAGAACAGAAAATTATTGAGAGTTTCCTCTAGTTGTTAGCTTGGGATTGTGTCAATTTACTCGAATACTCTATATCTACTTCTATCTTTGAATTTTCTGTGTTTTACTTTATTAATAAAAATCATCATCTTCTTCCCTTAAATTTATTCGGCCAGATTTCTGTTCATTAACAACTTGTGCCAAGTCACTCGAATACTTGATATCTATCTTTAATTTTCTGCATCTGTTTACCAATGATAATTATCATCTTCTTCACTTGAATCTATCTGCCCAGATTTTCAGTTCATAACTTGGTTTCAGAGAACGCTTTTATGGGTGAAATATTGGCGTCTAGCCGTCTATTAACATGCCCAGATTTCAGTTCATAACTTGGTTTCAGAGAATGCTTTGCTGGGTGAATTATTGGTATCTATTAACATCTCGCTCCGCTTCAATTCAGTTGAGCAGGAGCTCGCTGAAATGCAAAACTCCATCAAGCAGCATAGGTTGAGATCCGAGCAGAATTGCAAATCCAAGAGCTCCCCATTAAATTTGGGTCTGAGCCCAGCCGCAACCCACCCGCGAAAGAAGCTTTCCAGCTCCTCTAGTTCTCGGCAACAGCGCTTGTTTGATGGATCGCTCGTATGAACCAGAAGTTGGCCAAGTTCATGGAGAATCAAACTCATTTTCAAGCTAAGAGCTCTCCCAAGAAATCAAAGCAAATCCACCAAAACCAGTTAATGGAAATTGCCGGTGATGCTGCTGATGGAGGAATAAGTGGTGTAAAAACCAGAGGTCCACGAGATTTTGGCAGTGACAGATCCAACTTTTGGATCTAGCGAAGGGTCCAGTGACTTTCGGTGGCTGAGTGGAGGAGGCGATTTTAAGCATGGTGATTTTGATAGTAGTAAATTTGGTGTATCAGTGTTCATGCAGGTGTTACACTGGTGATGGTCAACAAGGATTTATCGGCAGTGGTACAGATGGTGGAGTGAGTCGAGGTGAAGGGAGGCATTTTCTATTGGCAGCTCCAGCAGACCCGTAGCCCATAGGACTGAATTTTGTGGTGGCTCCGGAGGTGGACCTGAGCACATTGTTGGGGTAGGTAGCCTGGCCAGTGAAGGGGGCTCAGACTCGTGACTGAGCGAAAGTCGTGGACTAGGTGTTGTATTGGTGAAACAATTGGAATTGTTGACCATGCCAGAAGGAGAGGAGGAAGAGAAGTCGAAGGAGGATCTGTGGGTTGTGGATCTGGAGGTGGTCCCGGTCATTTCATCGGTGGGTTCACTGGTGGTGCTTGTGGCGGTTCTGTTGGAGGAGTTAATGCTGATGAAGTAGGTTGCCGAAAAGGGAGAGAATCAGAATAGGGTGCCAAGGTGATACTGAATGAGAGCAGGGAATGAAAGGGGAACTTCCTAGAAGGGCACATGTCTAGGCCTTCTGATTAGAACCCCATTGTCTATCCTTCAAAACTGGCAAGACCTCTTACTGATATTTCTCACCCTGTGCCCACTTACTTCCTCAGCCCAAAATTTAAACACTGATTACCCCAACACCCAACTTAGACATCAACCAAACTCAATGGTTATTAAACCCATCCATTTTTCGCACACGTTTGAGTCCACAACACTCAAACCAACAATCACCCAGGAGGAGCTTGAGCGACTGTGGGAACAGAGTTTCAAAGAGTACATGGACCAACGCTGTCAAGGCCGGAAATTTGGTGCTACTTCCAATCCACCTTGAGGATAAGACAGAAGTTTTGGTGGCCGGTAGTGTTATGCATTGGGTATAGGTGAGGGGTAATATTAGAAGTACAACACAATTGGTTTAGCTTGGAGAGAAAGCAGGCGAGTTAGCTCTATAAATATAACAGAATAGAGAGATAAAGGCATGAAGAAAATTATTAAGAGTTTCCTCTAGTTGTTAGCTTGGGAGTGTTCATGTCACTCGAATACTTGATATCTTTTAATTCTCTGTATTTCAGTTTATATATAAATTTCATCATCTTCCTTAAATTTATCTGCCCATATTTCAGTTCATAACAACTTGTGTCAAGTCACTCAAATACTTGCTATCTATCATTTCAATTTTCTGAACCTCAGTTAATTAATGAAGATCATCATCTAAGTTTATTCAGTTCATAACAACTTGTGTCAAGTCACTCAAATACTTGCTATCTATCATTTCAATTTTCTGAACTTCAGTTAATTAATGAAGATCATCATCTAAGTTTATTAACAACTTGTGTCAAAACACTACCTTTGGTTGTTTTGGTGGATCAACATATGTACTATCAGATGCCCTCGCCATTTGAGCAGCACATAAGAAGTCAGCTAGTTCTTCAAGTGAGGAGTCTGGACCTACATGCCGAAAAGGTTGAAACAACTATTAGAATCACATGTGAAGAGGGGGAAAAAAGAAGCTATGGTGCATCACAACACAAGCTAAGGTAACTATAAGGACCTCAACTTTGAAAAGTTTAGGGTTAAGATCCTCAACCTTTTTTGTTTAGGGTTAGGGACCTGAAACCTAACACTGTTATAACTCTGTTGACTTCTCAATATTTTACCTTAAAATAAAACATTTTTTTTTTACTTGTTAGTAGTACATAGTATATTTCTAGACTCCTTTCTTCTTTCTTGATTGAGTGTCCAACCAATTTTTTACTTTTTAACACTTAGGCTAATATCTTTGTCACATAACATTCCTAAACCTTTCACAGATTCTATTTCTTAATAAAGCAAAAAAAAGTTCCAGGAAAAACGGAGACGAGTTTTCATCCCATTTCACAATATTACAATGAACATCTTTGCAAGAATTTTCAACCTCCGCCATCTCTAAGTGTCATCTTAGTGTTTATATTACATACATGGTATTCTTGTTCTTGCTTGGTTTGTTAGTTTGTAATTTGTACATGCTTGCCATATGGTGAGGAATTTTATTTTAATATGTAGTTAGCATCAGTTATCTAAATAAAAAGAGCTTGACTTTATTTGTTTAGGGTTAAGGATCTATAAAGTCATCAAAACAGATATTTACACAATCAAGTGATGTAAATAGAGAATACTAAGTACTTAAAAGTTCTACAGATATTGTTGCACATACCACATCTTTCTATTGCTATTGAGACTTCTTCCAGGGATAACCCATGTCGGTCAAAAACAATAGTTTCTGCTCCTTTTCTGACAAAGGGCCGGGGACGTTTCCCTGCAATCGACAATAAATATGTAGTTACAAGATCCTCAATCTCAAATAAAATAGCAATTCATAATTCAATATTATACACCTTGAAATTCTTTTATGCCCCGGGGGAACAAAGTAAACAATCATCATTATAATATAGCAACACTCAACACTATTGATGATTGACAAAAGAGGAATTTGGGAAAAATGCAAATTATATATTGTTAGGAGAAGTATACAAAGACAACATGGTACATGAGTAAATATGTGAGTCACCTCCATTCCGGGGACCAACTATCTGAATCAGACAAATCCTCAGGGATATTTTTCTTCATAATCTGAGGACCAGAAATCCGAATCAGCATCGATCTTCTGATCAGAGTCAGCATTCTTAACATGACCAAACACGTCATTAATTCTCTCAGCAAAGACCCCATTTTGCTCTCTTGCTGAAGGCTTTCAATATCTGGCACATCTGAAGGAGAGCTTTCCAAGGCCTGATAATCAATAACAAGTCAATGCCCAAATATAGAAAAAGAACGACAAAAGTTGAAGAGACATACATTAGAAAAATTCAATACATGACACCATCTTGCAAATCTGCTAACCATTTCATTGGATGAAGTCATAAATGATTATTCCAGGAACAAACAAGGAAATAAGCTGTGTGCCCATCCTTCATATATTATGAGTGTAATGCAGGCAGCATTACAATGTCAGCGTTCAAAATAACATAACTGCCTGTTGTGTGAACTGTCTCAGGCGGATATAGTCATGGCAGGTGCATCCTTAAGCTCTTGTCCTCCTTTAGTTTTGTTTAACAAAGGTATGGAATAAATCTTGGCCCTATCTTTTTACATGTTATAGCATTAACATGCAATACAATGAAAAGGTAGATTTTTTATAGCCCATTTATGTAATAGGCGATTTTCTGTGATATGAAGTAGGATTTATAAGAATGACTGCATGGTTTAATAGGGATGTGTGCCTCTCTTGGTCTAGGTGTGTGCCTCCACGTCCAGCCTCATGCCTAAGCTCCAAGAGCTTTAAGAGCATCTTACGTCATTTAACACTGTCCTGACCTCAAATATAATAGGTTTCAATGTAGGGAACAACTTGCTTGATAGAGGAAACCGAGTTACCAGAGTCGAAAGAGGTACTGAGGTAGCCTGTTCTAAGCAATGATTCTAGATAATGATATAGTCTTTAAAGACAGAAACACAAATACACGTCTTTTAACACTGTCCTGAGCTCAGATAGAAATAATGAAATGAAGGGGCTCGCTTTGACCGTTATGAGTAGGTAAGTGGGTGAGCCCTTCCCTGTCTTTTTTTCTATCTCCTCGTATCACATTCTCATTTTGTTCTGCTCTATTTTCAAATCTCCGTCAATACCTCGGCGTAGGTTCAGGATAATCTTTTGTCCGGGGCTATTTACAGCTAGCGAATTAAGAATTCTCGGATGCACTAGCATTTTGCTATGCTACTAATACTTGTACTTGCTCTGCTTTTCTGCCCAAGCCTGAGATTCATAGAATTTAATCTAGGAAACAGCTGCAAAGCAGAGAAACCTAAGTCCAAAGAGGCAGCTAGATTGTAAGCATTAATTCTAGATATGATATTGTGTACTCCATTTTCCAGGACACACACACACCTGAAGATGGAGATCGAGAAGATAATAATATCTCATTAAAGTTCTCCAGGACTCTAAGGTGGATTCTTGGTCGTGGATAACAAATTTTGAGCACAAGCTTAGTTTTTAAAAAGCAAG
>CANSZD010004132.1:0-131613 GCA_947648045.1 Beta corolliflora
CATAGTATTTCTTTAGGATCTTTAGCATTCGACAATTTTTAATTGCTCGTCCATACTCTTTAAAATGAAAGAGCGGGAGCAATCTTCTTGCCAGGTATGACATAAGGACCTTCCGGTTAACGGTCGGCTTTCCTCGATATGCGTCTTGCCGGTGGCATTGCGAAGGACCGGGTCGCCAACATCTAATGGCCTCTCCATGACTTTTTTATTGTAAGCCTTGATGATCCTATCTTTGTAGCGGCGCTCTCAGTTACGCCATGAGCCTTGTTTGCCGGCAAGAAGTCTAGGTCTTCCCTAAGTGCTTGGTCATTCTTTTGCAGTGCTTGGTGCTTTGATCCGGTAAGAGGGTAACCCCACCTCTACCGGCATACAATGCTTCGTCGAAGGCTAACTGAATGGGCTCTCTCCGGTTGCTTCCTTCTCTCGTTGTTCTGTTTGACCATAGCACACTGCCGGTACCATATCGCCCATCTTCCTTTAAATTCATCAAGCTTTTTCTTGAGCGTTTAGGATGCTGCTTGTTCTCGCGGCCTCTGCTTGTCCGTTGCTCTTGAGGGTGGCTAAAGGCTGAGTATGCAAATTTTACCCGAAATTCCGTTAAGAAGGCCTGTACAGGACGGCAATCGAATTGGACGCCATGATCAAAGCCGATAGCCGTGGGGATCCCAAATCTTGTCATAATGTTTTACCAGATGAATTTCTTGACCTGATTTGCCTTGATTTTTGCTGTCGGCTCTGCCTTTATCCACTTGGTAAAGTAATCAATTCCCACTATTAGGAACTTTCTCCCCCCGGTTGCTGTGGTGAACGGTCCCAAGATGTCCATTCCCCACTGTGCGAACGGGATCGGGCATAGGATAGGCTGCAAATCGTTGGCTGGCTCGTAATGACGGGAGCGTATCTCCTGGCACTTATCACATCTTTTTAACGTAGCTCGGGAATCCGCCAGCATACTTGGCCAATAGAATCCTGCTCTCAATGCCTTTAGTGCCAAAGCTTTTCCATAATATGGTTGCCGCATATACTTCATGTATTTCTTCAAGGATCTTCGCGGATTCCCAATGCGGTTGCGCATTTAAGCTGAGGCAAATGAATGATTTGTATAGCTCATTTTGGTATATGACATACCAGGTTTGCTTGTCGCTTCAATTTCTTGGCGGACGAGGATTATTCGGAAGCGTCCCAATCAAACATGACGCCACCAGCTCACTAAACCACTCTCCCTGCTGGTTTATACTATTGACGGTTACGGCCTTTTCTGTGATGCTCTTTTCCTTCAAGATGTCGACCGTGACGGTTCTTTCAATGCTAAATGAGTCAGAGCTTGCCAACTTGGACAATGCGTCCGCTTTTGTGTTCTCGGCCTAGGTATCGCTTGAATCTCAAAATGATTTAATTTGAGCTATAATTCCTTGGCCTTTTCAACGTATTTTAGCATGTTGGCCTCTCGACTTCGAATTCTCCCCTCGCTTGGCCGCTCACCAACCGTGAGTCCGTTTTTTAAAGCACTTTCTTAGCACCCGGCGCCAAACACATTCAGTCCGGCAATTGCCGCTTCATATTCTGCGTCGTTGTTGACGCCGGGAAGGCGAACTTGATGGCGACTGTAAGAATTTCCTTCAGGGGCTAGTGCGTCATCACTATACCCGCCCAGATCCGCTAACGGACGATCCGTCGACTTCCAGTAGCCAGACTTCCTTTTTGCTCCACTTCTTCCCTCATATGAGGCTTCCACGATAAAGTCTCACCAGGCTGCGCGCTGATAGCAGTCTCTAGGCTTGCACTGATATGTCATACTCCGATAGTTCAACGGCCCATTTCGTAAGCGGCCGGAACTATCCATCTTCTCGCAACGTTTTTCTAGCGGCTAGTTGGTTAAAACTTGAATGGGATGGCAGTCGAAGTATGGTCGAGCTTCCTAGCGGCGATATCACGGCTAAAGCCATTTTCTCCACTAATGGTAATGGCTCTCGCCCGATTAAGGATGTGGCTGACGAAGTATATTGGGCTGCGCCTCTTTTCTTTTTCACCAATAACACGGCCTAGGATTGTCTTGCGAGGCCGAGATATATAGTTGTCACGTCTCGGGCCTCGTGCCTTGTAATGGTGGGTAGCTTCGAAGTGCTCTTTTTACCGCCAGAATGCTTTGCTTGCTTTCCTCTCCCCATTCGAACTTCTTATTCCCCCTTAGCGTAAAGAAAGGCAAAGCTTTGTCTGCTTGATTTTGAAATGAATCGAGTGAGGGCCGCCATTCTCCCTCGTTAGCTGAATATCCTTGACGCTTTTGGGCTCAGCGGCGACAATGGCTTGGACTATGTCCGGGTTTGCACTCAATCCCCTTTACTTACCAAAAGCCTCAAAATTTCCTCGCTCTCACCCCAAAGACACATTTCTTGGGTTGAGCTTCATCTTATATTTCCTCAAAGTTCGGAAGTCTCTTTCCGAATCTCGTCCAAATGTTCGGGTCGGTTTTACTCTTGACGATGGAGTCGTCAACATATGCTTCCGATATTCCTCCTCTCGTCATGAACACTTTGTCGACCAGCTTTTGATAGGTCGCCCCGCACGTACGAGTCCGAACGGCATCGCCTTATAATTGTATACTCCACATCGGTGATGAACGCAGCTTTTTCCTATCGGCCTAGAGCAAATTGATTCGATGATAGCCCGAGAAGGCGTCCATAAAGCTTCACGAATCCATGACCGCTAGTGGAATCTACTAGCTTGTCTATCCTCGGTAGCGGATAACAATCCTTCTGGCAAGCTACGTTGAGGTTCAGTGAAGTCCACGCACATCTTCCATTAGTCGTTAGCTTTTTTACCATGACTACGTTGGCCCAACCATTTCAGGTAATCGCATGGCTCGGTCAAAGTCGGGCCGCCAACAGCTTATCAACCTCCTCTCTTATGGCCTTGTTCTTTTCGGCCGAAAAATTTTCCTTCTTTTGCTTGACACAGGGTCGGACAAACGTTATCGGCATTCGGAACGATGTACCATCACGGGGTCTATTCCGGCATCTCATCCGGCGAGAACGAAGACGTCTGCGTTTTCTCTTAGGAGAGTCACCGGGTTGACCCCGACCTTTGGGTCCATGTCTGCTCCAAAGCCCAACTTGTCCTTGGGATCATGCGCCAGCATCTCCTTGCTTTGTTTCTCCATCCGGTTTGGGCCTTGAGTACTGGTCGCACGGATTCAGCTCTTCCATTAAAACATCCATCTCCTCATCCCCTTTCTCGAGCCCTTCCTCATTTGCCAGCTCTCCTGCAGGCTCGCCTTTGTTTCCTGGTTGGCGGATTCAGATTCTTCTACCCTAAGACTCTCCTTGGTTGCTTTAATCTTTGTTAGTAGCATGATTTTGCCATTTCTTGATTTCCTCTCAACTTTGTTGTCGTCCCGAGATTGGGAAACGTGTACAACATAGTCAAATGATAGGTCGACACAACTCCTTGGACGTCATGGATGAAAGTGGCGTCCGATAATTGCGTTATAAGCTCCGGGCACGTCACCTACTAAAAACTCATACATCGCATCCCGAACGTTCTCATCCTTCCTTCCTCGACGGTAAAGGTTCTCGGGCCCTCTTGGAATCACTGACGCCCCCGTGAAACCTATCACTGGGTAATGACAGAGCCGGATGCTCCCGCCAATCATCAATTTTTCAAAAGTTGAGAAATACGGAATGTTTGCGTAACTTCCTCCGTCTACCGGGATTACGTGGATCAAAGCAGTTTGACACTTTCGTGACCACCGGAGGTCATCATGAGGGTAGACGACATGCTTTGCATCTTGACCAAGTGGAAAGACATGACGGGCATTGCTGCGGCCTTCTCCACTGCATGCTTTCATTGAAATTGACACACGTGTCCGAATTCTTTGGACTTGCCTTGGCCCATTGATGCCTCTCCATTTATCTGGACCGCCACTTATAACGTGAATCCCCCGGTAATCCGCGATTGTACATTCCGGTTATTTGGGCTTTACCACGTCTCCGTCCTTTGATTGTGCCTTGTATTGAGTGAAGTTACCCCGTCTTATCGGATCCTCCGGGTTATCCTTCAAGTGCCCGCAATTCTCTGTAGTGTGACCGTGATCATAGTGAAAGTCACACCACTTGCTCTTGTCCACGATTTTTATGAAACATTTGCTTAGGACGTTGCCATTTATCACTTGTCCTTGTTCATCTCGATATGTCCGAGCCCTTGAGGTCGTGAGTTTGCGTATATGTATCAAATTTATCTTTGTACTCGAACCTTTCGCGGTCATTTCCTTTCTTGACCACATTTGATTCCTCGCTTCCTTTCATCTCGACCGCGATCATTTTCGCGACCTTTCTCTCTCTTCACGCTTATCATCCTTCTTCTTTTTAGGCTCACCGACTTTATTCGTTTGCGGCCTTGTCAAACTCTCTTCCCCCGATGAAATCGTTTTGCCTTCCCTTAATATCGCTCAGTGGATGTGAAGGTTTTACGCCCGGATAACTTCTAAACGCGGACCCTTCCCTCGGCCGGTCATCAAAGCTAAGGCAGCCCGCCCTGAAGGCGGGAATGGTGACCGCCTCGGCAGCATTGAAACGACCGGCGAAATCTCGTGTGCTTTCATTTTCCCTCGGTTGATAGATAACAACTCGCCCGTTGTGCGCTCGCCAGCGCCTATTACTCACGAGTGAGTGCCGAACATTGATGAAAGCCGAGGAAAAGCTAGAAACATTACCACCCCTTATGCTTTTAAACCATGTCTGGGCAATCCCGGTCAAAGTAGATGGGAAAACCTTACACCGGATAGCGTCCACAGTGTATAAATACATGTGCCCCTCGTGCGGCCACATGATCGTCCGGGTCCGAGAGTGCCATCATACTTGCGGGACGGCATCTTGATTCGCGGCATGGGGTGGTTCAAGATTTCTCGGAATGAAAGGGCCTTTTTAGGGCTTGATCAATAAGTGTCCGCCGGCGAGTAATTGCTTGCGCCATCGATCTTTGTGTTCCCGGCGAGAACGACTTTGATTCTTATCTTGGGAATTGTTGAGATCCTCGTTTCTAGAATGACTTCCTCATATTACGGGTCCTCAATTTGCCTCTCCAACTCGGCGTCCCTCCCGATTGAAGGTCCGCATTCTTCTCAAGGGGGTGCCATCGACGTTGCGACCATTCATGGTCGACATACGCCTACGAAGCCGACGACCCTCGCATTAGGAGTGGGGGTGTTGTTAGGGCGAGTACCCGCTTGTAACATTTGGATGAAAGACGCTATAGTTTGTAGCTGCTCGGGGAGAATTGACTTAGTTTGAGCCGAGTTGAATGATCCGCTACCGGTGTTTACCTGGGACACATTGTTCCCGGGAGTTTGTTGCTCATTGACGTTCCCCGGTGTCCAACTCGATGGATCACGGTCGTCATTGTTTGCTTCTTTCCATGATGGCGTTCACAAAGATGGGAGGCCCCTCCTTCTAGCGCCGAAGTTGTTTCGGTGTTGAAACGGTTGACGGTCTCGAGAAAGTCCGCCAAAGATTAGGGTTTTGACTCGTTAGTGAATAATCGCACAAGAAGCAAACGTGAACTACCCTCGGGGGATGCGAGGAAACCCCCTCCGACGCTCAAGTCGCACGTGTCCAAATAGGATTTAGGAGAGAAAGTAGAGAGAGAGATAAGAATTCGAGTGTGAGAGAATGTACTGCAGAGTAGTACTATTGGGGTATTTATAGAAGTACTATTCACCGACGGGGTGCGTAATCCTTTACACGTGTACGGTCGTGGTGCCTTTGACGGTTGAGAAGATTCCCTTATTTTACCTTGTTAGGCGACCGCCAACGTTGTCGGACCATGTTGATGTCCGACTTGTCGGAGCTGTAGGCGACATTCATCGTGTTCGCGTCGTTATGACGTTTGCGGACTTATCACTTCGGAGTCGCTAACGTACTTGGGGTTATACCCATACAATTACTACCTTTACATTGCTGCTGAAGTTTCTTCTACTTGGTGGATAAGATTCAAAGTTTGCTCCATAGTCAAAACTCTAACCTAATTTTCGTTGAAATGTTAAGAATTTGGTAAGTTTTCAAGTTTTATTGTTCTTCATTTACAATAGATGAGGTAGAAAGAAGCTAAGGAGAATTGGAGGGAAATTGGGGTAAGCACGAAATGGTAGACCCCAAAAACAGATTTAGTTATTTACGGATTGTGGTGCTTTAAGAAGAAGTGTAAGATGGATGTTTTGAGAAAATTAACTCTATAAAGTGGCTATTTTCATAAAATTCCGTTAATTATTCATAAGAATATTAGAAGTTCTTATATTGAAAAGAATATATATACTTTCTCCGTCCTTATTTTGTTGCAAATTTGCAATAGTTTAACTTCCAAACTTGCTAATGCACGCAACACTATTATGTTAATATTTTTTAATTATTTTCAAGTAAAAAGTATAAAAAGTTCATATTTTTAAATTACATATCGAGATATGCGTAATAAAATCTATATGACTATCTTTCTCCTTAATATGATTTACCAAACATCATAAGTGAAGTCTGTAAATAGCCCAAACTTCAAATTGTTGTAACTATTAAGAATGGAAGAAGTATGAGACGAATCTAACCCAACCATATGTAGCAAAAATAAAATACTTCATCCTTTTCTTTAAGTTCTACCAAACACTTTGATATAGAATTTTGACCGATTATAAATCGCTAATCGAGAGGGGCACGTTGTCAAAAAGTAAAGCGAGATCTCGCCAAAAGAGCAAAAGTTATATTGATTAGTGTGTTCCACTCAACTTTTTCTCCAAAATGCATAACTAATTATTTATAAGAACCCTACTTGCGTGTTTAAAATCCTTGGTAATTTATAAATCAAAATCTGTTTATGTGTTTGAGACACTTACTTTTTACAAAACAACCCTTGTTTATGTATTTTATATATTGAAATTACAATATTGTCCCTAATAGTCGGTAGGCTGCCCACTATCGATTAGCATTTTATCACTCATCCACAATTTTAGGACAATGACATTCAAAGGTAAATAGATTAAAAAATTGTTAAGATTTTAACACGTAATAAACCTAATCAATCCTCTTTAAAAGTGTTAGAAAATTTATCTTATCTGTCATCCTCTCAAAATTGAGTGTTAAGTTTTTGGTAATGCCTAAACAAACGAAGAAGTATATAAATTATGTAAATGTCAAACTCTTGAAAAAAGAGTTAGCGATCGACATAAAAGTGGATGCGTTAATTTTGAAGAAAGAATGCCTTATAAGCTTTAGTCAATAAAGTCGTGTAAAACCGGAGTGTGCATTTTCGGATATCGGTTCCGATCCGGAAAAACGACTTCGAACCCTATTCGAAAAGTTTGGATATTCGAAATTTTCGGATTAGATCGATCACGATATTCGATCCGAAATTCGATATCCGATCCAAAATATTTTCAAAAAAACTTTAAAGCAAGTTGACATCTAATTAATCTTTCTCATATTTTAGCAATCCAAGAATTTGAATTGATCCGAAAATCCAATTACGTTTCGATAATTTATTTAACTAAAACTCATTTAGGTAGAATTTAAAAAAAGTAAATTTCGGATTATCGAAATCTAAAAAAACCAATCGGTTCCGATCCGAGATATCAGATTACGTTTCGATAATTTATTTAACTAAAACTCATTTAGGTAGAATTTAAAAAAGTAAATTTCGGATTATCTGAAATCAAAAAAACCAATCGGTTCCGATCCAAATATCCGAATTTTTTTCCGGATATCAGATCTGAATTAGCCGATACTTAGGATCGTATCGATGGATAAACGGATCGGATAGTTGGTATCGGTTTGTTTTGCACACAGTAAGACTAGCGGTACCCAAAACCTCGTACGAAAACCCAACAAGGCAATAACCCATCTTCTCATTGAGAAAAAATACAAGAGACATTTTAGTTCCTCCCCAGGACTTTAGTACTGAAAATTTCATCAATGGAGGAGGTGGAGGGTTTTAGCAGAAAAAGCCATGAGATTGAGCCTCTTAAAGTCCTCGAATTCTACAGTGGCATCGGTAGCATGGTATCTCTCCTCTATAACACCTTCTCCATCTTCTTCCCTTTTACTATCACCTTATAATTTTGATATACAGAGATATTCTCTCATGAAAGCTGGGGTCAATGTTGAAGTGGTACAAGCTTTTGAAATCAATGATGTTGCAAATGATTTTTACCAGCACAATTTTGGGCACCGCCCATATCAGATGCTCTTATTGAGTTCTTGTAGATTGTGGGAAATTTTTTGTTTTGATTATATTCTTGTTTTTTTTTTTCCAAATTGATTTGTTTCTAATCTAACTTTAATTTCATACACTTCTTATGAAGTATTATATTTAGGCCCTGTTTTTTTGGATTTGGGAGAAACTGAACTAAGTGCCGGAAAGCTGCACATGAGAGGGTGTGAACTGAACTGCGAGGAACGGAATTGAGCCGGGCGAAAATAAGTCCCAAAGAATAGGGCCTTAGTAGTTAGTGTTGTGCAGTATTCATGTCGGGTGTACTTTTTGCTCAACATTTGAAGTCCTCTTATTGGAATATTCAACTATTGAGCCACGAGTACAAGCACTTGTTCGCTTTAGTTAAAGCTGAAAATTTTTTATCTATGGAAATATACCTGCTTAGGGCAGTTGTTTAATTGCATGTAATGCGGTTTTCGGAACATTTGGATAGAAATTTTGATTGCAAGGAACATAAATTGAAAACATGATTTGTAAGTGTCAATAATTTTTGGGACACCCAAAAAGAAAGTGTGAATACTATTTAGGGACTGGTGGTAATGAACATTTGTATGAGCTATAGCTGGAAGTCGAGAAATTTGTGACGCGTTTAAAAATCAGAGAGTTTATTGTCATCATAATCAACTAAAACTTTAGGTACTTTTGTTGGACATATTAAAGAAGATGCTGTATTCAGAAAATACAGATCCAGAAACATTTTGGAGTTACAAGATTCTGATTTCTTACGATATGTTGCAATGCTCTTCACTACTTCATCTTTCTGATTGAGATGTCTATTTCGTGATTCAAAAACTCTTCCTTTTTTAATAGTTTGTTCTATCCTTTGTGCTCCATGCTTCATAAATACGATCTGTTGGATATTATCGCTGGTTAGTAGTGAATTGGGACTCCCTCTTGTCCACAGGGTAACATTCAAAGTTTGACTGTGGCTGATCTTGATAAATATAAAGCACATGTTTGGCTCCTCTCCCCGCCATGCCAACCTTATACGAGACAAGGTGGATGGTCTATTATTTGATTAAAGTGCTGCTTTCTTTTAAATTTGTTCCTGACTGTTGTCTGAACAATATAAATGTAGGCCTCCAGAAGGATTCAAGTGATGCTCGGGCATTTTCATTTCCTCAACATTCTTGAGCTTATACCTCAGTTGTCCAGTGCTCCACTCATGCTTCTTGTAGAAAATGTTGTTGGATTTGAGGTGTGCTTCAAATGGTTGAATTTGGGCATTTAGCAATATATTATATAAATTCTTATCGTTGTTTGACCTTTCTGTTGCAGACATCAGACACTCGTAACAAGATGATTGAAGTATTGACAACAACAGGTTATCTTACTCAGGAGTTTATTTTAAGCCCATTGCAGTTTGGAGTACCGTACTCAAGACCACGCTACTTTTGTCTGGTACCTTTTTATTCTTTGCTCTTCTCCCTCTTCTTGCTCTCTATCTTTCTAAATCAGGCATGAGGACACACACTCATGCACATGTTTACTTAAGTATAGGAAAAGAGAAGAGGACAAATATAATGAACTGTGGTCCTGTGGGTTCACTGTTTCAGTCAGAGGGCATTATCCTCCTTCTTTGCTTATGGGAATACCGGAATAGACTTACCATCATGTGTGCAAACCTTTAAATGCTAGATCTATTCAAAACAGTCATGTTCTTTGTTTCTTGAATATGAAAGATGGCATTGTTAGTTCCAGAATAGCTTGGCTTTTAGATGGTCTTGGCCATTGAGTCCTTTTTTAAGTGTTAATGTTGTGAAATGTGACTGAATAATTGGTGATGTGTTTTTTTCCGGTTTCCATTTATTAATTGTTGAGCAGAGTTTTGGTGATATAATTATATTTGTTTATCATATTTTTTCCTTGTTTAGGCGAAAAGGAAACCGTCATGTTTCCAGTATTCAAAATTTAATAACCAACTGCTTTTCACACCAAAGCTGTTGTTTGGAAATGATGATGAGTTGACAAGCAATGCACCTGAGCAGTTACCGGAGAGCTGGGAAAGTATGCTCCTGTCTTGTGAGCCTGTGCAGATGTTTCTTGAAGCTGACAATTGCAGTAATCAAGATGCACCAGAATCAAGATGTTCAGATAATGCGAATTGTTCCCCTTCTTTACCTGAATTTACACACATCTGGGACAAAAAGGTTGGATCTGATGGCAAATCGTTAGATCAGTATATTGTTCCACTGAGCTTGATAGAAAGGTGGGGAAGCGCAATGGGTATCCTTAACTACCTTTGTCATTAATGGTATCTACTTCATTGTTCCAAATACATTCTACCACCGTCTCAGTACATTCCTTACATAGTTAAAGATATTGTATATCCAGATTCTAAGCGATGCTGTTGTTTTACAAAGAGCTATTATCGTTATGTCAAGGGTACTGGCTCCCTTTTAGCAACCATCCAAGTATGTCTTCTGTGAACACATGCTGATTTGTTATATATATGCCTGTGTATCTGGATATTATTTTAATGTCTATATCTGGTACATTGGTGCTTAAAACAATCTCTTCTTGTCCTCAAGTGAAATAACATTTGTTATGCTAGTAGCTATTGCCGCTTTGTTGTTGCTATCTGAAGTTGCTTCAGTGTTTTGGTTAAAGGATAATTTAGTCACAAGTTGAAATGGATTTTACTTGATTTGCAGATTCATGTTGTAAAGTTATGCTTATCAATGTCTTAACAACTAGATTAGTATCATCAGTTTTTTTTAATCTTAGCTAGTCTTGCATTTGGATTAAGTGAATATAATCAGTTATTTTGGCATATTTTTAGTATTCCTGTACATTCTTTTCACTTTGAGCTGGAATTCTAGTTCATATGGGTGGGACTCATGATCGTACTTTTTTTCTTTTTAGTTATAACGGTTTTTTCACCATATACCTCGACAAATTGGAAAATTCATCATATACCCTCAATGTTTCAAATATGCACCATATACCCCCGAGTTTTCGAAAACGTTCACCATATACCCTTTTTTCTAACTGCCGTTAACTCACCGTTAGTTTTATTTACCATTTTGCCATCATTAATCCCTAACCCTAAAATCTAAACCCTAATCGCTAACCCTAATCTAAATCCTAACCCTAAAATCCTATAGCCCCGGCCCTCTCCCCAACCCTAAGCCCGGCCCCTCCCCAACCCTAAGCCCGGCCCCCCCACCCCCACCCCCCCCCCCCTCCCCCTCCCCTCCCCCCCTCGTCGCAGCCCCCCCCCCCCCTCCCTCCCCGCCGCAGCCCCCACCCCCTCCCCCACCCTCCCCTCCCCCGCCGCAGCCCCGCTCCTCCCCTTACCGCCCAGGACCGCCATTCGATTTCCCACCCCCGGTGCACCAAACCGCCACACCATTGCATCACCGTCGACCGCCAAAACACCAACCAATGACGGCCAGTCGAGCAAGCGCGAGAACCATTGCATCACCGGTGACTGCAAACCAACTCCAACGGCGAGTGCGAGCTTGAGGAACTTGAGTGACTTGTAACAATGGCTTCCCAAACAATTTCGAAATGAATTTTCGATTCACCAATGGTTGAGAACCATCGATATTCACAACACCATCATCAATCTTGCCACACTCCCTTCGCAAATTCACCAAAAAAACACCACCACCACCCCTTGAATTTTCGTTTGAATTCTACCCAGTTCGGCGGGGAAGGGGAGGGGGAGGGAAGTAGCGACGGGGAAGGGGTGGGGTGGGGAGGGGAGATCGACGGGGAAGGGGGAGTCGACGAGGGAAGGGGGGGGGCGTGGGGATGGGCGGCGACGGTGGAGGGGGAGGGTGGGGGAGGGGTGCGGTGGTGGAGTGGAGTGGAGGGGTGAGGGTGGGTGGGGTGGAAGGGAGGAGGAGGGGGGGGGTGGTGGGTTGGGTGGGTTAGGGTTTGGGTAGGATTAGAATTAGGGTTAGTATTAGGATTAGAATTAGGGTTAGTATTAGGATTAGAATTAGGGATTAGGGGTTAATGATGTCAATATTGTAAATAACATTAACGGTAACCTAATGTCCGTTAGAAAAGGGTGTTTGGTGAACATTTTCGGAAACTTAGGGGTATATGGTGAATTTTTGAAACATTGAGGGTATATGGTGAATTTCTTGATTTGTCAGGGGTATATGGTGAAATAACCGTAGTTAAAATTTTGATTTTAATTGTCATCTGCATTTAGCTCTACAGTATATGTGTTTTGCATGCAATGACAAAAGGCCATGGAAGATCAAGTTATTTTAGATGGTCGACCTTTGCAAATTTGCTTCCATGCTTTATATAATTGATGACAACTTAGACAATTGGACCAGTGTCTGTCCCCATGGTTGCTATTGATTTGCACTAATTAGTATTTACACGTCATACAGCCAAAGATGAAGGGTAAAGCATCACCATTGAAGGACCAGGGCCTTAGATATTTCACCCCGAGAGAGGTTTGTTTCCTATCACACATTTAATTCTCTTTCTTGTCTTTTTTTCCACTGGATTTAGAGGTGATATATCAATGGTATTACTAGGTGGCTAATCTGCATTCATTCCCAAAGGAGTTTTCCTTTCCCGAACATGTAAGCCTTAGACAACGGTATGTTATTTATCTTTCTTTGTTTGGTTAGTTTTGGTATGCTACTGAATTAAGTAAATGTGGGAATGAGTGTCTAGAATCTGATGCTTTTCACTTGTCTTAAATATTACTGTAACTGTTAGTGTTGAATACACCCTTAATCTATGCCATTTCTATAAATGAGTACCTTGCATTATAGAACCTACCGTTGTCTTCAATCTTCAACTCTTGAAATTTCTGCTGTGACATTCTGCAGTTACGCACTGCTTGGTAACAGTTTAAGCATAGCAGTTGTAGCTCCCCTCATCAAATACCTATTTACGGAGCCTGAGCAATCTTGATGATTAACAATGAAGTGCCACACCAGCAATTTATACCATCTGCATCATCCACCGTCGGTATGGGAGATGGAAACAGACAACCACTTACAAATGAAAGGATGCAAGAACGTTTTTCTTGTGCATTCTTGAGTGGCTGAAGCTTGTCAGATTTTCATTCTTTGAGGCATCAAAATGTCTACATGTTTTCGTTCTGCTATCCATGACATTGTGATCCTTTGTAACAGTGAATCAAGTAATCCAATTTTGTAAGCTCTAGTTATTTACATGAAGAAAAGATGAATTTGCTCATATATTATTTCCTCAAAAGAAAAACATAAATGGATGATTCTCAAGAAGTGTGAATTGTATATCAATAATTGTTGAAATGGTGATGATCGACATGTGAGACCTACCAAAATCACAAGTGGTTGTGGGTTTCCATTAAGAAATATAGTAGCTTGAAAATGTTTTAGTTTGGAAATGCGACATAGTAACAAATTTATAAAGGTTGTAGCTTGATATTGTGGATGCTCTTATCCTTTTAACTTTTTATATATACACCATATCAAAGTAATATTTTTTTAAAGAAATTTTTGTGATATCATCAAAAGTGAGCGGTAAAATTTTATAATTTAACATACTCCTGAATTTTTGCACCAAAAAAAAAACATACTCCTGAATTTAGAAATTGAGCTATTAGTTTGAGAAGGCATGTATATTTCTAGCGTTATTATTAGGAAAAATTAATTTTAACTAATTTTTATATGTCGACTTATTGAAACAACTAGCTTTCACAGAATTTTATTAAATACATCTACCTTTTATTTTATTTTTTGATAAGGAGAGAAAACTTACCTTTTATTACACAAGTACTTCGCTACATACTAACAGATTCCATTCAAAAATCTGTCATTCATGGCCCACTTTCGTATTCTTTTCCATTTCTCCCTTATTTATTCTTTTAACCAAATAAACGCATGTACATGGACAACAAGCCAAATGAACATATATATCTATATTGGTATTAGTCTTTCATCTTTGTGTTCATAATCTAGTCCTTTATGTTCATCGTGCATATGATTCTCATTCTAGGGACGTGTGTATGTACTAATTTGGTGGAAATAAGAAAGGTGTACAAAGACTCTCCACTCTCCAAAAAATTTAGGAGCCTGCGCTCGCCCTTTTCTCCTCTTCTTCTTTTTCCCAGAAAAGGTACCATATTGCCTTCTTTCGCCTCCGAAGTATCTCCACTCTCCAGAGAATAGAGGGGACTGCGCTCGCTTTGCCTTATTTTCTCTTCACTCGGTTCGTCTCTCTCTCTTTATCTTCTTCGATTTGTCTTCAATTTCTGTTGCTTTTTCTTTAAAATGGACGATTATCAAGAAATGGAAAAATTCGGTTTAGATAATGACTTTGAGGGAGGTCAGTATATTGGGAATGAATTTTTCTACAAAAAACGTAAAGAAAAGGCAGTTCAATCTAAGGATGATATATTATATGGTGTATTTGCATCTGGTAGCTCAGATTCTGATATGGATGATGACTCCTTTTCTGGGAGAAAGAAGAAGAAGAGAAAAGGGGGAATTATTAAGAAAGCTGATTACTCGAAACCCGTAAATTTTCAATCTTCTGGAGTTTCAAACCCTAATCAGGAAGTTCAGGAGGATGATGCTGATGGGTTTAAGCCTGGGCTCGGGCTAGGTGCCGGGCCTAGTGTTAGAGCTGGTTTGGGTAGTGGGTTGGGTTCGAGTAATTCGGCGGAGAAATCTTTAGGGGGTAAGATGCCTGATGATAATCCGAGGGAGGAAGATGATGATCAATCATTCTTGCCAAGTGGTTTTGGGAAGAAGATCAAGGAGGGGGCGGAAAAGCGGCGTGAGAAGTCGAAATTGGGTTTTGGAGATAGTAAGTCTCAGTCAGGAAAGGCGAAGAGAGGTTCGGATGTGTTGGGAGGGAATGTGGGGGTTTTTGAGAGGCATACGAAAGGGATAGGGATGAAGTTGCTAGAGAAGATGGGGTATAAAGGAGGTGGGTTGGGGAAGAATGAGCAAGGTATCGTTGCTCCTATCGAAGCGAAATTGAGGCCAAAGAATATGGGGATGGGGTTTAATGATTACCAGGGAAAGCAAGAACTTGCCAAGCTTGGTGGATGTACCTCCACCTCCTGAATTAGAGGAGAAGCAAGTGTCTTTGAAGAGGGAGGAAAAACTTTGGAAGAAACAAGCTCGAAGTCGAGTTAAGAAGAATGAGAATGTTATTACTCCGGAGGAGTTGTTGGCTATGAAAGCGGAGGCACAAGGTCCAGAATTGGTACTACAGAAGGTGGTAGATATGAGGGGGCCTCAGGTCCGGGTGCTAACGAATTTGGAAAATCTGAATGCGGAGGAGAAGGCTAGGGAAAGTGATATTCCAATGCCAGAGCTGCAGCACAATATCAAATTGATAGTAGACTTGGCAGAGCTTAACATCCAGAAGATTGACAGGGATTTGAGGAATGAGAGAGAGACTGTGGTTGCGTTGCAGAAGGAGAAGGAAATGCTCCAAACGGACGCTGCACGTCAGAAGAAGCAGATTCACTCTATGGAAGAGGTATTGCAGGTTTTGGACAATGTTGAGGAGGAGCATACATCAGGGAGGTTGACTTTAGAATCCCTTGCAAACTCCTTTGGGGACCTCCAGAGGAGCTTTCCTGAGGAATATAAACTCGGTAACTTATCTTGCATTGCGTCTTCATTTGCTCTTCCTCTACTGATTAGGGTATTCCAAGGATGGGATCCACTTCAGAACCCATGTCACGGACTGGATGTCATAGCTCTGTGGAAAGGTTTGTTGCAGGGAGATGAGGATCATGACATTTTTGAGGATGCATCAGCCCCGTATTCGCAATTGGTGGCTGAAGTAGTATTTCCTGCTGTCAGAATAGCTGGTATAAACACATGGCAGGCCAGAGATCCTGAGCCTATGCTTCGCTTTCTCGAATTATGGGAGAGGCTGCTTCCATCTTCTGTGCTACAGTCACTGCTTGATATGATTGTGATGCCTAAGTTGTCCGAAGCTGTGCAATCTTGGGAACCTTGTAGGGAAACAATACCAATTCATGTCTGGGTGCATCCCTGGCTTCCATTGCTTGGACAGAAGTTGGAGACTCTCTATCAAGCTATCCGTGTTAAATTAGGAACTGTTCTCTATAAATGGCATCCTAGTGATATGTCTGCCTATACTATATTATCACCTTGGAAGACGGTATTTGATGCTGCAAGTTGGGAACAACTTATTGCCCGATCCATCCTCCCCAAGTTGGTAGATGTGATGAAGGAATTTCAAGTCAATCCTGTTAATCAGAAACTTGATCAGTTTTACTGGGTCATGACTTGGGCTTCTGCAGTTCCCATCCATCATATGGTTAGCCTACTGGAATTACACTTCTTCAGCAAATGGCAGCAAGTTTTGCTCCACTGGCTTCGTAGTGGTCCAAACTTTGAAGAGGTTACACAATGGTACCTTGGATGGAAAGAGCTCTTTCCTACTGAACTTTTGGCCAACGAACGTATTCGGCAGCTCCTTGATCAAGGCCTGGAAATGATGAGACAGGCTGCCGAAGGTGCGCAGGTGGTTCAGCCTGGGGTGAAAGAGAACATTAGCTATTTGAGGGTGCAAGAGCAAAGGCAATATGAGGCTCAATTGAGAGCCACTCACGAAACAGATGGGGCGACTAAGAATTTGAAAGAAATTATTGAGGCTTACGCACAGCAGCAAGGCTTGCTCTTTAAGCCTAAACCTGGGAGATTCCACAACCATCACCAAGTATATGGCTTTGGTAGCGTAAGCATTATTATGGATTCCTTGCATCAGAAGATCTGGGCTCAAGTACAGGAGGATTGGCCTTTGGTTACTCTTGATCAACTGGTACAGATGCAAAACATTTCTGGTCCTAGACGGCGCTGAGCTAGGCTGGTACTCGCTTCTCTTTTTTGGTAGTTGTATCAGATATTTTATGTGGAACAAAAAACAAAGATATGTGTGATCTTTTAGTTTTTATAACATGTTCTTGAATTAGAAATATTAAAAATCATCAAACGAACTCTTTTTTTAGCTTTCTTTTTTCCCCTTATCGTCACCGTTTCAATCTGCCGTTTACCCTTACTTTTCCATTAATCGAATCAGTAGTGTGCAGAGGACAGTTATCTACTTTGTTGTGATCTGTGAAAGTTCAAATAGTAGATTAGATTTCTTTGGCATAGTATCAACATTGCAACCAATATTTTGTCTTGAGTCCAATTCTATAGCTGTATGACAGTTTGGAGGAACTTTTTAGCTCAAATCATCAGAGGTTGTCAGGTGTTCTATTATGTAATAACAGATTCCATTAAGCTATAGCTATGAGACCAAACCTCTAATAGCTTGTTTCATATTTTCTTGTTTTAGAAAAAGCATTATGAGATTGCCTTGGGATTTTATTATGTACAAGTACAACCTCCATTAAGAGGGGAGCTTTTTTTTTTAAATAGAAATGGAGGTTTATATACCATGTGTTCATGTCTATGCCTGTGTATCACATCTCAGTTTATGTAGCTGATGACTGTTAGTGGTTGTGGTATGTCATATGTGCATATTGTATATTTACAGGTATTTGATATAATAAGCAAAGCTCTTAAAGAGCTTGAGAAATTGGGTTGGAAATGGGCTTTGTACAGCAAGCTGAGTTACTGTCAAGTGTTGGATGGAGGGACATAATATTTGAGTTGCTCGCTCTAGTTAAATGATTTAGTTACTCTACTTGAGGTATTAGGATTGATTTTTGTGGTTTTTGGAACTAAGTTATTTTAACTTAAAGGTATTGGAATTGAATCTTGTGGTAATCTGTTTCAATTCTTTACATCCTCTATCGATGTTCAAAAAAATTAGGCGCCATGTAGCAGTGATGTATGGTTTGCTGAGTCTCAGAGTACATTTTGTAAGGATAATATTTGCAGCATGTTAATATATGGAACTTGTAAAAGGTAGCAGGAAAAGTGCTAGCTTATTTCATCGGAAAAATGGATCGAATACCCCAACTTTAGGCGGCGCTTTAATACCCCCAACTATTGATTATTTTTAAATACCCCCAACTTTGGGGGTGGTCCGCCAAAATGCACGATTTCACTCATTATGACCAGGATGAACCGGTAAACCAAAACCCCCCCCCCCTCTCGCTCATCTCTCTCTCTCCTCTCCCTCATCCCCCCCACCCCCCAACCCCCCATCGCCACCTTCCCTCACCACCATTTCTCTCTCCTCCCTACCACCTTCGTCACCACCTTCACTCCCACCAACGACCACCTCCGATTTCTCCCTTCTTTGTGCGTTCTCGACCACCTTCAACAATCTTTGCCACAACTTTCTTCTTTAGATTTTTGAAGCGAGGAGAAGAAAAAGAAATTTGACAATTTGGAATTAAGTTACCCAGAAAAAATGAAGAAATTGAAGAAAGAAATTACCAAAGAATCCGCTGACAATTGCTGCGGATCCATGAAGAGTGATGATATCTTTAGCAACAGTTTTTGAAGCCATTGAAAACCCTATAAATTTTTTCAAGATTTTTCAACTGGGTAATTCTCAAATCGAAATTTAATTTTGTGGGTGTTGAAGATTTGAAGTTGAAGATGAATTGAGGAGAGAGAAAGAGATGCAGTGGATTGTAATTAGGGATAAAAGTTGATTGATTGAAATGAATTAAAAAAAAAACCACCAAAAAAAGGGAGGAAACGATGGGCTCTGACAATTTCTGTTCCATTTTCGCTCTGCAACTTCATCACTCAAATAATCTTCGTCATCGAATTCAAGTTATGGTTTTTCGAAATTCCTCGTCACCATTTCTACCACAATTTCATTTCTATGGTGCTAAGTTCTTTTCTACCTCCGGTGAAAGTGATGTTAATGAGGTAAAAGTGGATGATTTAAATGTCGGTAATGATTTAGTTGATGATAATTATGATAATGTAGTTGCTGATTTAGATGCTGTTGTTGATTCTGACATGTTAAATGTGCATGTTGATGGTGAGTTAAGTTCCTCTAGAAATTATGAAGGATTTCAGCATGTTTTTTAAGGTGGGTTTTTGAGTGGGTAGGGGGAGTCGACGGGGTGGTGGGGGGGAGGGGGAGGCTGCGAGGGGTGGGACGGGGGGCTGCGAGGGTGGGGTTGGGCGTTGGGGGAGGGGTTCGAAGGTGGTGGTTGGGCTTTGGGGGGGGGAGAGGGGTTCAAAGGTGGTGGTTGGGGTTGGGGGAGGGGTTCAAAGGTGTGGTTGGGGTGGAGGAGATTCCGGTGGGTGGCTGGGGTGGGAATGGGGTGTGGGGGCGGTGGGAGGTCGTGGTAGTGGTGGGGTTGGTGGCTAGGTGGTGGTTGCAACTTGTAATGGAGGAAGAAGAAGTAGAGGATGGAAAAAAAAAATTACGCTAACAAATTCTAAAGTCATCTAGGTTCATTTTTGGCGGACCACCTGAAAGTTGGGGGTATTTAAAAATAATTCATAGTTAGGGGTATTAAAAGCGGACCGCCCAAAGTTAGGGGTATTCGATCCATTTTTCCTATTTCATCGGGCAAACCTAAGGCATTTTTTTGAGCGGATTGGTTCTTAAAGTAGGGTATTTTGAATAATTTGGTGTATCAAATATAAGTATTTAGACTTAAATGGTCTGTGTTAAAAAACCCTTTTCCTGTTTTCCTTTCAGGGAAGAAGGTTTTTTTGGGGGGTTCATGGTGATTTGTTGCAACTTGCAAGTTGATGACTAATTGTGATGTTTCTAGTGTTGTGTGCATTATAGAGAATAAAGATATTGTAGTCATGGATTTGTTGGTAAACTGGTAACTAAAGTGGATTTAAAATGTGGTAATTGCTAAAGTTGATTGTCTTGTACTCTTGTTTGGTATTGTCATTGTGCATGTAAATGGTCTAAATCCCTAATTTACATTTCTAAATCTGACCAAAGGAGTGAGCAAAGGATACAGATGTTAATCTGAATGTACTAAATAAGCTGTCCAAATCGATAGAGAAAATTTGGAATGAGCGTAGAGGAGGGCTATGATAGTATTTTTGTGAATTGAAGATGCTATCCAAATTTCATTTTTAGCAGTAATAAGAATTTTGGGATAGCTATCCTTGTTTAGCAAAAAGAGTCGTTAGTATTCTGCTTTTGGAAAAACCCTCTTCTTGTGCTCACTATGTTTGCTTTTACTTATTGAGGAGTTGGATTTATGGTGGATTGCATTTGTGTTCAATTTAGGGGTTTGAGTCAGATTAGAATTTTAATGTGAATTAGAGCGAGAAAAAAAAAATAGAGAAAGAGAAGATTTTGGCTGCCATTGTCAAGACTCAAGAGAGAGAAGAGAAAAGTTATAAACAACTAATGGTTTTACCCTAACTATCATTAGTAAGGGTAGTTTGGCTAATGAACAACTTCAGGAGCTCCAGAGGGATTACCAGGCCTCTATATTAGCTAATTTCCTTTAACTTGAGGGACACTGTAGGAAATTTCCCATTGAAGAAAGTGATGCTGAAATGCCAAAGGCTATCTGAACATCATCGAATTCTCATGCTGTTATGTATCTGTTATGTCCATTGTCAAGCAAACGAATATGTCCATGAAATCATGATGGTCTCCTGTGGCTTTAATTTGCTTCAAGTATACAACAGCTTCAAAAGAGAATGGAGTACTTCAGCTCCTGAAGCGAAGAAGTTTATTTTTGTGATAGTTCTAAGATGGTTGTCACAGTTCTATATTTCAAGTCATTTTACGCCTAGATCAAGTGGGTGAACTTGAGATGGTTACAGTGTAGAAATTTACTCTTGCAATGGCAAGGAGGTTGGTTTATGTAAATCTTTGACAAGAGATGAGCTTGTTCCTTTTCAAATTAAGATGAGATCTGTGTTTAGGGTTAGTAAACTTTGATATCTTTTCGAGTTTAAATTTTGGTTCAGGTTTTTAGTTTTTTTGGATATAAAGACTTTTGATCTATATCCAATTTAGTTTAAGCGGATGTGTAAGAATCCAGATATCCTGCTCTTGATTCACGATCACAACCCCCCCCCAAATGGTTTTATCCTGTTTTCGGTAAAAAGCCCTTGTTCCTATCAATTGCGGGGAACATATATGCGATGTTGGAAACCTTAAACTTGTGATTATTGTTTGTAAACTTTGACTTGCAGAACTTAAAATCTCC
This sequence comes from Beta corolliflora, assembly GCA_947648045.1. Taxonomy (NCBI): domain Eukaryota; kingdom Viridiplantae; phylum Streptophyta; class Magnoliopsida; order Caryophyllales; family Amaranthaceae; genus Beta; species Beta corolliflora. The sequence goes on from CANSZD010004132.1 coordinate 21,317, forward strand.
AGTATGGTTGACCTAGGGTCATTGGTTTTGCACTGATGCTGAGATTCAGTCATTCTACGTCTATACTGTTGCTTTTCAAGACTTTAGTTATTGGAATCAGCTGTGATGGATCTGCCTGAAAACTCCCATTATTTCTGGAATCAGCTGTCATGAATCTGTCTGATACTGCTGTAAATGTCGCTCCACTGTCGATGAAGGTAAAGCTTATACAATTTGATTTAGCCTTTGATTTTGTAACGAAATCATTATAACTAATGAGACATTCCTTTACCTGTATTTGCTATAGTTTGATTTAGCTGTTTGCAGAAACCCAGTAACATTCGAACTCCTCTTCAAACTGCTGGTACATATCTGCTGCTTTGAGGAAGGGAGAGTTGAAGCTTTGTATGCTGGTCAGCCACTTGCTGATGTCGAGTCTGCTCTTAGGTCATATTGGTGAAATGAACATCGATAGTTGCTGCCTGCTGGTGTGACTGCCTGAGGTTCGGCATTTGGCCAGTTTTCTGGGGACGCCCTTGGAGATCTCTTATAACTTCTATTTTGGCACTTTTGGCACTTTTGGCACTTTGGACAGCATACAGCATTGCAGATTCTACTATACTCCATTGCGCTTGCTGGAAATATATATAGTGAAAGGGGTTGCTTCTTTCTGCTTCCTTTCTTGTCCTACTCCTGCTCTCTGAGCTAGAATACATTTATCTGCTGTCTTCTCTGTTTTTCAGAATCTTTTGTTCTGAAATAGATCTGGAAGTCCGAAATTGACTATAATTGACCTGATTAAGGTGAACAATATAATTTGATGATGAACTCGTGAATGTTTGACGAGTTCCTTTTTTTTTTTTTTTTTTTGAAAGAGAAGTTTCATTAATCAAAGCCAAACGGCATTTACAATAGATATTGAACAAACCAAAATACAATCTAACAAGGCTAAATCAAACTTGTCTTCAAACAAATCAAGCGATACAGCGCAGCCCTCTAGAAAATGTTGTACCAAGCAGCTTAAGATGAGGAAGCCTATCATTATGACGTAGTTGACGAGTTCCTAATTAAGTGGTTGTTTGCCTTTTGAGGTCGAATTGTGACCTTGAATTTCTCTCAAAGTACGTTGATGAAAAATAATTTTACATCATCGAATTCACCAATTAATAACTGTTAACACTAGGGTTTGAGGTTAATGCAACACTTTGGATTAGAGTGTATTGTTAGATTTGTATCAACAACTAATATAGAATCGTCTCAATTAGATATCAGCACATACTTTGAAAAGTGTGGAAACAACATTTCTTTGGAAATGAAGTATTTACCATATCAAAGAATCCGTAAACCAAGCAAATGTATATCTATTGTAAAACTAGATTAATTTTCGACGGAATTATTCTAAAAAAACCTAGAAACAAAATGGAACTTACAAGTTTGTCTCCAGACAAGCTGGAGTAAAGGGGGAAGGGGGAACAGATTGCTTGGGGAGGCTATCCTTGGAAGATATATATACTACAAGAACAAACACATGAATCCGTAGAGCGTTTCCGACTTCTCTTGTTGCACTAGAGAATTCTGCTAATTAAAATTTGCAGAACTCAGGGCCGTCTTGTCAAGCAATGCATCCTTTTTTAGATGAGTGCCCTATAATTACAGCTGTAGCTGAATACTATTTGCCAATAAAAGCTAATAAGGCTGCAGTCAAGTCATATGATGAAGATTATGAAAATATTAACGCACAATATGTTAAAAGACAAGGCGGTGTTTCAGGTAGAGTGGGAATATCTGTGCTTCTCATCCAATCTGAAAATAGAGACAGCACAATTAGTAGGCACCTGGGAGTAACTTTTACAGAAATCTAGCAGCTGAGAATTTAGTCCCAAGACAGAGCAGACAACAGCGAAAATGTTGAGAACGTGGGACAAGTATTCTTTGCGGAATCGAGTCCTGAATTTGTAAGTTCGTATTGATGGATAAATGATTACATGCCACAAGCAATATATGCCTGAAGTGGAAGGTTGAAACCTTCAAAGCCGACCACCAGAACAACAACATCTCAGCCTTGAATCTCTACACAAGTTAGTTTCAGGAAGGTTGCGACATGGAGCCCCACCAGCTCAATAAACAAGGGGCCTTCTGGACATTTTCTAAACTTATAAGAAAAAAAAAACCTATTTTTCTTTTACCAATTGATGTAGACAGCACTGATAACTAAGGTTGGTTCCATTCAAGTTCTAAAGAGCCCTGATTGCAATTGTAGCCCCACTTTTTTCATTTACATCAAAATGCTTCTTCTGTTCTTTCTATTGTCTTTAAGAAGGCGAGTGAAGTACTAGTAGTCTGAATGAAGCAATCCTCCTTACCTCTGCATACATGTTATGCCCTCATTGGTGTAGACGACTCTTGGAAACAAAATCCACTTCATATTTTAAAGAACTTGTAGCCGTCCTCAGAACTAGTCATCCCCTCTTCCCAATCACCCATTTTACGACCACCAAAAACTACCTGTTGGATACCAAGATACCTGCACCCAGATGGAATATTGCTCACTTAAAATATATACAATAATGTCAGAATTCAATAGCGAAGGAATCTTTAGAAAACCATTAAAAGATGACAGGCAGTTAGCTTAAAAAGCTTGGGTGAAAAACTTACTCTGAGCTCAGCACCGTCAAGCAATTCAGCAGAACATCGATGGCAAAAACATCAGATGTTCCAAGGTCTACCCTGTAGTGAAATCATAAAACGAAGCTGATAAGCATTATTGAGCTATTTAAGGAATTTAGCTAGGTATGCCAAGAGATTTTGTAGCTCATACCAAAACCGGCCCCAGTTATCCTGAAATTCAACATTACTAATATCATGGAATGATGATGGCATCACTTTAAGAGCCTTGTCTGCATCGTATAGGGGATTGTACTCCATTGAAGAATTTGCCAGCTAGCAGGGAAAGATTTTTAATCAGTACTAGCCTCATTAATAAATCTTCATACGACAATAACTAAGTTTCAAGAACAGCATTGAATCTAAATATTAATGTGAAAACAGAATAAAGGAAAGCTTTAATTGGCTCCTTTCTCTCGAGTTTGCTAGAATAATTTGTATCAGTGATTTGATTAGCTGATGGAACCATTTATCTGGCCGAATTGTATCAGCAATATGATTAATGGATAGAATCATTTGCATATTTCCCTTTTCTTTTTTCAACTTTTTTACCTTATTTTAGTTTTCGCGAGGAGGGGGGAGAGGGTCTGAAAAGCTACAGCTCTTTTGTTAGCTCAAAAACTGCATTCCCACAAATTTTTGCAGTGTCAAAACAAAACAAACAATTGTATTTTCTTGTTCCACAAAGAGCTACAGAGGATCATATATTGGGTAATATTTCCAAGGTCCAGACTGCAGAGCGAATATATGTATATGGCTAGACCCTAGTACACAGAAAGGTACTGATGTTAAACCTTCATTGACCAACTTTCTTTTACAATATATTAAGTTGAGGACAATCAAACAAGGTTCTAACATAGTGCACTAGTATACAGAGCTTCAAAATGATTAGTACACTGAGATGGCCACAAATCCTTGCTTGACATCATAACATTAACTTGCCAAATCAGACAAAATGCCCTTGGACAATGTTGGTCATAAGTATGCAAGAAAGTCTCCACCATTCAGCATCCCTTACCAATGTCTCCTTAGAGTGTGTTACTTGTTAGCACTTATAACCACAGTGTTAACATTCTCCCACAAACTTACTCTAAGGGGCAAGGATTCACACTGCACCTTTTACTAATCAAGCAAAATGCATTAGTGAGGAGATACAAATTCGTCTTCATGGAAGCGAAGAAACATAACCATTTAGAAGACTATCAGGCTTTGGCTTAGCTGAGATACAAGCTGACTAGACATGTATGGGCTGCGATGGATTATTGGCAAGCCTGAATGAGCAGAGTTTATGCAGTAGGCATACTTGTTAGAAGCAAGTGACCATTGGGGAAGCTTGTATTCCACTTAAAGGCAAGCCTAAGGTATCAATTTTCAGAAGGAGATGTTAGTGTGCTTCAGGCACAACTAGTATGCACAAAAGAGAAGGTTGAGACAGACCGCAGACCGCAGACCGCTTCTGAAGTACATAATCTATCCACCAATTTAGACATCCTTAAGTGCACAAATTGGCCACATCAACATAGTTTAATCGATTCAAGCATTTGCCTTGTCATCACGAAAGTGTGAACTGTGAACAGTCAGAATTTCAGCATATTTTTTCACCTTTATTTTGAATGCATAAATGGAAGGTAAATCCTTAATTCTATATTTGCCATATCAACAGAAATTATCAACTTCTGCAGATAGTAACCACAGTGACTACCAACTCATCATTGAGAATAAATTAAGATTTGTTGCTCCATTTGATTTTTTAAGCGCAACTGAACAATTGTACACAATCACATCCTTTTTCAAAGGTTAGATTCACACTTGCCAAATTAATTGGCTTACTATTCAAGTTAAAATTCAGTTGTACATGTAACTCTAAAAGTATGAATCACATGTTATTCTTCAAACAAATAATAAATGTATCAAGAATAATGAATCTGATCATAAAGATCAACACCATACAAGCTGAATAAAAATATATAAGCATTGTAAAATCTTACAGCTCTCTAAATGAGAAAGAAACAAAAAATCAAATACCTGCAAGTTTGAAGAATTAAAAGCCCCCAAGCGTCCCATCACATACCAGGCTTGAATAACCTAAGATATTGAGATTTGAGAACAAATAATGACTTACAGCTAAACAAAGGAGCATATAGTGCACAATTAGAGAAGATGGCTCCAATGAAAAACATATGACAAATTTATAACTTACACTTCCAAAAAGATCGACATCCCGATCAGATGGTGATCCAAATAGTTCCACCCAAATGTATGAGTCCAGAGGATTGAAGCTGTCCAGATTCAAGAACAGCCAAAAAAGGGATAAGAAAAAACATCAGAAGTTCAAAAGCAGAACTTTCTCCATAAATATATGCATGAGGTGAGCTGTTACTAGGATTATCAATCAAAAACCTCGCCTAAGTGAAGGTCAAATTCTCAATACCACCCCTAACTAAATTATTAATTGAAACTACCACTAATCCTTAATTCCCCTCAACCTTAATTATCTAATTAACCATAAAACATCCTATGTAGCACTAAAGGGCTTATTGACTTGATTAAATGAATCTTAACTGTGTAATAAACCAAACCCCACCTTTACTCTCCTATGTCCCCAGCACCACCACTTTCCCTTCCCCTCAACATTCCCAGATCCACTCCTCCCTCCCACCCTTACCCCTCCTCTAACACTTTGCCAATGACAACAATTGACACCAACTCTATCATTAAAAAAAATCCATAATTTCTCTCTCCATCCCATCAAGTTGTTACTTTTCAGAGGTCCGCAATAATCATTTCTGGATTTTTTATTACTGTTAAGAGGTGGTGTTGAGGATGTAATTAGATACTTAGGGTGATTTTAAACAATAACTTGATTAAGGGTGGTTTCGGGAATTTGATTTTCACTTAAGGATGATTTTTGGTAAGTAATCCTACTTATATTAGCATCTAAACCATGGTGTCAAAACAAGACCGCATCGTATCGTATCGCCCGTGGTGTTAAGGTTTTCAAATCTACCGAACTGATATTACTTGCATAGTGAAGGCGTAAAAAAACCGCGTTTTAGGCGGGTTCTAGGGATTTCTCATGGTTTAAGCCCATATTTGGCGGTACGACAACCGTATCATCCCCGTTCCCACACCACCTTGACCGTTACCGCGATCGTGACCGAAACAGCATTTTCGAACTATGATCTAAACCCATCAACTCTACTCTAAAATTAGAAAGCAATGACTGCTACGAAGATATTAGACATGGATGTATGCTGACTGCTGTTCACAAACTTCTACATGTATGATATCACACTTTTACATGCAAGGGACACAGCTACAAGTTCCTTATCGAGTATAAGGTGTACTCAATAAGACAATAGATCATACTGTAGCAATATCATGATGTCTATAAGCCTTACACAAATGCCAAGACAAGGAAGTTACAGGTGCTAGTTGTTCTTGAATAAATTCCATCAACAAGAAAGATTTTGTAGCTCAAAGAAGTTTTTGGCAAGAGAAATTCATGTAGGGTGTAACAACTGAGTAGTTCCTTTTTACCCGAATGGAAATGTCTCAATAGTTACTTGACACAAAATGATAAATTGATAACTGACTGCCCCATCTTCTCTATCTTTCTACAAGGAAAGAACACTACTCTAAGAGGGTCACTTTTGCATAGCCATGTGGTGACACTCGTACATTGGTTTATTTCTGAAAATCTCGTCTATACTTGCCTACGAAGTTCAGCCTTAGGTCAAAGATAACTTTATAGAATATATCCTCTGTTCTAATTGTTTTGCCCCAAATAAAGAAAAAATCAATTTCTTAAGAAGGACATTAAGGTTGAAAACACGTTTTAATATATAATCATCAATTTCCAAATTTTCCCTCGTTAATGCCCGAGGTCCTATTAAACTTAGGTGAATACAAGTTGTCTATTACTCTATATACAGCAAATTTAATAATCAAGAGCAACTTAGGAGGGATGCAAAGTTTTTGACATTACTTTCTAGGAAGGGGCAAATTTGGGACATCTGGAAAGAAAAAGAAAAAAAAAGAGGGACAAAACTATAGGATAGCAAGAGAGGCAAGCAAGGAGGTAATCCTGGAAATAATTCTTACTTACTCTCTAAAGCTGACTTTGAAGGCAAGGACAGAGCCCGTCTTGGATTTTTGGAGATCTCGCCCCTTCTTCCTGACTCTTTCCTCAACCTTATGACCAATTCACAAAGCATTAAAGACTTTCCTTTCCAAAACAAGATTCAAGCAAAGAGTAATCTAGAAAGAGACGTAAGAAATATTAATGAAAAGAAAAGCATAGAACATAAAATGACTAGATTATGTCCAAGATATTGAAGTATCAAGACTTCTTTCCGAAAGTTCCAAGGCAACCACATATATTTATTTTTGATTCCACAACTCCTTGTGACATATTTTCCTTGACGAATTGTCCTTGAAGAGAGAACTTCAGCAGATTCACCAAATGATGACTTCTTGATATAAAGCAATGATATTCTGCTGTAATTAGCCAGCAGTTACAAAAAGTTGACCATTTTACTTCTTGATCGTTAAGAAGTGGGACATCAACCCATTTTGTTAATCGAGAAACGGAGGAAGGCACAAACACAGAGTGTTTTCTGAAGGTGACAATTTTTTTGAACATCCTAATAGTATATGTGCGGGGACATATAATTGAGGATCCATTAGAAACACCCTTTTATAGCGACATATCCCCACCCCCCTCCCAAAAGCAGAGCTCCAACCTTGTGAGAGGCACTTGGGTGATGGTATGTTATGATATAAAAGCATACTTCACCACGAAAAAACTAACAATGTAAAGATTGGATATTTATTTTTGAGGGGGGAATGTGAACTATGGATTTAGATTTAAAAGCTTTGCACCAAACTCCCATTTAATTGCATAAACCTCCTTAATTATTAGTTAACATTTAACAATGAAAGCAGGAATACAACAGGATATCATATCATCTGTTATGTATTACTTATATCTAAACATCATACATATAACTAAACCCAAATTTGGCAATTTGTTAATCTCTCTATATTATCATGTGATTACCTGATTTAATTTGATTAACAGCTACCAATTAAAATGTTTATTGAAATTAGCAGTTCAAATGTTTATAATGAGCTATAAGAACATCAACATCAACAATTGGAAAATTTGCCAAAAAAAACCTTTTAAAAGTTAAGTTTTGCAAAAAAAAAAACTTTTAAAGCATTCTTTGCAAAAAGAAACCACAAACTTAATTTCTTTTGCAAGATGAGACCTATTCCAATTTTCCGGTCTGGTTTTTGAAATGCATAGGGGTGGTGTTGTAGTTAATGGAAATAGAGGGTTAAAGGAAGATAGAAGGGTCATCCCTATGCATCTCAAAAATCACACCGGAAAATAGGAATAGGTTTCATTTGCATAAAAATTAAATTTGTGGCTTCTTTTTGCAAAGAATGCTTTAAAAGTTTTTTTTTTGCAAGAACTTTTAAAAGGTTTTTTTTGGCAAATTTTTCTCAACAATTTAGTAGTGTAGGAATTATAAATACGAAGATCAAGCAGCGTTATGCCGCGACTCACGGTGGCTTCGTGGTGGCTTGCCGAGAGAAATCCGCGTCTCGCATTATCCACCGCGGCTCTCGGTTGTCGGGGAGGGGAGTTCCGGAAAACTTAATTTTCTTTATTTCCGAATTTGTTTCAGTTTCATTTCTCCTCCTTCATATAAATAATAGTTTATTGGCCGTTTATTCTTTTTTCTTTACAAAATACTACACCTAAACACATGGTCTACCTTTCTTCTCTAAGTTTTGAGTAGTTCTTGAGCAATTCCAACCTTTGAGTTCAGGGTGTGAAATTCGAAGGTGTTGTTTTAACCTTGGGGGCGTTCCTCATTATAAGCCTGCACCGTTATGGTGGCGAAATTTGCTTCTAAGGCAGTGGTTTCTTAATACTACAACAGAACAATATTCTTATGAGATCAAATCAAGTAATATCCTCTTTTTGTCTACAATTATTTCCTGATCAACAATTAGTTTACCAACAAGTACTATAGAATAGTCATGTTATAACATAAGCAAAAAAAAATTGAAGCACCATAATCTAAAATTAGCAAACTAAAAAAGAGGAAGAAAAAATGAAGAGTACCCTTTTGCGCATAAGTTCAGGATTACCAATACTATCTCCAAGTACCGCTCTAAGTTCCAAATCATTCTTACACGCATCTTCTAAAACTCTGCTTATCATTTACAAACAAAATATGAAAATCCACTTATAAATTCATTAACATTAAAAAGAACACAAAAAGTAAATGACATAAAATAGTCTAAGGTGGAATTTCTGTAGTGATAACTAAGGAATCCATTCATCATACATCCGGGTGTACCATGTGCATGGTATACCGAACACAAATTTTGTTCATTTGCTCATTTAAAACTATCACTTTTTAGTACATTTTACTCATTTGGATGATTTCAAATAAGCAATAAGCAATAAAAAAATAGATCATGCTCATGATACACCCGCGTATATGATAAACTTTTTTGGATAACTAAGCATTAATAACACGTGTCGACACATAATTATTAGCGTGTAGGGCTGCATATATCAAAACCCAAAAAACAAAAGACAGAGATAAATACTTTGCCCAAGAAGGGTAATCATGGAGGCGTTGTTGTTCTCTTCTGTGCTTTTCTTCACGCAATTTGAGAAGTCTCCTTCCTCTGGCGCTTGTTCCTGACCCTTTTGCAGCAACATCTGTCACTCTCTCTCCTCCATTACCATCTTCTTCTTCTTCTTCTTCTAAGCTGTCAATTGAGGTTGAAGAGGAAGCTCTAATGGCGGTCAAATTATTAAATGAGTTTGTCCATTGAAGATAAGTTTTGCCATGATTAGAGCAATGATTAAGGGAAAGAGATGGAAGTGGAAAGGTTTGTGGGTGAAAACAGGAACAGCCTAGTAGTGTTTGCATAGTTTCTCACTTTTCACTTTTGTTTGCTGAAAGTTGTTGCTGTGCCTGTGCCTGTGCCTGTGCCCATGATGTTTCAGATATCTAATCTAGTGGGAAATTGAGAATGGGGCATTGGTTAATGGTTATGTATAGGACTGCCTAAATAAATTATAGTTTTTCCGACTTAACTTTGAGAATTAATATTGCCTTTTAATTATGTGTAACCGCAAATGAAAATCATGAAAGTGGATATTTGATTAAAAAAAAGAGGCGAATATAAAAAAAATACTAAATTGCATATCACGGTTTTATTTTGGTTTTCTAGAAAGATATTATAAAGATTGATTTTTTTAGAAGTTAGAGATATATGATATTTCCTAAATTGATGGAACTTTGAGGACATACGGTGCACTTTTAAAAAGTTGGGGGTACATGGTAAATTTTCAAAAAAATAAAGCAAGAAAAACCGAGTCATACAGAGGAAATTTGGTGGCCGATTCTATATTAAATTTACAGACAATTATAACTTTTTGATAGTATAGCATAATACAACTTTTTTTTCTGAAGGTAATATGAATTCATTAGTATGATTTTAATTTTACAACTTGTAAAAAAAAGTCTAAAGTTGCTCCTTCAGCAAAAACGAACCCCTAATTTGTCAAGGATACTACTTGATCTCACAAGTAGAAGTATAAAACTCAAACTGTAATCCACACGAAGACAGGATATCTCAATCCAATGGACGGTAAGTGCTATACAATAGCTGGCAGGTACACTACGATGGTGTCAGGTAGTAAAGGTCTCGAGAGATCAAGTCAAGCGTGCACATGAGTTAGCTAAATGGAGTCGTTTGACCGGTAGCATTACCTTTAATTTTGAATTGTAGGCTTTTTTTGGATGTAAAAAAAAAACCTCAAACTGCATTCAAGTCAAGGCTTCTACGGTTCTACCCCCATTAACTGCCCCTGTACAATGAGACTCATAATAGGATAGAAACAATAGCTTGTACCTTAGCTAGTGTCTTCATATGTGAAATGTTCGGTGTGCTTTCACAATTTCACAAGACAAGTTAGAAACTTGATATTATGGTAAGAAACTATATCAAAGTGAGTAGTGAGCTATTGTCTTCATATGTGAAATGTTCAGTGTGCCTTAACAATTTCACAAGACAAGTTACAAAATTGATATTATGGTAAGAAACTATATCAAAGTAGTACATTCACTTTCTTCATCTAGTAAATGTAGTCCAACATATCAAGACAATAACATTAGTTTTACCGCACCAACATGCTTTTATGATAATTAACAGGTTAATCCAACCACATCACTAACTTTTGCGTACTTTTGTATAACTTATCAACTTTGAAGTGTACAACTTTTTCATAAAATACACTTTTCTTTAACTATAAGTCTTTAACTATATTTATTTAACTAATACTAGTCTAACTAGTAACTACGTTAGACAATCAAACATACACTTTTTTGGTTGCCCAACTTCTACTTCAAATTTCTTTGTGGTTTCCGCATAAGCCACCTATATATGTAGTATAGAACCTAAACACCAAAATCAATGAACCAGAAAGACAGCATACATGTATACATTATTCTAAAACTGTAACAAAAATTTCTCATCCTAAGCACTATAGTAGAAGCAACAGAATTTTATAGCATTAATGAAGCCCATTAGTCATCACTTGCGCATAGCACATATTACTTTACAAATTATCATGAAGATAAACATGAGAGGGAGTAGAGAAAGAAACAAAAATAAACAAAATACAAGCAGGTATAAGATGCCACAGATCGTAAAAAGACTGAAAGTTTGTTCACGTTGATTTAAGAGCCATGCTTTGGTTGCGAATTGTCTGCAGAACTATGTGGAGAGAACAGGTTAGGATATGAGAATTCTGAATCATCGTCCATTGATGGTATCCTCTGAGGCTGATGGTATGAGAACTCTTGTTTAAAAGTATCCTCTCCAGGAGAGAAAATTTCAGACTCCGGTTTAGTTTCATCATTACTAGCATGATTAGAACCATTTAACTTCTGGTCATTTTGAAAGTGCTCAGCTGGGGTCCAGGGATTCGAAAGATCGCTATCACCTGAAGTATTTCTGTCATCCAGTTGTAATTTTTTAGCTTCAGCTGAGAGATTATCATTATTAGCATGAAATGGGTTCTCAACATCACTATCAGGGGACTGAATACCACTCTTACTCTTGCAAAATTCAGAAATTCTGACTTCTGCAAGACTAGCTGCTGAGCGAGCAGCAGCTGCAGCACGTTCAGCAGAATCAGCAGCAGCCTTTGCAGCGGCCAGTACGTCATGCCAATCCAAATTTGGATCACTTTTATTCTTTGAAGGTGGTGGAGATTGACTGCTTTCTTTTACAGGAAGTGAAGCTGATGACAAAGATGATGGTGGTGCAATGAACGGCAGAAACTGTTTAATCTCCCCAGGAGTGGCTGAAGACTCGGGTGATTCATGCTTGGCAGACAATGATTTGTCCTCGGGGCCAATGTTAGACTCTTGGAATTGGAAAGTATGTCTTTCACTTTTCGGTGGTTGTGGGTTGAGTGGATTGAGTTCTGAACCGGTACTTGGCCTCAACGGTGCCTTGGGAACTTCAGGAAATTCTAATTGGTCAAAGCTTTCATCAGAATCAGAATGCTCATTAGCACCTTGAACTGAAGTAGATTGCAAAACTTCATCATGCTTTTCTTTAGGAAGTGGAACTTTGGAGCCACTGACATATTGCTTTGGTCCATTCTGTGGAGGAAATAAGCACACATCAAAAAAACAGGGGAGAATATCTCAAAATGCTGCAAGGTAGCATTACTCACCAGTAAATCATCATGGGACTTAAAAAGTTCAGATTCAGAAGGAGACGGATCCCATTCTAATTCATGTTCTTCGGCAATTTCCTTTAACAACTTCAATTTCTTTTCAGGGGAAGGAGCACGGACAGACAACAATTCTACCAGCTGCATTGCCAGTAAAGCAGCTATTAAGATACAAGAACATCATGATGACGAGTCACCATCCATAAAAATACTTGGGAAGAAGAAATAAAACCTGTCGATTAACACCGCAATCTGGCATGAGCTCTGTAGCAGCAGCTACGAATTCTTTCCCATATTTGGAAACAAATGACAACTGAACTTGCAGCAACTCAGGCAAGTCTGCACATCTCGGTGCAGCAAAACAAATACTAGATATGGCCTCTTTCAAGTCTAGTGGACATTCCCTGAACAAAATATCAATAGACATCAACATCCAAAACCAGACTTCAAAATTTTAAGCCGGCAGACAGAAGCAAGGCTCGTGAACATGATACTGACAAAATTTTAATCTCACGTTTCAATTCAATTGGAGCATACCTTTTCAAAAAATTCAATTGGAGCATATAAGGTAACAATGGATTTTTTTGCCATCAACTGCTACATTTGCAAACTCTTTAAGGAGAGATGCCATGCCATAGGCAAATCAATGAGGCCAAATCTTACAGGGTTCTTAGTAAGTGCAGATTCCAGAAAACCATTTCGACATCTACGACAATGATAAGACTCATAGGTGGGTGGGTGTGTGTATGGAGGTCTAGGTGTTCAGAACCTTTCCACAATCAATCTAGACTAGAAGAAAGGTTGTTCAGGGAATCCCGTAAAAGTTCTAGAAAGCTTTAATGGAAAGTGAGCAGAAACTAAAAGGCAACAAATAAACAATGAGCATCAAAGTCTGTGGCACTATTCCCACCGCAAACCAATAAACGACTTTCAGGAAGACTTTTGTGTTTATTTTTGCAAGAGGCATCAGATTGACGTAATGCACTAGGATGGATATTAAAGTTAAGTTGGGCAATGATATTGGCAATGAATCAACGGTGTCTAAGGAAGCAAGTAAGTGCTGTAGTCCATATTGCTCTGATACCTGATGAATTTGTGTAATTGGAGTTGTTCTCCAATCTATTAACACGAACACTAAAGCATGTTTAACGACTAGACACCATTGACATGGGAATTGGCATCAGCCTTCCAGGACTCTTTTCAGATCGGAGACCAATACCATTGTGAAGTATCTGATGAACATACTTGTGGTCAATTGAAGAGAGAGTAACATGGTAGCATGGGGTATAATAGTAAGCACTGACAAAGAGCTACAGATTGTACGTGTTTGAAATACGACAAAGAGCTACAAATATTTTATACAGCACAAGAGGTTCAACAATATGGAGCAAGTTAGAACTTTTAGAAAATTCTTACAATAATTATCTTCCCATTTTTCTATTAGAAGGAAGGGCAGAAAGCCTTATAGTCCACTATGAGAATCCAGCTAAGAGAGGACTAAAGCACCAATAAAACTGCAAGTATCACCAACTCTAAGCTAAAGATCAAACCTAAGCCAACTCATGTTTCAACATAATGCATATGGTCTACAAGCTTCTGCTATGGATGTTCTGCAATGAACAAAAACATGTGAAGTTAGCCACAGATGTAAGGAATTCCCTCCTCGGTCACAGAGGTAACCAAAACAGAGACAGAAAAGGTGAAGAAATCTGTAGCGTAATCATCAAAAAGATGCTTCCAACAAGATATTAATTACGCAAGGCCTAAATTCATATCTCAGTTCAATGATGTCCTCCCCACAATCATATAAGAGCTTTCTATTTCCACTCTAATCTATTTCTTCCCTGTCTGAAACATTCTATCCTTCTCTAGTCTCTACGCACCTAAAACAAAGTTATAAATATGGATTTTGGATCATTGTTCAATATGCAGACAGATTCAGAAACAAACAACAACAACAAACAACAACAACTAAGCCTTATTCCCAAAGTGATTTGGGGTCGGCTAACATGAATCGTCAACTGAAACCGTCACCAAAGGAGATGGCATCGCCAAGAGTGATAAAAAGGTTTTTTTTTTTTTTTTTTTTAAAGCAAGGTTTACACCAACAAGTTTTAAAAGAGGTTTTCAACAAAAGGTTTTAATACCAACACAATTGAGAAAAACAAATAAATGCGAAATCACACCCTTCCTCCACATGGATACGCCCTCCACTCACTTCTATCCAACGTCATGCTCTCCTCAATCCCAAGTAACCTCATATCACTTTCAATTACCTTCATCCAAGTCATCTTAGGTCTTCCCCTACCCCTTACAACTTGGTTACTCCTCCACTCTTCAATTCTTCTCACCTGCATCACTCGATCTCCTTTTCACATGCACCAAACCATCTTAACCGATTCTCCCTCATCTTTTCTTCAATGGATGCAACTCCAACTTTTTCCGGATCACTTCATTTCTTAATCGGTCTTTCCTTGTGTGGCCACACATCCACCGCAACATACGCATCTCCGCCACGTTCACCTTATGGACGTGGCATTGTTTCACCGCCCAACATTCGGTGCCATATAACAAAGCAGCTAATCGCCGTACGGTAGAACTTTCCCTTCAAGCTTTGGGGAATGCCGGAATCACAAAGGAATCCAAGGGCGCTTTTCCACTTTAACCAACCCGCGTTAATTCATGAGCCACGTCTCCATCCGGTTCTCCATCCTTTTTGGAGAATGGATCCTAGGTAACGGAAGACGTTCGATCCTTGAACCACTTTGCTATCCAAAGTGACCGCCCTCGCCGCCGCTTGTAACCCTACTTGAACTTGCACTCCATATACTCCGTCTTACTTCGCTCAATCTAAAACCCAGGGCTTCTAATGTATGTCTCCACAATTCCAACTTTCTCTCAATACCTTCCTTTGTTTCATCAATCAACACAATATCATCCGTAAACATCATACACCATGGTATATCATCTTGAATTGACCTCGTTAGTTCGTCCATGATAGTGGCAAAGAGAAAGGGACTAAGTGCGAACCTTGATGCACTCCGATCGTAATAGGAAACTCTTCGTCCTCCCCACCGTAGTCCGCACACTCGTAGTTGCCCCTCATACATATCCTTGATGATATCTATATATTTTTGTGGAACACCTTTCCTCGCTAACGCCCACCAAAGTATTTCTCTTGGTACTCTATCATATGCCTTCTCCAAATCAATGAAAACCATATGTAGATCCTTCTTCCTATCACGGTAATGTTCCATTGTTTGTCTTAAGAGGTGGATGGCCTCTATAGTCGATCTTCCAGGCATAAATCCAAATTGGTTCTCCGATATCTTCACATGTTTCCTAAGTCTTTGCTCAATCACCCTTTCCCGAGTTTCATCGTATGACTCATTAGTTTGATTCCTCGGTAGTTGGTACAATCTTGTACATCGCCTTTGTTCTTATACAAAGGAATCAAAGTACTCTTCCTCCATTCTAATGGCATTTTGTTGTGTCTCCAAATCATGTTGAAGAATGTTGTCGGCCATTCGATTCCTCTCCCCCTAAACACCTCCAAACTTCGATAGGTATGCCATCGGCCTCGTAGCTTTCTTCAATCCCATCTTTTTTAATGCTGCAACGACTTCTCCCTTTTGAATCCTCCTCATAAACTCTCGATTTAACATACTTGGCGGAATGTGTACATCCCCGATGTCTTGTGCTTTATCACGTTGAACAAGGTATCAAAGTACGACCTCCACCTATCCTTTATCTCTTCATCCTCCACAAGCACTCTTTGGTCCACACCTTGACACATTTTACCTTTCTTATGTCTCTTGTCTTCTTGTCCTCATACGCGCAATTCTATAAATGTCTTTTTCACCTTCTCGTCAGTATCCAATCTTGCATAAAGCTCTTTGTTTACTCGTGCTTTAGCTTCCCGTCTTGCCTTCTTGGCTTCTTTTTCTCGCCTCTTTGTACTTCTCATAGTTCACATCGTTGCTATCTTTTCCCAAAAGTTTATAACTTTCTCGTTTGTTTTTTATCGCTTGTCTCACCTCCTCGTTCCACCAAGATGTGTCCTTACTTGATGGTACGGTTCCTTTAGATTCTCCAAGGGCCTCTTTTCGCCACTTCCTTTATACCAAGTTCTATCTTTGTCAAATCGAATCTACATCCATTTCAGTGTTACAAGCCCAAATATCTTTATTAGCCATCTTAGCTAAGAAGTTCTCTTTGTGCTCCCCTTGGAGCTTCCACCACTTGATTCGCGGCTCCACATTGGGTTTTCGCTTTCTTAAAGACTCCCTACCCGAAATCAAGCACGACTAGTCTATGTTGGGTGGTCGCGCTCTCACCGGTATCACCTTGCGGTTTGTATAACTCTTCCGCCAACCATTCCTTACTAAAAAGAGGTCAATTCGACTCGCGTTACTTCCACTCCTATACGTCACAAGGTGAGATTCTCTTTTCTCAAACCAAGTGTTCATAATACTAAGACCATAGGCTAATGCGAAATCCAAGATATCACTTCCCTTCATTTCTCTCCCCATACCCAAAACCTCCATGAATGCTCTCAAAGCCAACTCGACTAGTGCCCGCATGTCCGTTAAGATCCCCACCAATGATCAATTTTTCATTAATAGGCACTCGTTGCACAACCTCCTCCAAATCCTCCCAAAATTGTTGTTTAATAAATGCTTCCAATCCTACTTCAGGCGCATATGCGCTTATGATAGTCACCGCATTACTCCCTAATACTAGCCTCGATACTCATAATGCGGTCACTCTTCCTCGAAACTTCCACCACATCATCAATATATTCCTTATCAATAATGATGCCTACTCCATTCCTACACTTATCCTTTCCGAGTACTAAAGCTTATAACCCCACGGGGCTAGTTCTCTTGCTTTTCCACCAACCCACTTAGTCTCTTGAAGGCACATTATGTGAATCTTTCGCCTCCTCATAACCTCCACCACCTCCGCCGATCTTCCCGTCAAAGAGCCAATGTTCCATGTTCCAAAGCGCAACCTACTACCCTTACCACTACCACTACCCTGGACTAACTTCTTTACCCGCACTCCGTCACCGATGCGGGAACCCTTGCATATTTGACACCACCCGGGCGCGGGATGGCGCGCCGCTCCGGCGACGACCTAGCAACCTTGCATACTTATCACTACACCGGGTCTATGAAGTGCAAGGCGCGTCAGTAGGGGACGCCCCACGTTTTTCATTTGTCGATTCATGTCATGATATGGGACTATGTTTTATGCTGGCCGCCCCAAACCTACCGCAACTCTCCTCCTTTATCCGGGCTTGAGACCGGCAGTGAATGTCACACAGACACTCACAGATTCAGAAACAAACACTGCTCAAAATGTAAAATATAAAACCACTTACTGGAATATGAAGCAAACGCTTCAGTCATCCAGGGAAGACTTCTCCTTGGAAATTCTCTTTAAGTTTTAAGGCGTTCAACAGGTTTTATAAAGACGAGTGCATAGATCCACCAGGAAGAAACCTTATACAAAGAATACTATTCTCCCATTCATATGAATCTCGAAATATTCAATCTTCAATGATTATGCTCCTCACGGGGCACATAAGAAGCATGTTGAACAAACTTTTGCATGCCTTTGAGGTGTGTGTTGTCGGAACATGCTGGGATACGATATAATAATAAGCAAAGGGAGACTCCTGTTTCTAAAGCAATATACCACTTAACTCATGAGAAGCGGTGGGTCGGATTCGCTTTTCATCTTGGTTTCACTGAGATCTTCTCTCCTTCCTAATCCACCAATCATTCAAAATATGCTCATCAAAGACATGCTCATATTAACAGGCAAATTAAATTAAGGGGTCAGCATTGAAACATGGGTATCCAAAGACTCGGGAACTGGTTCAAGCAATTGAAAAATGGGGAAAGATCAAAAATCGTAAATGAATTATAGCGCAAAGATTTTTAGGGTATTAAGATAGAATATCGCAAGCAACATTTGCTGATAAAGGGAAACTAGCTAATGTTGATAAAAAGATGGTAATACCACTGGAAACGAGACTAGCTACTTCAAGGTGGTGATTTCTTATCCAAAGGGAGCAGGGGGCGGGCGTTGTTTCTTTGTAACCAAGGGTGGCATGTGCTACTCCCAAGTCCCAATATCCTCCTTAAAGGCCCAAATAAGAAGACAAAAAATCGATTCCCCCCCCTCCTCCCTCGATCCCTCCCTCTCTCCCTCAACTCCAACTCTGGAACTATACCCAATTCTCTCTTCTCTCTCACACAGTTCATTTATGCACTCTTTCCCTTCACCATATTCTTTGTCCGCGGTTACTCGTAACCCATCTGACCATCTCAATAACTCCATCCTGTCTCATGAACGATGATGGCAACACTCAAGTATACAACAAAGGAAACAGTCAATTGGAGACTCCAAGAGCAACTTCTCATATCATCTCGGATCAAATGCCATTCATAAACCATCAGCCGCTTTTCTCACCGACAACCCCTTGCAACTACAATAGGGAGAACAAAGTCTAAGGTTCTTAAAGTTATGTAAAGTTAATTTTAGGGAAGAAGCAAGCATCAACACTTATCAAATATGCACCGATCTTCCAAGAGCTAAATTACAATCCGAGTGCGAAGAAGCCAAAATTGAGTTTAAACCTTAAATTCTCCCTACAATACATCGGATGAAAATGAAGGTGACATCAATTCATCAAGACCTAAAGCCCTAAGCAACATGTGTGCTATAATGAAGGGCCAAGGGCTGACAAGATACTCTTTTAGAGAGCTATGATGTGAATGGTGCAATGCACGATGAAAGTTGGATAGACACTAGTGAGCCATTTGGAAGTTTCTCCCTCAAAGGCAGGAATGACAATGATTCATGCGATGATTCTCTATGAATTCAGTATTGAAGTTACTCAGTCTCAGATTGAACAAAGAAAGAACTAAGTTAAGAAAAAGCGCACTGAAACCGCTCGAAAAAAAATGATTATGAATTAATTTTGAGACTCATGGTCCAGAAATCAGCATCCTCATCAGGACTCAATTGGTGTTCTTTGGTTTCCTTTTACTGCGGCCTTCTTAGCCTCCAGGTATATTCCATTTTTGTCTTCTGATAAATCTTTCCCTCATCTTAAAAAGTTTATGGTCTTACAAATGTTTAAATGTTGGAGAATAGCCAGTCTCAATCTGCCTAACAGTGATCATATCTTGACTTCAACCACGTCCCTCTCAACATATGCTTCATTAAACAATTTTCTACCTCCTTTTATGCACTAAATCACAGCATGGAGAAAAAAGGAATCTAGCAAAGAAGGGATTGGTAATAGCTTTACTATCCTTGGTTGGTCATTTCTGTTAACATGAAGATGACATAAACCAACCAATACTGGAATGGGGGCCTCTTTCAGAAATGACTGTCATTAGATAACTTCATAATCCATAATGTTTGAATGCACAAACGACTGAAACATACGATGAACGTCTAAGGCTAAGGAAGACAGGTCACACCCTTCAGCAAGGACCACAAGTGTCAAACGCTCCAAGACAAACAAATAAAGAGTTTACGACTAGGATAAATCTTAACTGAAATTAATCACATTAGTCATAATTAAATACAGTTCATGAAGAGCAGAGCAACAGCACTTCTCATTTTCCTTAACGATCAGTTTTAAGGAGTAGAATAAGAAACCTCTGAGACTCGATAATGGGAAGACGGACTGTAATAAGCTCGCAGAACAATTCAATAATCTCTTGTGCAGCCATCATGTTCTCTTCTCTTACTATGTGCTCCACCTAAATTTCATGATCAAACACCAACAATGATCATTCAGCTTTTACATAACACAATCTCACTAAACAATAATGCAAATCAGAAATGCAACTGAACAAGACTAACCCGAATGCGAGCAGTAGCTTCTTGACCAGTCTCAAGAAGCTTAGCAATATCCTTGCGCATTTGCTTAATCTGAAGTTCCCTCCGGTTCCTCAGCAACTTAATTCTTGGAATGCTAAGTTTCAGTAATGTTTTACTGCAACAAAATTACAGCCATATTGTAAAAAAAAAAAAAAAAAACCATCTCAGCAAAAAGAAATTGTCTTTCCTAAAACCCACCCCTCAAAACAGCAAAACAGTAATCCAAAATTCTGGAAATGAAAAGTGAAAAAGCAGAAAACCCAGATCATTTCTTTTCCTCCTTAACTTCTCTAACTCAAAATTAGCTTCAATTATACTATAAATTAAACTATAAAAGAACTCAAAAATCTTGTCTTTTGGGTAAAAGATCAACATCCATGATCAAAATAATTACCATTTAGAACCCTTGAAGCCCTTGCTGAAGAAAGAATCCATTATCAACGTGATCACAAAGAAATTTCAGTTCAACCCAATAATCCAATCACAATGGAAGAATCCGACCTACACAACAAAAAAAAAAACATTCATGTCGCATTTTAAAAAAAATGATGTCCAATTCAATTCAACTATGTAAATAAAACCCAGAAAGTTAAAAAAAAAAAAATGAGGGAGGAGAGAGAAAACTGACTAACTGTTGTTCCCTTCGCTGGAAATTGAAGAGGAATAATTGAGACACCGTGTGAAATCCGAAGGAGGAAAGGGGAGAGTTGAGAGTCTTATATTTTGATTTTGTGAGTGTAGTTAATTTTGCTTACGATCGAAGGATCCTATCTAATAAGATGGAAATTCTTCCATTAATAATGTCAAATGGAGCATTAATTTCTCCTATGCGCTGAACTTGAAATTAATTCCATGGATACCGTCCACGTAGGACAACACGCCAGAATTTTGGTTTTTAAATAAAACCGCTACTCCAAATAGCGGTTAATACTAGTTGACCGCTACTTCAAATAGCGGTTATATTGTGTCCCTGCATATAAACCGCTACTTAGAGTAGCGGTTTATAACGTAAATCAGCAATGCAAGAGAAAAAGAGTATAAACGTGCATTTATACGTATAAATGCGCGTTTATACGGTATAAACCGCTACTCTAAGTAGCGGTTTACCTACCTAGAGTAGCACCTTAAGTAAAAGTTAACCGCTACTTACCGTGTAAAATCCGAAGGAGGAAAGGGTTGAGAGCTGAGAGTCTTATTTTGATTTTGTGAGTGGAGTAGTTAATTTGCTTACGATCGAAGGATCCTATCTAATAAGATGTTATGGTACGACACTACGACTTTAACTTCAGGTGGTCCGACAATATCGACAGGAAACAAGGTAGTCGACTAGCCGTAGCACCCGCGAAGCTGCCTGTGTAAAGGTCGATGAGAACTAGTGGGTAGCTTGGACGATAACACGGATTGTGGCGTAGTTTGTATTTGACGAGTTGTTGATGTAAAAAGGGACAAGTAATCGATAATATCCTGTTAAGTAGGGATCGGTGAGCCTTATTACTTATAAGTCGGTTTTAAAGAATATCCTCGCTAGGAGTTAAGCATAAAAGAGGGTACTAGACTTTGCATAAAGTTACAGTTTACTCACCCTAGTTGTAAAAATTGCACTTTACTCACTCAAAGTACAACTCCGTTAACTTTACTGTTAACTTTTAATATATTGAATAAAAAAAAGTTGTTTGGCACAAAAAACTAGAATGACAGTTAAGTTTTTGCAGGACAAAAATAAATTTTCCAACGGTAACTAAATCCGGCTATTTAAGCCTCCAAAAGAATGCGATTTTTCTCCAAAATTCTCCAATTAACGCCCACTTCTCCTTCTTGCTGTGCTCTGAAGCTCCCCAAGAAAATCCAGTAGTGCCAGGTTCCAACTGCAGTGGTGAATTTTCAAACTTGTTAATGTTTACTATCCAATAAAACACATTTATTGTAAAAGATTTTTTTTTGCAGAGAAATGTCAAAAAACAAGAGTCTCCCAACCCCAAAGCATTGTTACTGTGGATTCATCATGTCCAAGACTAGGTCATGTACTAAGGACAATCCTGGCAGAAGATTTCTAGCATGCACTGATTATGATCCTGAAGCCAACACCAGAGGTTGCAAGTTTTACAGATGGGTTGATGTTGAAGACCCTACAAAGTGGCAGAGGGATGTAATTTTGAATTTAATGGAGGAGAACACACAACTGAAGAATGAAGTGAGGAATTTAAGGAAAATTCATGGTGGCAGACTTCAAATTGCAAGAAAGATGGTTGCAGAGAAGGTGATGTTGAAGATGCAACAAAATGGAGGGTCGAAGTATATTCTAAGATAGTTTTTTCTAGCACTCTTCATTGTAATTGTTGTTGCTTATGTTCTTATGTAGTTATGACATGGAAATTTATAAACAGTACTTGAGTTGCAATGAACTTACTTAGTTTAAGTTGTTTTGCCTTCTTTTAGCTCTAGCTAGATCTTGTAGTGCTTGGTTTGTGATTGTTTGTGGGTTATTAGAGCCAACATTAGGTTGTGACCAATTGTAATCTTGATTGAAGGAGTAAACAGTCTGATCTCCTTCAAAATCTGAGTAGAAAGTTGCTGCCCTTGGTTGCCTGAATGCAGGTTGTGACCTTGCACTCACTTCAGTTTGAGGAACAAACTGCAAAAATTAACATCAATTAGTTATCTGATAACAGGACAAGAAATTTGCTTAATACATGATAAATTAAATTCACTTACAGTTGCTATTCTCTGATGTCCATTAGGGTAAGTATATACACCTACTCCCCTATTATGCATTGGTGTTATGCTGGTTGTTGCTTGGTCAGTGCTGGTTGTTGCTTGTTCAGTGTTGGTTGGGGGACCATAGTTATCTGACCTCACATTTTTACACCCTCTCTTGTTGTGTCCTTGTATGCCACAAAAACTACAAGTCATTGCAGTCCCAACCTTCTTCAATTTACCTGATTTGGTAACTTCTCCAGCTTGAAGTCTCCTTTTAGTCTTAGGTCTATTATGCACCTTTTTAAGTTTAGATGGAAGCACTAAGGAATCGGATTGTGGCCACTCTTGAGGGCCATTAAGTGGCTCGAGCAAAAACTCATAGGCTTTCATGTATGTTCCTTTTATGAAAAAATGACTAACATATTGTTCAGGTTCATCAACTTTGTTCCATATAGCCACCACTGCATGCTTGCAAGATATTCCACTAACTTGCCATGCATTGCAGCTACAAGTTTTCTTTGTTAAATTGACAACATATTTAGTTTGTGTTACTCCTTCTCTTACTCCATAACATAAGCCACCATCCCAGAAAGTATTCCACCCTCTAGCCCAAATCTTGTGCTTCTCTACAAGTTGTTGAATTCTAGGGCATAGCAACAACTCTTTCTTCCCAATTTCATCTCTTTTTTTATGCAATCCTCCATCAAACCCTCTCTAATGTCTTCAAGCATTGTTATGATTGACTTATGTCTACTGTTTAGTATGTAAGCATTGAAAACTTCTGACATGTTGTTGTCAACACTATCACAACATGCCATGGAACTATAGAAAGCTCTACACCACTTCATATAGTTTATGTTTAGTAGATCTTCTACTGCATTAGCAGACATTTGCCTCATCACTTCAATTTGAGCATTGGACTCATTCTCAGTTGTGGATTTGGCAATAATCCAAAAATGCTTCCTATACTCCATGCCACCACCAAAAATAGTTCTGAAATTTGTGTACACATGTCTGGCACACACTCTTGTCTCAGCTTCAGGAAACACTTCTTTCAGAGCAGCTAACAATCCCTTTTGTTGATCTGACATGAATGTACAATGCACCTTCATTGCTCCCTAAATCTATAACCAATAAATTCAAAAACCAACTCCAGTTGGCAGTGCTTTCCACCTCAACCATTGCCCAAGCTATGGGAAAAAATTGGTTATTCTCGTCTCTACCTACTGCTACTAGTAGATGCCCTCCAAATGGACCCTTAAGAAAACAACCATCAAGTGAAATAAATGGCCTACAACCTGCCATAAACCCTTTCCTCAATGCCTCATAGCAGAAGTAAGCCCTCTCAAACACATTCTCATTCATCTGAAGCTTCACAGTGTTGATACTATTACTCCTAAGGATCTCAGCTGCATACCTTGGCAGTAGTGCATACTGCTCCTTGTATTCACCAACTATCAAAGCTTGGCCCTTTTTCCTTGCTCCCCATGCCATGAACTTGCTAACCTTCACACCCCACTCAAGCCAAATAGTCTCAATTATATCTTGCAGGTTAATTTAAGGGTTCACCTTAAACTTAGTTTGGTAGTTTACAGCTATCCAACTTGCTCTCATCTTCCCGAGCTTTGGAGTTCTTCCACAAGTGTGTTCAGAAATGTGGATTTTTACCATAAAATTCCTCCTCCTTCTTTCCCAAGATGCCCAAATTCTCCATGGGCATCCTTTGTCCTTATTAATGCAGTGTACACCAACTCTCTTACTGTCATTTTTATTCATAGGAATGTCCCTACCAACTGAAATGGAGTAGTCAATAAGGGCTTTCCTAAAGGTCTTAGCATTCTCAAATGACTGTCTAATGTAGAAACTTGGACTTGGTACTCTCTCCTTCCACTAACAACCTGTTCTTTTTTTTTTTGTTAGTGTGTGGTTCTGATGCAACTATGTACCCACAATCCTCCTCGTCTGATTCACTAGGGCTTTCTATATCACTCCCATCTTCATCAAAACCATTTGCAATGTTAATGCTCTTTCCCTTGGTCTCAGCTAGCCTAGTCAACATATTCAACTCCTCCTCATATGATAGTTGCTTATTTTTGTCCTCCCTCACCCAATCCCTAGCATGCACTACCTCAATATCATCTTCATCAGTGCCTTCTATGTCATAGTATATGTCTGCTTGGTTCACATTTATTGAAGGAATAGGGTTCTCTACTGAAGTCAGTAGGTCAAGAAAGGACTCAGTTTGGCTATTTAGTCAGCAAGTACTTGAGTTTGGCTGCCTACATAATTGGGGTCATCTACCTCATGGTCATGGTCAGTGTAGACATGAATGACTTTGAAGTTCATAAGTAATGCTAGGAATGGGTCAAATGTACTTTTATCATAACCAAGAAATCTAATACCATTGTTGAAGTCCTTCCTAGGGTCTAAGTAATGAAGTTTCATTGTGTTCTTATGACCTAAGCTGTTAATCAATTCTTTCATGTAAGACATACTCACACAATCAGGTATGTCCTCAAACACACTAACATTCCCCCCATTGTACACCATGCCACATTCAGATGTCCATTTTTCACCATGGTGCACAATCAGACATGGATTAAGTGCAAGTTCTGCAACAATAAAAGAGCAAACAGAATGCATGAACTAAATGAGAATATTTGAAACAAAAACAGTCATTTTCATTCATTTCATCATCAAATTACATCAATTAAGTTGGCTGATCATCATGTAACACCATCAACCACCCAAGTACAACCAACTTTGTACAATCAAAACACGGATGTCATAGCAGTGACAAATGTCAAAAACAAAAAGCTAACTTCTGTCACATTCAACTTCTACATATGGCTATGACAACCATCCTAAGAAAAACTATCTGAAATCATAAAAAGCTTAACAACAGGCAGCTACCAACCCAAAAAACTTCAACTACCTACCCCACCTCCCACATACACAACCTACAACACATCAGTCCTCCTTGAACAGCCAAGGGAAGCAATCGAAATACACAGTCATGTCTTTGGAGAGTCAAGCCATCAGGTCCACTCCATTGTTGTAAATAATACTACCTCCGTCCTAGAATAGTCTGAACACGTTCCTTTTATGTTTATCCCAATTTAGTTTGAACACTTTCATTCTTGGCATGGTCCCACCATTAATATATTATTTCTTTTACACATCTTTGGCCCACACTCTACCTTTTATCAATAAAAAGTTACTCAACTTTCTCTCTCCTCTAATAAAAAATATCCCACCAACTCCTATCACATCTACTTTTTAAATAAAATAACATTTGATAACCACACCACAACTTATCACCTTAAGCTACGTGTCCCAACAAGTGTTCAGATCTTTCTGGGACGGAGGGAGTATCTTTCAGGGCCAAACCTTAAACTCACTATCAGTTCCAAAGTAAGGTTGTTCATGGTAGGAAAGCTGCCTCAACCTACACCAAATTCTCCATTTCTTGCAGGCAGCTCCACATTGATCTGAGCTTCCCAATCCAGCCTTGGGAATATGTGGAAGCATAGGTAGTTTTGCTCACGGTACTAGGGGTGTGCATCATCTAGGACAGTCAGTCCTATGCACAATTTAAAAAAACCAAATATTTTAAACAAATCCTACTTTAACAAATCCTAAATTTCATGTAAACAAGCTTTAAATTAAACTAGAGCTTATTTTAATGGAGAACATAAAGCAATCAACATAATAAAAAAATTGAAACCCTAATCCCAGACAGCTTCAAATGATATTTTACTCACAGTACTCACATGTTTCAAACATAATCACACTAGTAGAATAATTGCTTATTGCTGCGGTGGTATTGCTGCGGTTTTACCCATACGCAGCAATATATCACGTAGAAAGAAAAGGTAAAATATAAAATAAAAATATTGCTGCGGTTTCGGTGAAAAACCGCAGCAATATGGTTTCAACGGAAATTTTTTGAAAAGACATATTGCTGCGGTTTCTGGCAAGAACCGCAGCAATATATTAAAATAATAATATTTTAATATATTGATGCGGTTCTTACCAGAAACCGCATCAATATGTCAGCGCCAGATATTAAAATATTACTTTTTTATATTAAAATTTGAACCTATTACTGCGATTTCTACTAAAAACCGCAGCAATAGGCTGTTTTAAGTAAAAAAAAATTGTGCGGCCCAATTAGGGTTTTGTTCCTCTTTCCTTTTAATAACTCATCAGCCGTTTTCTCCTCACTATTCTCTCTCCTCACTCTCCTCTCTCACTCTCCTCTCTCTCCT
The DNA here is from genome assembly GCA_947648045.1 of Beta corolliflora. Classification (NCBI taxonomy): domain Eukaryota; kingdom Viridiplantae; phylum Streptophyta; class Magnoliopsida; order Caryophyllales; family Amaranthaceae; genus Beta; species Beta corolliflora. The sequence continues at coordinate 48,620 of CANSZD010004132.1, forward strand.
TCAACGGACTTATCAACGGACTTCGCCAGACTTATCCTCCCTCTTCGTCGCTGCGGTTCGTCGCTCGTGGCTCGCCTTTGCTCGTGGCTCGCCGTCCTTCGTCGCTCGTGGCTCGCCGTCTCCTCTCTCTCCCTCTTCGTCGCTGCGGTTCGTCGCTCGATGGTGCTGCAATCGGCGAATCGTTGGTCATCATCTTCGCGAGGAAGAAGGGAGATGAGTGGTCATCATCTTCGAATCGTTGCTCCACAACCGACGAACAATGTTGCTCCACAACCGGCGAACATTGTTGCTCCACAACCGGCGAACATTGTTGGTCAGATCTAATTTATTAGTTTTTAGTTTTTTAGTTTTTTTTTACGATTCTAGCAAACAGCAAACGGATCTAATTTGTTTTTTTGTTTTTTTTTCCTTTTGTACGAAGACGAAGACTCCGATTTATTTTAATTTAATAATTTTAGAATTAATATGATGTTATGTTCCTGATTTTTGGTTTTTTATATATTTCTTTTTTATATGTTGTATAATTTTTTAGTTTTTATATACATTTATGGTTATATATACCACTTTTTTTTCATAATAGATTACCACAAAGTGTTATAAACAGAGTAGCGTTAATGTTAACTAGGCATTCACCAGTGTAGAGCAACAACCATATCTCCATCTCTTCAATTTTTGTGTAAGATGTTTGATTGAGAGTTAAGTTGGTACTACTTTTAACTTTTTCTATATACCTGTGCTTGGATATAACTTGACCATTCTTTTTTTATTAAAAATTACATTATTGATGCATATCAATTATCATTATTATGAAATTATGAATATGGAAAGTTAAAGTTACATATAAATATGGGTGCAATTATATAGATATCCATAAGGAATCACATCTGTTCCTATTTTATCATCTTACAGATTTATTTGCAATTCTTAGATAATTACGGCTATTAATATTACATAATGGTATATGTAGTTCCATACTAATTAAAATAAAACTTGAAGTAGATTTGGACCACTCTTTAAAAAAAGATCTGAAGTTATATAGGACCAAGCTATCAGCTTAGCTTAAAAGTTAAAAGATTCTCTCTCTACTTGCAGTATTTAGTGTCTTATGTTCTTTCTATATTTTTATCTCTCAAATTTGATGACAAATTATAAAAAAAAAATTATTTGTACTTGCACATATTGCTGCGGTTTTGTCTAGGAATCGCAGCAATAGTTGTACGCTTTTTAATATAAAAAAATACATATTGCTGCGGTTTTGGCCAAAAACCGCAGCAATAGTTGTACGTTTTTTAATATAAAAAAATACATATTGCTGCGGTTTTGGCCAGAAACCGCAGCAATATCTTGGCCTATTGCTGCGGTCAAAAACCGCATCAATAGGTTAATTACCTATTGTTGCGCCCTTAATTGTTGCGCGGCCAAAACCGCCGCAATAGGCCACTTAATGACCGCAGCAATAAGCAATTATTCTACTAGTGTCAGACAAAAAAAATTGCTTACTTATCCTTTTGATGATATCATACAAAAAGAACAACAAAACAAACCATACTTTACAACAACACTTTCCGGAAAAAAGGAATCTAAGGAGTGCATAAAAGTAGTTAAGAATATATCTTGGGGAGGAGAAAGATTTGGAATTTTCCTTTTTGCTAAGCTTCCGCACACCATTTTTGTCTTCAACCAATTAAAGAGAAATAAATGAAAGCTTTGAGGAAGAAAGTGAAAGTTCTATACCAATTGCAGAGAATATAATAAGTGTTAAAGTGGGCTTGCTTTGTATGTTTTACTTCTATATAGTACTGTACAAACCAGAGAAAGTACTTTGGGCGCCAAAAATACCGCCCCTTCATTACTTCTCCTAGATTCTTGTGCAAGTTTTATTATTTTAATTAAATAACAGCAATGCACGACCTTACTTTATGATTGAGATTTGAAAAAAAAAAGCATTATGGCCGGCCACTTTGATTAAGGGGTGGTGGTTTTGATTTTTCTAACCCCCAAATTAATGTGTAGGTTACAAATCTTGGATTTAATCTCCTAATTTATGATGAAGGTTACAAAATATTTAATTTTGGAAATTAAGTATTCCCTATTCTACACCTATAAATACCCAAAACCTTAAGCCATATTTTTCACACCCAAAACTTTGAACAATTCAAACTCTCTTACTTCAAGGTTATTTCTTCTCTTCTTAATTTATTTTAGTTTTGTATTTCTTATTCAAGTTTCAATTCTACTTGGTTTAAGTAAAAGATTTTTGATATCTTGTTTATTACTTTACTTTTTGATAGTTTTTAATTGGTTTTATAGTTGTTTTTGAGTTAGTTTAGCTAGTTTGTTAGCTATTTCCTTAATTTGTGCAATTTTCCTTCTTGTATGCACTTTCTTTGGGCGATTTGTTTCATTTCAGGACTTAGGAGCACGCTTGGAGGACACTTGCACAACCCCGAATATTAATATCGAAGAGGAAGGTCAAGGAAGCATCAAGGAAGCATAACCGAGTTCCGGAGGCAAATATAAGAAGTTTTGGAAGAGTTTGCGCACAAGGGTCAAATTCAAATAGCCATAACTTTCAGCACACAAAACATTTTTGAGCTATTCAAGTTGGAGATGAAAGCTTGGCTCAATATCTTTCCAACGAGTGGTCACAAGCTCAATTCCGAGGTAAAACGAGTGAGATATAGCCGTTTAAAAATGAACTGACGAAACTGAAAACTGACCCGGGCGCTCGGGTCAACTGACCCGCCCGGGTCAATCTGCGATAAACTCATTTTCACTCCTGTTGGTCTGACCCGTCTGGGTCAGGTGACCCGAGGACTCGGGTCATCTTACCCGCCCGGGTCGGGTCATTTTTCCGGAAACCTTTTTACGACTTTGTTTGTTTTAATGCGGGGGTTGTTTTGTAATTTTCTGTTTTATTTCTTATGACTATATAAGAGGGACTCCTCTTATTTTAACTTAGGCTAATTTACATTATATTTTAATAAAGTGAGATTTCAAATTCTTAGAACCCTAGGAGAGAGAAAATCTCATCTTCTAGAGAGAGAAGTGAGAGAAACTTGTTGAAAACTTGGAAATTGAAGAATCTAAGAAGGAAACTTGAAGATTTGAAATCTCCTTGCAACTTTAATGAGAATTTCTTACTCTCTCTCATATTTTATTGCTTTATTTTCATACTTCCATGTCATTTTCACTCTATTTACTTGTTCATCCTAGATTATTGTTTTAGTTCATGTTAATAGTTGTTAATGTCTTTTAGTTTATAATTTTTCATGATTTGTGAGTAGCTATTTCTTTGGGAAGGGTTTGAAGCTATTAATGAGTTCATGAACCTCTAAATCCAACATTGGGTTTTGACTTGGGATAATTTTGGTTAATTGATTTGGCATTTTCATGAATGTTTGTGTGATTGGCCATCATATGAGCATAATTTAGGTACCCTTAGTGAAGGATCGAGAGATGAAGTTAAGGGGTTGCCTCAAATCGATTTAGGCTTGAAGGACCATGAGAATAGGGACTACCTAGCCTAGGGGACTTAGTTTGCTTGTTTAAGTTCATCATGTTTATGGATATGCTTGGTTGAATGCCTTAGCCATGAGAATAGGTCTTCGGTAAGAGACTAGGCCAATCTAGCTAGCTCGAGAGAGTGGTTAGAGTACCAATGGATGAACGATTTCCCTCAATTGATCCCCATTGTTGATTCCCATCGTGATTGCTTGGTTTATGAATGAGTTGATTGGTGGATACCCCTTCCCAAAGCCATTTTTCTTATTGTCTTTTCATCTATAAATCTTTAAAAACATAGACTTTGCTTTGCTTATCATAAATCGATACTTATTGGTGCTTCCCTTAGTCCTTGTGGATTCGACCCTTTACTTCTCCCTATATTGGGTAGTTTAGGTATCTTTGACGTGTTTACAACGAGGGCGTCAAATTTTGGCGCCGTTGCCGGGGACTTCGACTTGCATTGATTCGTGTTGATTAGATAAGTCTAGGCTATTTGTGAATATTTTTTTTCTTTTTTTTCTTTCTTTTTGTTTTGAAAAAAAAAATGGCAAATACTTCTTTTCCTCAATACGAAAATGAGTCTTTTTGGGTTTACTTTGAGAGACTTGGGGAATTTATAAAGTTTCATGGCTATGATATTGAGGAATCTTGTGAGATTACTTATTGGGGACTAAATGAGCATACTAGAGGAGTTGTTGAAAATATGTTTAACGGTGATTTTCGAGCGACATCTTCGGATGAAGCTTGGAATTTTTTTTGTGGTTAGCTAAGGACACTTATGATTCCGACTTTTATGCAAATTGTCATGATTCCTCTAATATGTGCATGAATTTCAATGATGTGTCACATGTCCCCAATATTGATTCTCATATGCTTGATTGTAATCCCTCCCCCAAAATTGATTTTCAAGGTTCCTTGCATTCTGAATCATCGAAATCCGAATTGGAGCTGACTCTTGAGCGATATCTTATTGGGGCAAATTCTAGTGCCAATTATGAACCTCTCCCTAAAGTTGACTCCAAACCCATTGAGGATCTCTTTTTACAATTGAAAAGTGGTTTGAATTCGCTTGGGGAAAATCGGGGTTGCAAAAATGATATTCTCAAGTTTGATTATGTTGATTCGAGGTATATTGAAAATGAAAATCAATTGGAAAAACCCCATGATCTTGATGATGGTTTTTGGAGTAGTGACGATGAGGGGCATGTTTTTGAGGAGAAAAGGCCCATTATTGAAGATATTGTTGAAAGTGAGGATGTTTATGAGTCTCTACATACCCTTTTTGAGTCTCATGTATCTACATCTAGTGGATTGGACCTTACCTTCCCTCCTTGTGCTTTAGAGCATCCATCCTCTCCTACCCCTTCTTACTTGAGTGAAGATCTTGGTCAAGTTGAGGGTGAGATACCTCATTTGGTGATTGGTGATGATTTTGAAGTTTTGATGGATAATGAAAATGTTGTTGATAATAACTCATTGGTGGAAGAAGTCTCCCTTCTTAAGTCTTGCGATGTGAGTGAAGTTGTTAGTGAAAGCTTTATTTCTATCTCTTCCCCTCATATTCCATTTACAAGAAGGATTGACATTATTCCATCTACTCCCATTTCATATCCATTTTCATCTCTCAAAACTCCACCTCTTGATGAGTTTCTTGCCTCTTTTGACATTCAAGTACCCAATTTGGTTGTTTTTTAGGAAAAGAGTGAGTTTGCCAAGCAAAAAGAGTTTGTCGAGGAGAATTTGCCGACTTTTTGTTCATTTTCTTATTATTTTGAGTCTTCTTCTTCCTATTTTCTTGATTTTTCTTTTGATTCCACTTCTTTTAGGCATCCCCCTCCTCAATTTTTGCATAGAATTACACTATATTTTGTGCATGCTTTTTATTTAAGTATTGCATATGCTATAATAATGGAAATGTGCGCTAGTGCATTTGACAAACTCTTGCGATCTTTGAATTGCTATTTACTAGAAAGGTCAAGCTTAAGACCTTAAATAAGCCTTTCTCGGGAAGTAACCCGTGATTTATTGCTTTCATTTTTTCTTTTAATTTTACTCATTTTTTTTTCTATATTTGATTTTGATTTAGGTACATAATTAGAATAACACTCGTTCTCAATGATACATGGAAAGCAGATAATGGTTTTGAAGAAAGTTGATTACAAATGGAGATATTGGGTCATTTGCGGGTATTTGCACCCAGCTACTATCCTAGTTTCCTTCCTTTTGCTCTTTCTTCAATGCTCTATGATTTGTGGAACATATGCTTGTTGGTTGAATGTTTCTTCCCTCCCTCCCTTCCTTTGATCGTCTTGTTCAAGCATTGAGGACAATGCTTTATTCTAGCTTGGGGGAGTAGCTATTTGCTAGCTTGAGGGAGGTGTGTATAGTTTATTTCTTTATTTTTCCCATTTTCACAAAAAAAATGAAAATCTAAAAAAATTAATTATCTTCTTTTCTTTCCATTTCATTTCTTTCTCTTTCGAGTTTTGATTTCCTTCTCTCTAGTTCAAACAAAGTCAAAAATGAAAAAAAAATGAATGAATTGAAAAAACAAGAAAAAAAGAAACAAAAGAAGCGTTAGTTATAAATAAAAATTTGGTTTCCTTGCCCAAGGAAGATGCTTAGTAATGATATGATGTGGATTCCTTGCTTTGACTTTGAGTATATGTTTAGAGGCTTCTTTTGGAAGAGTGTGAGCATGGGTTAAGGTGTTTTAGGAGTTGATTAATCTTGATTGCATTAGAATCTACCAAAATGAAACTAATGAATGATCAATTGGATGCCTAGTCTTGAATCTTGACTAAGTTGCTCATGCTTGGATAATTTTAGCTTCAAATTTGCGGTCCCTTGTGTCCATAGATGTACTCATCATGTCCCGAAACAAAAGCTCTATAAGAAACTTAGTTTTTATTTCTCTTTGTATCCAATAAGTGGCACAAAAAGCCACAAGTTCTTATGTCTCTCTTTAGTGAGTAACTTTACATTTGTATAGCAAAAATTCCCATAATAAGGGAAAAAGAAAAAGCCAAAAACAGTCAAAAAAGGCGTGAAAAATGAAAAAAAGTGAAGAAAAACGAAAAGCAAAAAGAGTAGAATAATTCCAATAAAAGAGGTCAATTTGTGGATGCCTCCCACACTTAGTACTATTTTTCTAAAGTTTCGAGTTGAGTGGAGTCTAAGGCCTATTTGTGTGTCTAGGGATGGTGGACTAGTGGTTTGAGCTTTTTTATAACACTTGAAGGGCCCTAAGTCTTTTGGATAGCTAGGTGTTCTCTAATGAGCGAGTAAAAAGTCTAATTAGGTGTCCTATTGCAATCTTGATTAGTTTATTTCTCTACCCATAACCTATGAGTACACTTGGAAATTAGTTGTTTTGAAAGTTGCTCTCTATCTTTGCTTGTGAACCATTTCATTGATAGTTGACTTGGGCATTAATCTTGAATTTGATTGAATAAATGGTTGATGAAAAACTAGAGTTGTGGGTTTGAAAACTCTTTGGAAACCCTCGCGAGATCCCACTCGCCCTCTAGAGCGATCTAGGGGTTTAAAGAGCTTGTTGCATGTGCTAAATGCAATCGTGATTCCTACGAAAATGAGTTAGTGTAAATTCTTTCTTTCTCCTTTTTCCTTTCTTCTTTCTTCTTCATCTTGTTTTCAAATAATCTTCATTCTCTTACCCTTGTGTTTTATTCTTGTTGGAGTTAAGACTTGGAAAAGCCTTGGCTCATTTTCTTGTTTGTCCCACATTGCTTGTGGGAGGGAATTTCTTCATGTTTTTATATTCCCTCCCTCCTTCCATCTATTGAGTTGTGACTAGAGATGCTTTTGTGGTTGGATGATATGTTTGGTTTGGGCTTGCTATCACACACGCGCGCGCGCGCCGCCCGCCCGGACCGGGCCAGGGCCATGGGCTTTGGGCTTTGGGCTTTGGGGAATAAACTTAACTTAACTAAAGTTTTTGACCCGGGAGCTACGCGTGTGTGGCTGTTGGAATTCTGTAACGTTTTACCGTTACAGTATTCATGGCAATCCCTAATTATCCGCCCATTGATTTCTGTCTTGATTGCTATCCGTTTTTTGGCTTGATTCTTCCCTATAAAATCAGTGTCATCCTGTTCAGTCAGATACACCGAAAAACAAACACTCTTCTCTCTTCCCTTCTCTATTCCTGGGTTTTTCGTGCTATTCTCTAAAGCTCAGTTTGCTAGTGGTGGCATTCTCGATTGCTTGTGTAAACCTTGGGGAGCATTAGGCCAAGATCGATAACCACCATTGTCGGGCCGTAATTGCTTTCAAGTCGGTGATCTCCTATCACGGCACGGCCTTGAAAGTTTTCTATTTATTTCGCCTTTGCGAAATTCTTATTCCAACAATTTGAAAGCAATTAACAATATTTGCAATGGCGAGAAAGTTCAACCAAATCAATGGCTCATCTCGTCCAAACTTGAGTCCCTTGATGGAAATAACTACAAACGCCGGGCTCGAAACTTCTAATGTTTTTCGAGCAAATGGATATTGACTATGTCCCGTTCAATGTCCGTCCCTCTCGCCATTACGCCTTCGCCGATTCTTCTTCTTCTTCTCGCTCTTGTCATTAAGCGAGAATGAGGATCAAATTACGAAATATGAAAAAGATAACAAAACAAGTTCGTTTCCATCTCCTTAATCGATGACTAATAATTTGTTTGATTTGTTTATGGTTCATAAGTCATCTAAACCGATTTTGGGAGGCCCTTGAGAAAAATATGGGGCGATGATCTTTGGGAAACGAAATATGTTGTAGGAAAGTGGTCTGTCTTTCCAAATGGTTGATGACAAACCTGTCATGGACCAAGTTCATGTCTACGAAAATTTATGTGCCGATGTTCTAAATGAGGACATGAAAATGCGTGAGGTTTTCCGGGCTAATGTTCTTGGAAAAATTTCCTCCTTCTTGGAGGGAGTTCCGTAACAATGGGAAGCATAGGAAAGAATTTCTATCTCTTCGAGAACCGATCGGCCATATGAGGATTGAAGAGGCCAACCGGATCAAAGATAATCGGGACTCGGCCCTTGTCAATGTTTCCAAAGCTAATCTGGTGGAATACTGCTTTGCGCCAAGTTTTGATAAGTTCAAGGGTAAGGGCAAGAAGGTATTCAACAAGGGTAAGAAGCAAGGAAAAGTGAACAAACCAAGTGGTAAGATTCAAAAGAGGACCTTTGTGTGCTATGTGTGTGGAAAGCCCGATCATAAGGCTTACCAATGTCCTCAACGCCAAGGTTCGTCCAAAAAGAAACTCCTCAAGCTAACCTTCTTGTTTCGGATGATGTTATTGCTTTGTGGTGGTTGAAGCAAATCTGGTCGAGAATCGTTCGACTGGATTCCGGACACCGGGGCTTCAAGGCATTTGTTCGAACAAAGAGTCGCTCCATGACTTCCGGGATGCAAACGAAGGTGAGTGCGTCTACATGGGGAATGCGAAAGCTGGCGGAGTGCTTGGACATGGAAAGGTCACTCTAAAACTTACCTGCGGAAAAACCCTCTCCCTTTCAAATGTCTTGTATGTTCCTACTATGCGTCGTAACCTAGTGTCCGGTGCCTTGTTAAACAAAGTTGGTTTGAAAATTGTTTTTGAGGCCGACAAGGTTGTAATGACTCGTGGTGGGGAATTTGTGGGGAAAGGGTATCTCGAGTGGGGGTTTGTTTATTTTAAATGTTGCTTCTTCTCGTATCTCGCTATTAATAAAACTGTTTGTGGTTCCGCTTATATTGCTTGAGTCTTTAAATTTATGGCACGGTAGATTAGGACATGTGAATGTTGCCTCTATTAAGAGACTAAGGACCTTAGAATTGATTCCTAATCTGTCCTCAACCGAGTTCTCTAAGTGTCCTATTTGTGTTGAAGCAAAATTTACCAAGAAACCTTGCAAAACCGTGACTCAAAGGACCACCCAACTTCTAGAATTGGTTCATACGGGACTTAGCCGACTTTCGTAACACTAGAAGTAGAGGAGGAAAATTCCGGTATATTTCCTTTGTTGATGATTACTCGAGGTTCACTAAGTTATACCTTCTTAAGACCAAAAGTGAGGCGGGGAAGCTTTTTTGAAGTATAAAGCCGAGGTAGAAAACCAACTTGATAGGAAAATCAAGAGGGTTAGGTCCGATAGGGGTAGAGAATATGAGAACTTCTCTTGGAATGACCATTGTGAGAAATTGGGAATCATTCATGAACTTAGTGCTCCTTATGTACCCCAACAAAATGGTGTAGCCGAAAGGAAAAATAGGTCCTTGAAAAATATGATGAATGCTATGCTTGTAAGTTCCGGGGTTGCACGATGAAATGTGGGGGGAAGTTGTTTCTTTCACTTGTCATGTTCTTAACCGAGTTCCTCACAAAAGATTAGATAAGACCCCTTATGAGCTATGGAAGGGTTATCCTCCAAACTTGAGTTTTCGAGAGTGTGGGGGTGTCTAGCCAAAGTTGGGCTTCCCGACTATAAAAAGTCAAACATAGGACCTAAGACTTTTGATGCTTTGTATTCATTGGTTATGCTCATGTTGCATATAGATTCATGTCTCTCGAGTGATAGGTCTATCTCGTGAGTACGAGAGATGCTGAGTTTTTTGAACATGTTTTCCCTTTGAAAAAAGGTGATGTTGCATCTCGTGCCTTCTTGTTCTTCTCTCTTTCGTTGATTTATCTACTTGTTCTACGCATGATGTTCTTCCTACTTGTGATACTCCCGCCGATTTGACTTTGAGTAGTAGTTCGGTTGACATGCATGCTAGCGGTTCCTCTCGTCGTAGATGAGCCTAGGAGAAGTAAGAGACCTAGAGTAGCAAAAGACTTTGGTTCGATTTTTGTTATGCTTTTCTATCCGAAAGTTCTTGTGTTGACTTGTTGAGTGATGAACTAGTTTATGCTTTCATGATAGAAGAGGACCCAAAGACCTTTGATGAGGCAATGAGATCTGTGGATGCCGGTTTTTGGAAAGAGGCCATTAAGAGTGAGTTAGATTCCATAGTGTCTAACTCTACTTGGGAGTTAACCGACTTACCTAAGGGATCAAAGACCATAGACAGTAAATGGATCTTTAAAAAGAAGTTGAGACCCGATGGAACTATCGAGAGGTTTAAAGCTAGGCTTGTCATCGGGGGCTTCACTCGGAGGAAAGGACTAGATTACTTTGACACTTATTCTCCCGTGACTAAGATAGCCACTATTAGGACCCCGCTTGCTCTTCGTCGCTATTCATGACTTAGTTATACATCGGATGGATGTTAAGACCGCTTTCCCTGAATGGTGACTTAGAGGAGGAGATTTACATGTCTCAACCCGAGGGTTTCGTGGTGTTAGGTCAAGAAGATAAAGTGTGCAAATTGAGAAAGTCCTTATATGGTCTCAAACAAGCACCAAAACAATGGTATGAAAAATTTGATAAATCTTGTGGTGTCAAATGGTTTCATTGTAAACAATTCCGATTCTTGTGTTTATTCAAAATTGATAGGATCGGATTGTGTGATTATATGTCTTTATGTGGATGACATGCTGATTTTTGGTAACAACTTAAAGGTGGTTAATGATACTAAACTTTTCTTGTCTTCAAAATTTGAGATGAAAGATTTGGGGGAAGCAGATGTGATTTTAGGAGTCGGACTTAAGAGAGTCTCCTGGCCGCATTTCCCTTAGTCAGTCTCATTATGTGGAAAAAGTGCTTAAAAAGTTTAATTCCTTTGATGTTGTTCCAGTTGAGTTCTCCCTATGATTCCAAGTATTCATTTGACCAAGAACTTAGGTGAAAGTGTCTCTCAAAGTGAATATGCAAAAATCATAGGTAGTTTGATGTACCTCATGAATCGTACTCGACCCGACATAGCTTATGCAAAGGAGTGGACTTAGTAGATATACACATAACCCTAGTAATGAACACTCGGAGTGCTCTTCATCGTCTTCTCGAGATACCTAAAAGGAACTGTTGATTTTTGTTTGCACTATTCTAAATTTCCTGTTGTTCTTCAAGGATTCTCGTGATGCAACCGGGTATCTCGGTAATGATGAAATTAGTTCAACTAGTGGCTATGTGTTTACCCTTGGTGGTGGTGCTATATCGTGGAAGTCTTCGAAACAGACTTGTATAGCACGTTCCACTATGGAGTCTGAGTTCATTGCCCTCGAGTTGGCAGGGCAAGAAGCTGAATGGTTGAGAAACTTGTTGTCCGATGTTCCTTTATGGGGTGGACGGGGTCCTGTCTCTCTCTTCATTGTGATTCTCAAGCAGCCATTGGTGTTGCTAAGAACAGTGTCTACAATGGTAAGAAGAGACACATACGGATCAGACATGGAGTCGTCAAACAACTCCTGAAAAATGGGGTGATTTCTTTGGACTATGTGAGGTCCGAAAGAAATCTTGCACCCTTTACTAAGGGGTTATCTAGGAGAGTTGTCCTAGAGTCGTCGAGGGGATGGGGCTAAAGCCCATTAGTTGAGATCTTATGGTGGATACCCGTTTGTGGTCAAACGAAGCCATAAAATCTTAACTTGCACTACATTTCCCATCCCTATGACACATGGTAGTGCTTTTATCCATAGCCTATTGGTGGTGCTACTGAGACGCACTTGATGGATATACATTGAGAGGTTGAGCATTTTGCTCTTAATAGTTCCATATCCCTCCGGGGTGGTGTTATTGAGAAACACTTGATGGACTACCTACGTAAGTGTGGAGGTTAAGCCGCCTTCTATGAAAGACTCGGGTCGTCTTTCTAGAGCACTTATTAGACCCAAGGTATGCGCATGGCTATAAAGCGCTTGTGATGTATCGCGGAGATTGCACGATCTTAAGGTAGGTATGTGTTGTGGGGGTCTCAACGGAACTCTGGTGAGTTCAAGAGTAATTCACTCACTAGATAGTAAGTTGTTGCCTCATTTCACTATGCATCAATTCAAATCGAAAGATATTGGTGTTTAAGTACTTTCCTTTCCTTACCGGGAATTTCTTTTGCTTTTCTCGAGCCTTTGTGTGGGGATTGTTGGAGTTAAGACTTGGAAAAGCCTTGGCTCATTTTCTTGTTTGTCCCACATTGCTTGTGGGAGGGAATTTCTTCATGTTTTTATATTCCCTCCCTCCTTCCATCTATTGAGTTGTGACTAGAGATGCTTTTGTGGTTGGATGATATGTTTGGTTTGGGCTTGCTATCACACACGCGCGCGCGCGCCGCCCGCCCGGACCGGGCCAGGGCCATGGGCCTTGGGCTTTGGGCTTTGGGGAATAAACTTAACTTAACTAAAGTTTTTGACCCGGGAGCTACGCGTGTGTGGCTGTTGGAATTCTCGTAACGTTTACCGTTACGGTATTCATGGCAATCCCTAATTATCCGCCCATTGATTTTGTCTTGATTGCTATCCGTTTTTTGGCTTGATTCTTCCCTATAAAATCGGTGTCATCCTCGTTTCAATGATACACCGAAAAGCAAACACTCTTCTCTCTTCCCTTCTCTATTCCCGGGTTTTTCGTGCTATTCTCTAAAGCTCAGTTTGCTAGTGGTGGCATTCTCACTTCTTGTGTAAACCTTGGGGAGCATTCCGGCCAAGATCGATAACCACCATTGTCGGGCCGTAATTGCTTTCAAGTCAGTGATCTCCTATCACGGCACAGCCTTGAAAGTTTTCTATTTCTGCCTTTGCGAAATTCTTATTCCAACAATTCTATTTTGCTTGGGGACAAGCAAAGATCAAGCTTGGGGGAGTTTGATATCTTGTTTATTACTTTACTTTTTGATAGTTTTTAATTGGTTTTATAGTTGTTTTTGAGTTAGTTTAGCTAGTTTGTTAGCTATTTCCTTAATTTCAGGCAATTTTCCTTCTTGTATGCACTTTCTTTGGGCGATTTGTTTCATTTTAGGACTTAGGAGCACGCTTGGAGGACACTTGCACAACCCCGAATATTAATATCGAAGAGGAAGGTCAAGGAAGCATCAAGGAAGCATAACCGAGTTCTGGAGGCAAATATAAGAAGTTTTGGAAGAGTTTGCGCACAAGGGTCAACTTCAAATAGCCATAACTTTCAGTACACAAAACATTTTTGAGCGATTCAAGTTGGAGATGAAATCTTGGCTCAATATCTTTCCAACGAGTGGTCACAAGCTCAATTCCGAGGTAAAACGAGTGAGATATAGCCGTTTGAAAATGAACTGACGAAACTGAAAACTGACCCGAGCGCTCGGGTCAACTGACCCGACCGGGTCAATCTGCGATAAACTCATTTTCACTCCTGTTGGTCTGACCCGCCCAGGTCAGGTGACCCGAGGGCTCGGGTCATCTTACCCGCCCGGGTCGGGTCATTTTTCCGGAAACCTTTTTACGACTTTGTTTGTTTTAATGCGGGAGTTGTTTTGTAATTTTCTGTTTTATTTCTTATGACTATATAAGAGGGACTCCCCTTATTTTAACTTAGGCTAATTTACATTATATTTTAATAAAGTGAGATTTCAAATTCTTAGAACCCTAGGAGAGAGAAAATCTCATCTTCTAGAGAGAGAAGTGAGAGAAACTTGTTGAAAACTTGGAAATTGAAGAATCTAAGAAGGAAACTTAAAGATTTAAAATCTCCTTGCAACTTTAATGAGAATTTCTTACTCTCTCTCATATTTTATTGCTTTATTTTCATACTTCCATGTCATTTTCACTCTATTTACTTGTTCATCCTAGATTATTGTTTTAGTTCATGTTAATAGTTGTTAATGTCTTTTAGTTTATAATTTTTCATGATTTGTGAGTAGCTATTTCTTTGGGAAGGGTTTGAAGCTATTAATGAGTTCATGAACCTCTAAATCCAACATTGGGTTTTGACTTGGGATAATTTTGGTTAATTGATTTGGCATTTTCATGAATGTTTGTGTGATTGGCCATCATAAGAGCATAATTTAGGTACCCTTAGTGAAGGATCGAGAGATGAAGTTAAGGGGTTGCCTCAAATCGATTATTAGGCTTGAAGGACCATGAGAATAGGGACTACCTAGCCTAGGGGACTTAGTTTGCTTGTTTAAGTTCATCATGTTTATGGATATGCTTGGTTGAATGCCTTAGCCATGAGAATAGGTCTTCGGTAAGAGACTAGGCCAATCTAGCTAGCTCGAGAGAGTGGTTAGAGTACCAATGGATGAACGATTTCCCTCAATTGATCCCCATTGTTGATTCCCATCGTGATTGCTTGGTTTATGAATAAGTTGATTGGTGGATACCCCTTCCCAAAGCCATTTTTCTTATTGTCTTTTCATCTATAAATCTTCAAAAACATAGACTTTACTTTGCTTATCATAAATCGATACTTATTGGTGCTTCCCTTAGTTCTTGTGGATTCGACCCTTTACTTCTCCCTATATTGGGTAGTTTAGGTATCTTTGACGTGTTTACAACGAGCGCGTCAATTTTCAGTAACAAGTTTAATATTTTGTTCGTGTTAGGTTTTGCATATAATTTTAAATTTATAGGAATTCATGTTTAAGTTCATATGGTAAATTACTTATTAGATTTTTATATTATTGGTTGATTAGGAGAACGTTCAAGCATGAGACTAGGTGAAGTTGCTAGTATACTCTTTGTGCAATATCAAGGTACTTTATGTAGTTAGATGTTTTGACATGTGGTTTTATGTGTTAAAAATATTTCTTGCTTTAATGGTTGAATTGATTTAGAAATTTAGTTTAAAACGGTTTCAACATTTTATTATTCACTTTGGAAATGAAAAGAATGAACGAATTCATCAATCATATCATATGAATGTTTTTTATCCTTTTCAGAAATTGTAATTATTATTACAAGGAATGATTTGATTGGTTTTTATGAACTGTGTGTTCAAAAGTTGTTTATGAGAAAAGGATAATTATTATGATGTAATTACTAAATCGTATTATTATATTACCGCTTGATTAACGTCAAGAAGGGTTAATGCTTCAAAGTCCACTTGTTGTCAATTATTGTTATCCTTTGATATAGATTCGTGATGGGATGACTAGTTTGGGGGGGGGGTTGCACACTTAGGTAAAGGAAGGGGAGATAAGAAGATAATTGTTTTCGAGATCATTTTTTTAATCCAAGTATTTGGAAAGGGTTTGTTCTTAAAAGTTATCCTTGAATTATTGGTTAAGGAGATTTTGAAATGTAAAATATTGCGAACTAGTAAATGTGTTATTTATCTTGTACATTTCGTACTTAGTTTCATACTAATGCGTATTTTCCTTTTTCCTATTTGGGTATGCGTTGTCTACCTTTTGGTAAGCAATTTTACAGGTGAACTTTGGATGTACATGGGAGCATTATAGGAAGGGCATCTTCACCTAGTCTAGGACGTTTTATTCTTTTTAAGTTGAGGCAATATTTATTTATAATAATAAATAGTTATTATTATTTTGGTTATAGTCTTCCACTGCAAGTTATTTTGTTATTTAGTAGTTAGTTGCCGAAAGCGTGAAAGTTACGTGGTGGTAATACTCATAAATTACTCAAATATTATTTATTTAATTACTTATTTTAAAGTGAGTAATTTGTGGGTGTTACAGGGTTCCGCTAACTGGTTTATTTTTCCATCAAAAAAACCAAAATTTCAAGTTAAATGAGCAATAAAAAGAGTTGTATTTTATTTGGATTTGTCTTATTATTATGTATAGTAAGATACTTAAGTAACTACTAATAAGGTTGCAGTTAATGGAATTTGGTAAACACTATTAAACGGGTTAGTGGGTCTATTTCAGGTTGACCCATTTATGATTGGGTTGGGTTAGGTTGAGGATCTCAACCCATTTAAGTAAATAGGTCAACCCAACCCAGGTCGACCCATTGCCAGCCCTACTTCAATGTTCGTTCTTGGAAAATAAATCATTTGTTAACAATTCAATGTCCTTCTTGCAAAGTAGTAGTATATGCCATTTTTCAACACTCATATATTAGTATTGGACTATTGGTTTTTGAAATTAGTGTCATCAAGTAACTTCAATGTTAATAGGTAATTTATAAAAGTAGGACATATGGATATTCAAAAACATCTTCTCCTAACATATAGATATTTTTAAAAGTTATGAGGCTCATGGATATTTTGAAGTCCTAATTGAGACCGTTTCAGTCAAGTAAATGACTTAAGACGACTCAACCATCAATAATTCTTATTCTTTGTATTTCAGTGTTCCTCCTTCCTCTTCCTCTCCCCCTCAGTCTCATTCCCTGTCACCTCCATCTCGTCGTCACGTATGCCATGATCTACAATCTTTATCTTCGATCCCTATGATTTAAAAACTGATAATATAAAGAAAAATAAAAAGGAGAAAGAAAATTACTGATCAATTAAAAAAATTCTGGTTGATTAACATCGGGAGATGGAGTATGACTTTTTTATAATAACTTCAGAGCAACTTTTATTGCTTTGTAGTATTTTTTCAATGTTATTGTAGTATTTTCTTAGAGTTTATTATATCGTACGGAATATAAATTTTACAAAGCATGAATGACTTGTTTCAATAAATACTGGTTATTTATTATCATCACGATGTTATTATGGTAACTTGAATTTGTAATACTATTAATACTAAATTTATTACTTATTATAGAGCAAGGAACCTTTTGGAGAAATCAGCTACCATTTGACACCGATAAAAGTGAGGACAATAATATCATAATACAACTAGTATTTTGGCCCGGACTAGAGGTGGGCATGGGCCGGGCCGGCCTGGCCTGGCACGAGCCCGCTCAAGGTCCGGCCAGGTCCGTTGTCCGCTCCGTGGGCCTGCCACGGTCAAGAAATTTTATTTCAGGCCCGCACCGGCACGAGCCCGCCTATATGGCCCATGGGCCGGCCCGCGGGCCGAACGTCCCTTTTCTTTGTTTTTTAGCCTAAAACTACCAAGAATCCAAAAAAACAACATAAAACACGGGCCAAGCCCGCAGGAGGCACGAGCCCGGCCCGCGGGCCGGGACGTGGGCAAAATCTGGAAATTTCAGGCCCGACACGATCCGCAATTTACGGGCTCGGGCCCGGCCCGACCCACCATTTCCTCAAGCCCGCGGGCCGAGCCCATGAACAGGTCCGGCCCGACACATGCCCAGGTCTGGCCTGGACCATGCTCCGGGTAAGTTAAAATTATCAAATATATTGTTATTCATAACTTTCATAATTGATTTTGTTAGCTTTTTAAATTTTCTGTCTAGTGCGAAATTGAAAAATAGACATTATGACATGGTAAGTTGTTTTGAAAAAAAAAACTTCTAAGGTATTGGGGATAAAAATAACAATTTCAATGGAATTGGGGTAAGTGAATGTTGTCACCTTAAAAAAAGTGTTAGAGATCAAAAAAGTTGTCTATGTCTTTATAGTTGTATATAATTATAAGACTTTATTATATTTTACTTTGAAACATTAAACATTGAAATTGTAGTAGATTAGTGGTTAAACTCTCACATTTCATTTCAAAGGTCATCATGTGACACCGTTCATTTGATTGGAACGCCTTTTAATATATTTGTATAGATTTATATTTGTTATTGTATTTTAAAGTGATTATATAATTACATTATATGTTAGTGCAAGAATAAAAAAAAAAACATAAGTTAAAAAAAAAACTAAATACAGTAAAAAAAAGCGTAAAAGAGTAACCTGCCCCTTTGAATATTAACCCCCCAACAACAAAACTAGGTCATCCGTCATCGTCATCACTTAATCCTCACATCAAGTACTCCTCTCGTCGCTCCTCCTCATCATAGCTCCCGGCCTCCCCCTCGCACGTTGCTGACGACCCCCCTCGACGCCCCTCGCCGGAGTGACAAGAGCCACACCAGGTAACTTTCTTGAACCTTGAATTCTTTTTGAAAATAATTTTGATTGTTTTCCTATAATTTGAATGTGTGTTGAGTTTTCCATGAGTGACTCTGTATTAAAGGTAGTTAAATTCATGAGCTTTGTGTTTAGCTATTTGAATAATCAAACTCAAATTGAAGTGCTTCTTTTTAAACTAGTGGTTCTAATTACATTCTACATACTACTCTTCCTTTTAAACTCAAATTTGATTGCATATATTGCGTAGCCGAGTATTGTTGTTCGATGTTTAGTTCTCCAGATTTGTGTTTTGCACGAATCTTGTGCAATTGTGAACTCTGATGTGGGTTAAAATTTTGTTTATAACCTGTAGTTGGATTTATTTGAAAATCTAGCTTTGGGAGGTTTTAAATGGGAGATTTATCTTAAAATAATAATTGAGGGAGCATGTATTAGAAAAGACTTACTTTATCATGATGCTGTTTTTTCGAGACATGAGGGAGGAGGAGGCGGCTGACTTTGTTAAGTGTAGCCCTCTTTACCGGCGAGCAAGTTAATTTCAGCTTAACATGTTCGTACATTGACACAAAGTAGAAGATGAAAGTCCCTTTTTTCCTACATTCATTCCCCTCTTCATGTTACTCATGTTCTTTAATCTCAAGTTCCCAGAAAGGATAGAGTAAAAGTAGTGACAATAGTGGTCTCCTTGTCTTGGACGGGTATCTTCATAATCATACTAATCCTTCCTTTTCCCAAATCTACTTTTTGATGAGTAATAGTTGTGGTATTATATTCTGAAATTTAACTTATAGTAACTAGGATAATTTTCTTTTACCAATATCTATTAAACGAGATAATACTAATCTAAAGGATAATATACGATTTATAATTGCACTGATTTGGTATACTTCCTTGAGAAAAAAACAACAACAGCGGAATAGATACACGGCACTTGCTTCCCGTGTAAATAAGGACTATAACTATGCCTGGATTCATGTCAAATGCCATAAGAAATCTAAAACAGGAACCGATGAAAGCAACGAAGCAATCTTTCAATTGCTCATCATTTCCAAAAAAATACATATCCACTTCAATATCTTCCATAGCAATCATCTCATGGTAACATTTAAACAATTCTAGTGTTATCCTCCACCTTGAGGCTGTTTAATGGAAAAATCACATGATACTTAACAAGTACAACAGAAGTTCCATCTTTCAAGCTATGCAGTGCAAATAAAACACAGTTTGCTCTTTTGCTGCTTCCCTTTTTACAATCATGAATTTACCTTCCTTAGCTTGTTCATGTGCGAACAACATTAAGTTATAAAATGCATCTCATGTTTTTTTTTTAATTATAAAAAGGTAAAATTAACCATGGTTAAGCTCTACAAATTTTAGGTGTTGTATTTAGCCTTTTTTTGCTGTATAAAGCACACCTCTAAAAAAATATATATTTGGAAACCTAGTCCTACGTGGACAATATCTAGGGAAATACTTTTGATTCCAACGCAAAGTAGGAATTTTTTCTTATTTTAGCATTATCTAAGGAAAAAACCTAAACTACGTTATATCATATATGGAGTATGTACAACATCCTGCTTAAACCCTGAACTTTAGAAACCTCTCAGCTTCCCTCACTCTCATACGCATAGCTCAAAGCTTGTTCCAGGTTTTTTCTTTTTCCCTTACTTTTTTTGCGATTTTTAAGATCTACTTGATGTGATTATTCATATTCATGCGATTGATTGGATTTTATGCGGTTGTTATTGTGTGTATTATGAATTTATTTCATGTTTTTCGGGATGTTCTTCAATATTTTTTTTTGAAGTGTTGTGACTGGAAATCTGGAATAAATTACCTGTTATCCCTTGTCCCTGGGCGACCGCCCCTCCTCTCCTGGTTTAGGGACGGGTCTGATTAACTGGGAAGTAAGTGATAAATTTAAAAAATACGAGAGAAGTTCCAAAAAGTAAAAATCAGAGTGCAAAAATCGGAGGAAATAAGTGTTAAAGATATCTAATTTTGGATTAGTTTTGATGGTATAATTATTCTGTCAATTGATAGGAAGCGAATGAATGATGGGACGATAATTTGATAATTGTTAGGCTTTGAAGTGTGATATTGATGTGCCAGAATGCTTTCATAATATGAAATCTCGTAGAATCCTTTTGTAGATTTTTTTTAATGTAAGCCTAACGGGTTACATATGTAGTTTTTGGTTTTAATTTGGAATTTGAACTAAGATATCAGATATTTATATCAATTTATCTTAGGGGTCGTTTGATTCAAGGTATGAAATGGAAAGGGAATGAAAACAAATAAAGAAGAAGAATGGTAACAAAAATGGTTAGTTTTATTAGGTGTTTGGTTTAAGCCATGGAATGGATGGAAATGGAATGGTAACCATTACCATCAAATAATGTATTTTGTTACTTGAGGGGGAGGGAAGGGTAACAAATTAGGGGGGGGGTCCATTACCACCAAGTAACGGTAATGGATTGATGAGGGGTTGAACCAAACAAAAAGAAAGGGAATCGGTAATTGATTCCGTTTCTTGAAGCCCAAAAATCACGAACCAAACGTGCTCTTAGTCTTTTTCTTTAAAAATTTTGAACCTATGTGGTTCCATGGATCTGTCACTACCCCCATCCTCCACCATTGTTACTTACTTTTCTTTTTGACACCATTGGAATTTGGAAGTGCCTTGATCACTTCTTTTTCTTCTAGGTAAGACACCGCCTTCTCCTATCTCCAGTTGAAGAAAATTAGTTTGCTATTAGCTTTGGTTTGTGAAAGCTAACTATGATCATTAGTTGGTCAAATACTCTCCAATCTTAATAGAGTTATCATATTGACTTTTTTACACTATTTAGGTTTTAACTTTGACTATATTTAGCTGCAAATATGTAAATATAAGTATCATTATTTTAATTCTTATTGGGTTAATCTTAATGTATAATTAAAGATATTAATGGTAAAATTTGTGCATTGACAAGTGTGTCCAATCAATATGATGCGTTTGTTAAGAATTAGAGAAAGTACATGTTAAGTTAAAATGTGATTTTGTTACTGTTGGATTTCTTTGAAATTATATTTTTGTATGGTTATCATTGTATTGGTTGTGGTGTGATAGAACATAATAGTCGAAGTTTGTAAGATTTGACAGAAAAATTCAAATATAATCCATTATTTTGAAAAAGAGGAAATACTTTTCCTCTTCTTTTCATTTGTTTCCCCTAATTTTGGGTGTGTTTGTTTAATCTTTGCTAGGTGCATAATCAAGTATACTATGGCCAAACGATTTAACAGGAGTCAAGGTATTTTTCATTACTCACGACCTACCATGTATAATTTTCCTTGGTTTTAGCTACTCGTCGTAAAGTTACAAGCTGCCATTTCCTTCTTGCTACTTTAAATTGGTTTTTTAGATCAGAACTTTGTAAAATCCAACTATTGTTACCCCTTCATTAATTAAAATTGCTGTTTTTATGGCCAATCTAGGCGTGTCCTTGAAATGACAATTTCTACGTGTGATTTGGAAAGGGAAAAACAAATAGAGCCTAGAGGTGGGTTCTGGTTTATCTCATGGGGTTTCTGGCATAAAATTGTTAAGGTCTTGGCTAAGGTATTCTGAAAGAGGCAGGTGGAATAAGTAAAGATCCATCAAAATTTTGAACAAATTAAATCCATAAGTGGATTGAGATATATGGTTTAGATGAGTTCTGTAACAGGGCTTATGCAGGGAATAATTTACATAAAGTACTCAAAAATCAGGTGGTATCATTCTGAGGTTTGGCAGAGGTGTACAAGTTTAACTCTGTTTGTTCGATAGAAACTTTAGCTTGTGAAAACTGAAAACCCAAAATATAGTGCTTTGTTGAGAAGTAGCATCTAATGTACGTGTGACTTGAATGAGTTTTTTTTTGCTGGTCTACCTCGATATGTTGCTAAAAACTTGTGGATTTTTCTTTGGCATGCCCCTATTTTTATTATATATCTATGTTGTATGCTCACTTTTTCTAAACTCTTCACAATGCCCCTGTGGTCCCAAAAGTGTCTCAACACAGCCGTTATCTTTTTACTATTATATTAAAAAAGAGATGTTTTATGTATTCTAATATCATTTTGGGGTTCAAAACCGATTTATTTACTTTAAACTTCTTGTTATAGGGTGGAACGAAATGGGTTTCAAACCACAAAAAACGAGTTTAGAACACATAACTTCTCACCAACGGAATTCATTAATGCATAGATTACCGTAGGGAACATCATAATAAAACTCAAAAACTATTATAGTACTTTTATCCATCATCTAATGTGAGCTTGAAAATTTTGTTTTACCAGGTTTTAGAGGTCCCACAACACTTGCCAAGTGCAGGACTATCAGTAAGAATGGTAAGAAGGGTCGTCGAACAGAATACAAGGATGCTGGAGACACGGACACTGGTTCCCTAGGTCAGAACTGGGCTTGTACTCTTTTTCTATCTTCTTTTCATACAGATAAATGAAGGACCAAATTGTTTGGCTTGCTGAGGTGTAATTTCCATGAATAGGAACCAAGTGCATGTTTCAACCATTGCTCAAACTGCCTCTATAATGAGATATTGTTCCAGTTTTCTGTCATTTGAGTACCGCATGTTGCTTACAGCTTGTGTTGCTTGTTTGAATTAGATGATATATACAAGGAGCATGGAAAGACTACAGCTTCTTCTGAAGATGATGGGGACGAAGGAGATGAATACGATGAAGAAGAGGAGGAAGAGGAGGAAGAGGGAGAAACAGAGCTTTATAGTGAGCCTTCTGTTTACGATAATTTACTTAAGAAACTGGAAAGTAGTAGCAACCTGCGTGCAGATGGGAACCAAAAAAGGTAATTTGTTTTGTTTCTTTTTGTGGCTTGCAGTTCCCTTTCCGTATTTATGATTTTACATATCACAGAAAGCTGGTACTCTATGCTTCAGTTTTTATTGACTGTTCTTTGTAGTTTCTGCTTCCTAGAGCTGAAATTCTTCTTTTGTAGCATTTACTAAGCCGAGTAGCTGACAACTGAGAGGATATTGGGTGGATAAATGTATGATTTTGTTGTTGATCTTTGGTTTGCTTCCTTGATCTATGTCGATTATTCAACCGACCAACTCGTCGCGTCTTCCATGACCTTTTTTGTTTTGTTTTGTTTCTCGGATGGGGGTTGTTCTCCCAAAGTTGGAGAGCCAACCTTTTTTTTTTATGGGTGAGGGCCTAGGGGCGAGGCATAGACTAAATCGCTCCCTAAGATTTAGGCACGGGATTCCTATGACGTGCCGGGATGTGATGCCTCTAATCACCTCGACAGGTGCAAAGCAACTCTAGTAAGCTTTGAAGAAAGAAGGGACCGAGGAGCAAATCGAGTTTAAAAAAATAATATGAACAATTTTTTTACAAATTATGTCTTGCCAAGGCTTTAAGAATTAAGGCTTCAATTTGGGTTGTAAATCAAAATCTTTAATTTGATTAAGACTTTAATTTTGCGATTTAGTTGACATTGGAGCGCGTTGGCCACTTGAACCTTGACAAAAACTTTTGGCTAGTGTTCACCGCTGGTCAACATGCCTCGGTGGCTTTCACTGCTCGTCCTTTTCGGGATCGCAGACTTCTCTTCTGTGTTCTCCTTCTCCCTCTCTTCTCTCCTTTTATTGCGTTTCTTTTTTCTTCATCTCTCTCTTTACATGCTAGACATGACTATCACACGAGGAAGGATAGGTTGAGAGTCATTGTTGTATTATATAGTGCCTTTTTTTTTTAAAAGTTAAAAATTGGTCTCCACCACTTCTCATATACTATTACGTGTTTCATACTTTCATTTACTATCACATTAAGCCATTAAGGTGCTACCATTTTATTTTTTTGTGAACTAATATTATTGATGATCATCAAGTATTTGCTCCTACCACATGGGAGATTACTTTATTGCTGAGTCAGCACTGTGGTTACTGCCCTTTGCTTTATCCTGTTTTCGCCAAACATTCAGCTAGCACTGTAGCTTTTTTGCTGTCACTATAATTTGCTCTTCCATGCTTTGCCTTTTTTATAGTTATTTTCTTTCATTTGCCGTGTTTCATGCTTTGCTGTCACTATAATTTGCTCTTCCATGCTTTGCCTTTTTATATAATTTGCGCCGCAAGTAGGATTGGAAGCATTTATTAAACAACAATTTTGGGAGGATTTGGAGGAGGTTGTGCAACGAGTGCCTATTAATGAAAAATTGATCATTGGTGGGGATCTTAACGGACATGTGGGCACTAGTCGAGTTGGCTTTGAGAGCATTCATGGAGGTTTTGGGTATGGGGAGAGAAATGAAGCTGGAAGTGATATCTTGGATTTCGCATTAGCCTATGGTCTTAGTATTATGAACACTTGGTTTGAGAAAAGAGAATCTCACCTTGTGACGTATAGGAGTGGAAGTAACGCGAGTCAGATTGACCTCTTTTTAGTAAGGAATGGTTGGCGGAAGAGTTATACAAACTGCAAGGTGATACCGGGTGAGAGCGCGACCACCCAACATAGACTAGTCGTGCTTGATTTCCGGGGTAGGGAGTCTTTAAGAAAGCGAAAACCCAATGTGGAGCCGCGAATCAAGTGGTGGAAGCTCCAAGGGGAGCACAAAGAGAACTTCTTAGCTAAGATGGCTAATAAAGATATTTGGGCTTGTAACACGGAAATGGATGTAGATTCGATTTGGACAAAGATAGAACTTGGTATAAAGGAAGTGGCGAAAGAGGCCCTTGGAGAATCTAAAGGAACTGTACCATCAAGTAAGGACACATCTTGGTGGAACGAGGAGGTGAGACAAGCGATAAAAACAAACGAGAAAGTTATAAACTTTTGGGAAAAGATAGCGGCGATGTGAACTATGAGAAGTACAAAGAGGCGAGAAAAGAAGCCAAGAAGGCAAGACGGGAAGCTAAAGCACGGGTAAACAAAGAGCTTTATGCAAGATTGGATACTGACGAAGGTGAAAAAGACATTTATAGAATTGCGCGTATGAGGGACAAGAAGACAAGAGACATAAGAAAGGTAAAATGTGTCAAGGGTGTGGACCAAAGAGTGCTTGTGGAGGATGAAGAGATAAAGGATAGGTGGAGGTCGTACTTTGATACCTTGTTCAACGGTGATAAAGCACAAGACATCGGGGATGTACACATTCCGCCAAGTATGTTAAATCGAGAGTTTATGAGGAGGATTCAAAAGGGAGAAGTCGTTAAGGGCATTAAAAAAGATGGGATTGAAGAAAGCTACGGGGCCGGATGGCATACCTATCGAAGTTTGGAGGTGTTTAGGGGGGAGAGGAATCGAATGGGCGACAACATTCTTCAACATGATTTGGAGACACAACAAAATGCCATTAGAATGGAGGAAGAGTACTTTGATTCCTTTGTATAAGAACAAAGGCGATGTACAAGATTGTACCAACTACCGAGGAATCAAACTAATGAGTCATACGATGAAACTCGGGAAAGGGTGATTGAGCAAAGACTTAGGAAACATGTGAAGATATCGGAGAACCAATTTGGATTTATGCCCGGAAGATCGACTATAGAGGCCATCCACCTCTTAAGACAAACAATGGAACATTACCAGTGATAGGAAGAAGGATCTACATATGGTTTTCATTGATTTGGAGAAGGCATATGATAGAGTACCAAGAGAAATACTTTGGTGGGCGTTGGCAAGGAAAGGTGTTCCACAAAAATATATAGATATCATCAAGGATATGTATGAGGGGGGCAACTACGAGTGTGCGGACTACGGTGGGGAGGACGAAGAGTTTCCTAGTACGATCGGAGTGCATCAAGGTTCCGCACTTAGTCCCCTCTTTGCCCTAGTCATGGACGAACTAACGAGGTCAATTCAAGATGATATACCATGGTGTATGATGTTTGCGGATGATATTGTGTTGATTGATGAAACAAAGGAAGGTATTGAGAGAAAGTTGGAATTGTGGAGACATACATTAGAAGCTCGGGTTTTAGATTGAGCGTAAGTAAGACGGAGTATATGGAGTGCAAGTTCGGTGGGGTTACAAGCAACGAGGCGAGGGCGGGTCACTTTGGATAGCAAAGTGGTTCAAGGATCGAACGTCTTCGTTACCTAGGATCCATTCTCCAAAAGGATGGAGAACCGGATGGAGACGTGGCTCATAGAATTAACGCGGGTTGGTTAAAGTGGAAAAGCGCCACCGGATTCCTTTGTGATTCGGCATTCCCCAAAGCTTGAAGGGAAAGTTCTACCGTACGGCAATTAGGGCTGCTTTGTTATATGGCACCGAATGTTGGGCGGTGAAAGCAATGCCACGTCCATAAGATGAACGTGGCGGAGATGCGTATGTTGCGGTGGATGTGTGGCCACACAAGGAAAGACCGATTAAGAAATGAAGTGATCCGGGGGAAAAAGTTGGAGTTGCATCCATTGAAGAAAAGATGAGGGAGAATCGGTTAAGATGGTTTGGTCATGTGAAAAGGAGATCGGGTGATGCACCTAGGAGAAGAATTGAAGAGTGGAGGAGTAACCAAGTTGTAGGGGGTAGGGGAAGACCTAAGATGACTTGGATGAAGGTAATTGAAAGTGATATGAGGTTACTTGGGATTGAGGAGAGCATGACGTTGGATAGAAGTGAGTGGAGGGGCATTATCCATGTGGAGGAAGGGGTGTGATTTCTGCATTTATTTGTTTTTCTCAATTGTGTTGGTATTAAAACCTTTTGTTGAAAACCTCTTTTAAAACTTGTTGGTGTAAACCTTGCTTTAAAAAAAAAAAAAACCTTTTTATCACTCTTGGCGATGCCATCTCCTTTGGTGACGGTTTCAGTTGACGATTCATGTTAGCCGACCCCAAATCACTTTGGGAATAAGGCTTAGTTGTTGTTGTTGTTGTTGTATTTTTCTTACCCCTGCTTAAACTTTTAACATAATTTTTTTTACCAATTAATTTTTTTTCTACCACATAATATGGAAAACAATAAAATAAAACAAGTAGAGTAAAATAAATAAATAAAGATATGTCCCGCCTACAGGGTACACGCGCCTTCGCCTTGTGCCTAGGCTTGAGGGACCGTTTACGCCTTGGTGCACCTCACCCTTTTAAAAACAAAGGAGCCAACACCATCTTTTTACTTGAGCACTTGTACATATTAAGGTTTTGTATTTCATTGCACCAACTGCAATGTCTTATTTATTGATTATCACCCTTTTTTCTTTTCAATCTATTTCTTTTTTTTTGTTAGACCTCTACCTTTAAGATGTCGTCTTGAAATCACCTTAGTACCTTACAACTTCTTGACTTATGGAGAAAGGTGGAGCAAGGGGTCAGGGGTGCTTCAAGACCAACTTGTTTCTTTGATGCTTATTAGGAATGGTGGATGTCTTGCTGATATGTTAATGCTTCAACTTTATGTAGAGAAAGATGCAACAAAAATGGAACTGATTCTGAAGAAGAGAGTGATTACAAGGATGACGAAGAAGATGATATTGAAGGTAATTTTTTTTTGTCTTCGGCCTATCATTTAGTGAATTTTCATCAATGCATGATGTTTGTCTGCTATCAAATGGTTCATGTTGATGACAAAATAACTTACTTTGGGTGGTGGGGACGATGGGGTCTTTGGGAAACAATATTTCTACTTGTCTCTCAGCTAGTTGAGGAACAAAACTGTGTACATTTGGACATTCTAAGATCTTGGAATCTCGCTGACTATGATCCTTATTGTGTTAATGGTGTTTTAATAGCAAATCGGATAGTAAAATGCCATCTAGTGGAATAGCAGAAATATGAGCTTTGTGGTGGATAGTGGATTACAAGTTTTATTAACTGAAGTAGGAGATGTGTGAACCGAATAACTGATGGAGGCTAGTGTTTACATGCTTGTTAAGGCTAGGTGATGAAGGCGTAAGACACAGCTAGAAGACGAATGGATTATCATACATCGCAGACCTACTCTGATCTCGTTGAACTATGGCCTTTGTCCGTCAAGATGATGATAATTTTGGTGTAGTCGTATGTGGACTTCGGAAATGAATATATGT
Source organism: Beta corolliflora (assembly GCA_947648045.1). Taxonomy (NCBI): domain Eukaryota; kingdom Viridiplantae; phylum Streptophyta; class Magnoliopsida; order Caryophyllales; family Amaranthaceae; genus Beta; species Beta corolliflora. The sequence goes on from CANSZD010004132.1 coordinate 76,969, forward strand.
GATGAAGTTTTGAACTCATGGCTTTATAGAATATATTCCAGATTAGTTTATGGATATTAGTTACTTCTGCTCGCGATCTTTACATAAGTTCCCAAATTTAGGTACAATCTCCAATGAAATACCTTTCTTCTTCTGACTTTCTGGTCTAGTATGAGGTAGGTTATACGTGTCTTATGTATTTTGGGAGGAACCTTGGGGCTGTGGAGCATCCTTTGTCTATCCTTTTCTTCTCCTCTGTTTACCATGCAACCATATTTACTTTTTTGGTTGAGAGAGGGAGTTTATATCTGAAACTTTGTTGAAGGCAAGACCCCCACTGCTGTAAATGAGTTCTATGGATGTGCGTAACACTGTAGCTATAGCAAGAACAGATGTTTCCTGGTCTTTTTGTATTTTGTTGATTGTTTTTCTTTTGAGAACAATCTGGTTCTTTTTTTTCCTTCTTAGTTTGCTGGACCTCCTTTGTGTTTATTGTGTTCTTTACTTCTTTTTTTAATTGATAAAAAAAAGAGAATATTGGAGTGGCCGGGACAACCAGGAGTAGTCATGTGAACATTAGTGACTCAGCGTAGCATTTCAATTATACTGGGTGTCAGAAAAAGAAGGGGAAGGGTTATATAATCCAAGAGGAACAAAGAATGCTGGAAGAATAGCCTAAATTCAGAGGACGGTTTGAAATTTTCCTCTTTTCATACCAGGATGGTGAAATTTGGGGTCATATCTTGTCCGCTACCTAGTTTCTTGGAACTCCCGAAACACTTATAAGGAGGTTGTCCTCATCATTGTGCATTGTAAAGTATCTGTCAAAAGGGGACTGCAGTTGAACAACTTGTGGCTACAGGTCTCTATTCACGTGAAACACAATTTTTGTAACAGAACACCTTTTAGGCCAAACATTTTTCCTGGAATTGGGTGTTGTTATCATCATTATCCCCTGGGAGAAGCTTTTCGTGGAAAGAGGTAATCTGCTAAACAGTATTCTGTTACTCCCTGAGACCCTGACTAAACAAACTGCCCAACCTGAAACTCCTATATTATTCTCCTCCTGTTAGCATTGTCCACTTTGCAGAGCAATGGTATTACCTTCTTTTTCCCATTTCATTATCATCTCTTGCTCTATGCCCTTCCTTTCAAAGGCTACCTGTGCTGTTTCTTGCAGAAGACCCCTTTCTGTCAAGCTCTTCATTCAAGTGATTCAACACATGTGCTGCTTGGTTTATTTTATTTTCTGATGTCGACAATGGTATTTCATATGACCCTGAAAAAGGTGAACTCCTTGATGGTCTTAAATTTTTGTGTCATGTTTTTATTTCTTGCCTTCTCTTGTCTTCACATTTTGTTTCCCTTGTTGGATGCTGATATGTCTTGTGTGTCTCATGGCATCATCACTTGGATAGGCAACCATCAGGAAAATGTAATTCTGTTATGTGACTTCTTTTTTCACTTTCTATGTCAACAACCTCTTTTGTGAGCTGAGTTAGTTCCTTGATATCTTTACTTAAGGTTCTGCTCATGCAGTCTGGTTCTAGTTTTTAAGAATGAGCTACGAGATAGATTGTGGGGTGTCTTTAGTCTGTAATGCAGTCTTGATCTAATGCATGTTTGATGCTTAGCTATGTCTTAGAATCTCCAGGTCTTTCCATTGTGCGCCTTCATACGGGGTTAATTTTACTGTTTTACGGTTTTTCTAGGTTGTCGAAGTTTGTACTTTACAGTGTGCTGCTGAAGTTTGTCTCGCACCTTATTGTTCTGAGTTCTGACATGGTAAAATTCCATATTAATGCAAATAAGAGGTTGGGGAGGGGAGATAGAGCGAGAGAGAAGCATTGTAGGTATGGAATCCAACCCAATTTGTATGAGCTCAATCTCTCTCATTTTTGCCTCTGGTTGATCCATGTTAATGCCCGTTCTATAACTTATTTCAAACTTGCCGTTCCGCGAAATGCCATTATGGAACGCCGGAATGTGAATAACATCCTTCCTTAGTTTTAAAAAGCGCGAAATGCCTAGGAGAGGGGCGAGTCTAGGCGTGAGCAAAAATCGCATCCGAAAACCTTGGCGAAGCGACCAACGATAGGTGCAAGGAGGCGCGCGCCTCCAGCCGCCTTTGGCAAGGGTCCTGGCGCACCGCCTTTGTCGCTTTCTGTGGAGACGCGAGAAAGATGAGGAGATATGAGTTCAGGACTAGAAAAAATCAAATTTCCTATGAATTAAAACTCACCCAGGCTTTAAGTTATCAATTCGACATTTCGACCTATCCCTCATTTAATTGCATAACATTCCTTCAATTCGAATCGTAAATCAAAAAGCCCCAATTTGGTGAAACCCTAATTCCCACAATTTTGATAAATTTGACAAGGACGTTGGTATTCATGACAGAGAGTGCCGACTAGACTTTTCCCATGGTGCCGGCGCTTCAATCGTCCGATAGCCGTCGCTGGTAAAGGTTTTTGCAGGTTTCTTCGATCTACTATCTTTCTCTTGCATTCTGCCTCTTCGATCTGGATTCTTCCCTTATCTTACACTTTTCTCTCTTTTTTTGTATTTTATTTATTTTGTGGCCCCACGGCAGTACACTCTTACCTTTCACGTGAACTGGAAGTAAATAACTAAATAACACTCTTTTCTGCTGTTCCTTTTTTTCTTTCTTTTGAGTTTTTTCTTCTTCTTTTTTTCCCCATTGATTAGTCTTCTTTCTCTATAGTAAAATTTGACTCTAATGGGGGCTGTGGGCCATCAGCCATGGCCAAATTTAATTTTTCCTATGATCAGATTATTTTTAAAAATAAATAATTTACAATTGATATGTTCTTTTATGCATCTTTAATGTAATTATTATGTTGTTTTGAGTATAAGTATGTTCTATAATTGATATAAAAGGTTTTTGGCACCAAAGGTGCGCCTCGCGTACGGGATGCGCTCGCCTTCGCCTTGCGCCTCCATTCGCTTCGAGCGCCTTGCTCCTCGGTGTGCCTCGCGCCTTTTAAAACTAAGTGGCCTTCTTGCCGCGATGTCCATTACGCAACGCTGACTCACCGCGTTAGAACTGTTTTTTTCTTCCGTTACATCCTTTACTTGTCAGAATTGGCCAAAAAAGAGAAAACGAAAACATATATTGCAACTAGAAAAACAATGTACTCACACCAACGAAGGGAGGTGAACGTGACATGGGCTTTGAAGTTGGATAATGTATATTGCATTCAGGTTCTTTTCTTCAATTCTGGACAGGGTTTTATCTTCTATGTCCCAAGTGTTGGGCCGTGGTGAGTTGGACAACTGGAGATACAACTGTATCCCACATCTTTACCTCATTCCAAGTTATGTAGATCCCATATGGGATTCAAGTTATTGAAGCAACATTTTTGTGTGCTATGGTATTTATGCTTTTATAGTTAAAACTTGAAAGTTTCTAGCTTTTATCTTTAGCAGCTTAGTTTGTGAATGTTGAATGTAGAATTGTTATTATAAGAACATAGATTTACCAGTTTGGCATGCTACTCTTATGTAAAATTGCTGTTGCAAGAAGCCAAGAATCGAGTACTCTGTTTTGAGCTAGTTTGTTGTTTTCAAGTTCTTACTTTCTGGTTCCTCTGCTTTTAGGCTTAGATAACAATTTTGGAACAACTAATGGGATGCGTGATGCCCTGATATCAAGTGATGATGAGGCTACTGATGTGGGATTGGATTATGATGATGCCTCTGATACTGAGAAATTTTTAACAGAAGACATTGCTGAAGGTCTTGTTACTTCATCCCAAAGCCAAAGGTGCTATATACTGAATTTTTTTATTATTTCTTGGGCCTGATAATTCATTCCCGTTTTCATGTCTCTTATTCCTTTTTTTTTTTTTTTTTTAATTTTACTCCCCCCATAATATATTAATTTTCTTTTAAGGTTATGTACAAGTTCGTGGGAGGTGTTATCTATTGCATCAATATTGAAATCTAACAAGTAATACTCCATTTGTAATATAAGGCAATAAATAGCAGTGCATCAATGTTTTCACGTACAGATAAGATGGAAATATGGAATGAGAAGATGTAGTTGTATGGTTAGGTAATAATTCATAGTTCAAAAATGCGGTTTCGGTAACGATCATGGTAACGGTCAGGGTGATGCGGGAACGGGGATGATGCGGTTGTCGTACCGCCAAATATCGACTTAAACCATGAGATATCCCTAGAACCCGCCTAAAACGCGTTTTTTTTTTACACCTTTACGATGCGGGTAATATCGGTTCGGTAGATTTGAAAACCTTTACAACACGGGCGATACGATACGATACGATGCGGCCTTGTTTTGACACCATGGGTAATATGGAGCTGAGGGAGGAGCTTGTTTCAATTTGTATCTCTCTGGTCTTAAGGAATGTGTAGAATATTTTACCATAACATTAATTTTCGATCATGCAAGTTTAGCTTATACAACTCGGTGAATGCAAAGTATTTGTGTACGACACTTGTCGAGAATTTGAAGCTTCCTGTGCTTTGTAGTTAACTAAGAATATATGATTAACGAAATTGTGTTCTTGGCTTCTTGGTGCACATGAGCTGATGATTGCGAATTTGCTATGCTTATGATAAATTCCTTAAAGTTGAAGTGAGAAGCTTGGAAAGTCATATCTTCTTCCTTCTCTTGTTTGCAAGTATTCTAGCCCTTGTGCTGTGAAAGATTATGTTGTTGTGGTCTAGTGCATTATGATATCAAAGTGGTACATCCATTTATTGACCTGCACCGACCTCCAGTAGAAAATTTATAAGCTCCACGATTGTGACTTGGCATGATCTCGGCTTCTAATCTAGAGAAGTCTGAAGAGGAAAAGCATGATTAGAAATTTGTAATAATTGCCATGAGGTGTCACATCTCAAATAGTTATGCTATTCGAATGAGTTTATCTTTGCAATGTTTCTTGTTTTGTGATTCCTTGTATGATGCCTTCCTTTGGACTTGTTTATGCAGTAACTTTGGGCTTCATATAGAACACAAACTGTCACCAAAAGACAGAGAAAAATTGCTGAAACGGAAATGGAAGTATAGATGGAATATGCCTGCCTTAGACTCAAGCAGTGGTATATGGATGGGCACCGGAGATTGTTTTTCAGAGGTAATTGCACTTGCTTTCTTGATATCTTGAAAAGTCCTGGTTCATATGTTATCTGATGGGCGGAACTCTCTGATCCAACTTTGACGCAAACATTGTTGTAAGATGAGCAAATAAAGACCTAAAAATTACATTTCTTATACCTTTTTGCATTTTCTCATCTTTCATGTACATATTTGTAGTCGTGTAAAAAATGTATACTTTGATTGCTCACATGCAAATCAAGTAGACATTCCGGTAGGTTTTTTTTATTCATCAATAAATTATTACTTTTAAGATTTCCAATCTAGTTTCGATACTAAGCTAAGAAGAACCACATTTTAAATATTACACCGCAAGGTAAAGTATTGACAGTGTCCACAAAACACCTGTAGCTAGACTCTCGTCTTCTGCTGGGTAAAAGGTGGGAAGTACTCAATCTGATCGAAACTTGTTTGCATTAATATCATAAACTTTTTTTTTTACAGATGAGTCTGTAGAGGACTATGAGACTTATAGTTAGCTTTCTGTAATCCTAAGCTGAAAAAGGCCAAATGACAATGTTTTTTTTACTTTTTGGAGGGAAGTGTGTCCTCATTTCCTGTACTACCAGTCTGTTCATATTATTGGTATATTCGCGTTCTTTTTTGTTTAGGCAAGTAGTTGTGCCTTTTCATTTAAATAGTCAGCAATGACAGCTTTATTGAAATTGGAGGCATGGAGAAGTTTTTTTTTGGCAAATGAATGGAGAAGTAGTTTCTGAAAATGTGATCTCTCTTTAGTCCTCTAATAAACAAGGTAAAAGTTTAGCTGTCATTTTTATTCAGGTTTAAAACGTCCAAAAATGAGGAAGGTGCTGAACATCTAAGGCTATATCATAAAGTAGCAAAGCCTGCAAATATGAACAGCCAACCCTGTAGAAATCATGAGATTGGTGGGTCCATCTTTAATACTGCTGTAGACTTACTATTGGTTAATTTTCTGATCTTTAGGTTGTAGTGGACTAGACACAATAGCTCACTCAACCTTTCCTCTACTTTTTTTTTGTATCAAGTTGAAGCCAAGAAATTGACTCTACCTCATAGTGGGATTTTCGATAGATAAGGTTTAGAGAAATCTACCATTCCTCTCCTTGTCACACCACCGGACCACCCTCAAGATGGCCATACAACTGAACACTAAAAGATTATCCTTCTCTCTTGTCTACCAAGCCCACAAACAAAATTTCATATATGTTTTGTTCCTGTTATCTATGGATCAGCCTTAAGTAGTTTGTTTGATAAAAGTAAGCAAGGTTGTTATGCGGATGTTGATTCCGTACTGGTCTCCCCACTTCCAAAACACATAACAAATACACACCAGTTTATTGCCTTTTTGTGCTTTGAAAACCTCTTCACAGATATGAAGTTGTATTATCTAGCATTGACCACTTTTGTTTGCGTATTGAGCTGTAGAATCCTAGAATCCATCCTTCCCAAAATCACCGTATATCATTTTTCTATCCTTTTGTACGTGAGGTTCACTTGTGAGGCTAGAAGGCCTTCAAAATCTGAAAATTTGTGGCTTGAAGTTGATGGTTTGCAAGACTTGCTTAACTTCATACACTAGTTATCGTTTTTAATTATGACACAACATGGTTAATGATGTGAATCAAGAACCCTTTCTTATAATTATCTTTATTGCTTCCCTAGGAACCACACGGTATTACCATGGCTCTGAAATTGTGGGTTTTACGTGTTGGAATTTTAATGTTTTTTTTTTTGGGTATCTTGCCTGGAGTTTCTTCCATTGATACCGGAAACGTGGTACGTGGCCACGTTTCACGTTCCAGGGGACGCGTCCCGGAACGCGAAACGGGTACGTGGTACGTGGGACGTGGGCTAGGAGTCCATCTGAGGCTGCGTTCCGCGTTCCCGTTTCCGTACCACGTTCCGGAACGTTCTCCGTTCCTTGTAACAATGCAGTTTCTTCTATAGATGTACCACATGGTTAAGACACAAATCTTTTTCTAGTAGTCTTAAGAGGATCTCTGGTCCTTTCTTTGGTATACACTTTGTTTATACAGCTCAAATGCTTTATTGAGATTTCTTTTGCCAAAATTTACTGGTGCTTATATAGGTCAAAAACTTATGTTCTATGTCATTGTTCACTTTCTGAAAAAGGAAATCAATCGCTGCAGTCACAGTTATAAAGCTTATTGGTCACTCTTTAGAATAGGAATCTCACTGACTGCTGTATATTTAATCAATATCACAATATGTAGTCATATTCTTCTTCTAGTTTCCCCTTGTCCACGTGTGTCATTTTCACGGCTGTCAGGAGCTTTTAAAATTGGGCAAATTTTTTTGACCGTGTAGAGCATGTATTTGGACCTTGATATGGTTTATTTAATTTTGTAGGATACTGCTTCCACTGCTCCTTATGATCTCAAATTAAAGCTGTACAAGCACTGGTTGGAGGTTTATAATACATCTGGGGGCAAAAAATTTCAGTCTTCGAAGCAAAGATTCTTTTTTTCCCTTTGTAAGTGAATCCCATTCGATGGGCCAACTTATCCATCTCCCCTTTGTATAAATTTGTTATTTATCGGTGGGGTAGGTCTTTCTGCCAAAAAGGGCTTCAAAATATTGTGGTAGTTGTTAATACTTTTGATGGCTATATATGTGTATACTTTTTTTTCTTTCGATTGGGGGGGGGGAGGGGAGTAGTTGCTCTGCTAGAGTAAGCTCTTGCATCTTGACAGATGAATCAACTGTCTTAAGTTTCTACTATGATGCTTTTATCACACATCAATAAAGCAATACAGATGGTAAATTCCTGTGATGTGGGTCCTGTCAAAATCTTTCTGCTCCCTGCAAATGTGTAAAAAAACCAACAAAGCAATACTATGGTGCTTTCCCTCGTTTTGATGACCAAGAGTAAATTCAAAAGATGATATCAATGTGTAAAAAAACACATCTTTGGCGTGCCTAAAGTGCTATGGTGCGAAGCCTGGAGGATGATAGCCTCCAGGGGTTTGAGGCACTTTGGTGTAAGAGTATGCCTCCAGGGGCCTGTTAATTATTGATCTTTTCATTTATCTCAATAAAAAAGAAAGTTAAGAACATAGTGAAAATTTTGATATGATATTTTACTCTGAAGAATCTATAGCTTCTCTATTTGATTCCCCAGAAGTGAACCAAACGACCCTTCTTTTACTTGAAAAAGTAGCGCTTTGTTTTTCCAAGGTGCACTGCTTGACCTCTTGTTCCTAGGCTGCAGGACCCCCTATTGACTCGGTGCACTGTGCACCTCGTGTTTTTTACTACAATGACGTTATCTGAAAGCAGAGGCAGATTCAGGGAATAAAATGACAGCAAAAATTATAAAATTGTGGGTTGTTTTAATTCTCAAGTGTGGTAAAAGTGTATATATAGGCTGCGCAAGACTTAAACTGGTGACCTTCTATTTCCAAATGCGTATACTAAACAACTAGGGAACTTATAATCAATGTACTATGGATTGAGCTGTTTGAATTTTATAATTAGTTAATTGGGGTACATGCACCTGTAATCAAAAGCATGGATCTGCTACTGCCTGAAAGGAGAAGAGCCTTGTATTTTGTGAACCTGCTGTCAATTTAAGCTCAAATTAGGTCTGCTGAACTTCTGAATATTAGAAAAGATGTCCGTATGGCCATATTTTCTTTGATTGGCTTAAATTTGCGCAATAGATTCATTTTGCTGGCTTGGAATCTTGAATTTTTGAGAGAGCAATCAAGAGGGCTGCCCATCTTCTTGTAGCAGTATTTGCACATGCAGAAATTGCCAAATGTAGGTCTTGTTATTGTGCCTTTTAATAACTCTCTCTGTTTTATGTATAATTATGTGTTTTGCTAACTATAGCTCTTAGAGTTATGTATTGTATTAAGTTGGGAATTATGACAAATATACATGTCATTCGGCTTTTTAAATGTCCATATTTCTAGCTTTAACTTCTTATCCACAGTCCTGCGGGCCATGCTCAGCAGTTTTCAGAGATATGTCTCTGTTAACATACTTCATTTCATATTTTCTTTCATGATTTTTTTCATTAGATGTCAGAACCAGTGTAGAACAGATGGACCTTAGAGATATTTCTGTCCGTTCTGCCCATGGATTTAGTCCCTTAGACATAGTAATTCTACAAGTCTCTGCTTGAAATGGGTTTATAATTGGAAAAAGGTGTTTGAGATGCCAATAATATTTTCCATGCTGAAAGAAACTTGTATCTTTTTAACACTGGTGTAGTAGAATGCTGGAATTTTATTCTCCATAATCATTTCTTGCCGCATAATGTGCTTGCTTCTAGGCAATAGCTACAGAGAGATACTTCACCATCAAAGCAAATCCTTCTATCACAAGGGGTCAGATGAAAAGGCTTATAGTTTCTTATTACTGGTCTAGTAGAATGCTGGAATGTCACCTTGCATATTTATTTACTTGCTGCATAATGTCTTTGTGTCTAGGCAACAGCTACAGAGATATACTTCACCATCACAAGAAGCCCTTCTATCTTAAGGGGTCAGACGAGGACTCAAGTATCATGGATGCATATATTATGCATTCGGTTAGTGATCCTCTCCTGTTTCCCCCTTCTGGATAGAACATTATTCTTGTCATTAATATACTTCTGATTTCTGCCCTCTTCTTTTCAGCTTAATCATGTCTTCAGAACTAGGGATCTTATCACGAAAAATGATGCGAAATTATCGAAGCACCAGGAAACTGCTAGGGAAGAAGTCATAAATAGTGAGGATTTCCTTGATCAAGGCTTTACTCGACCAAAAGTAAGTTTTTGCTTTCCTAGCCTTCACTTGATACGTTGGTTCCCTGTTCAGCTAATTTATTGTCTGGAAGAACAAGGAAATAGTTAATGTGATAGTGAACGGAGCTCAGAGTTGATGCAAATCCTGAATGACTGATGTAGATTAGTTTCCACTATACATGAGAACTTTTTGTTTGCCTGACTTGGAGCTTTCTCGTTTGATTAGCATAGCTTCTTTTGTTTTACATATGAGTTGAATTATTAATTAGCATGTTTTTTTCTGCCGAGGATTAAAAAACCAACCAGTGACACATGTCCCGGTCCACCAGGTTGCATCTGGTTTTGTCCTACAGTCCTACTCTAAGAATTTTGGTATAATGTTTGTATTATTACTCCCTCCGCCTCCCAATAGACTTCTCATTTCTCATTTTCACATTTTCCAATGCACATTTTGTATCATTAATATCTTTAATTACATATTAGTAAAAATTATAAAAGTTTGATTTTCGTAATGTCTCAATGAGACGAATCAAACAGGATCCTCCAGCAATGTTTTCTCTTATCTTGGAATTTTTTTGGAAGATTTTCTTTCCTTGTGAATAGTGCAAAAAATAGAAATGGTAAGTCTATTGTGGGACGGAGCGAGTAGATAATAATCAAAAGGCTGTATTGTTTTGGGAGAACCGGCCAAAGTTTTTATTGTTCTAGTTAAATTTTCCTTTGTATGTCAAGATTTTTTGGAGTTTATATTAGCAAGAAGGTGCTGCAGATTGGCCGTTGGTACATAACTGAATTGTCCGTAAGGTACATAACAATAAAAGGTATGCCTTCAGTCTTAGTAGTGTAAAATAAGCAACAGCAGAATACTGACAACTGAATTGTTCGTTATGAATTATGAATACTAACTTATTGTATAAGATTTGACCCTGGTAGTTTTTGACGAGCTCATAAGTCTGTCTGATATTACACTTAAATATTTGTTGCTGAGCCTCATGCTTTTTAAAACCTGTTGGACATCATACTGCTTTTACAAATTCTTATATGTGACGCACGACACCATTAGCTATTGATGTGGCGTGATTTCCTGACAATGTGTAAATGGGCCTAATGACATACACTTAGACAATGTGATTACAGATAAGCACTAGTAGGGCTTCAAATTATGATGGGGTCACTGATAAAACTTTACAGGGGTTACCGTACTTACTGATAATGTCTTAATGTTGTTACCAATAATGCTGCACCATTAGTTGAGTTTGCAACATGTCACATAGAATACAAGTCGTAATCCTTTTACTGATATCTTTTCTTTCGTAATTAATATCTTTTATGTTTTGTTCTTACGACTGCTTTTCCATAAATGCTTATTCTAGGTGCTTATTCTGCTGCCACTAGGAATCATTGCTCACCGTCTTGTGAAGAGGCTTATACAATTGACGCCTTCGGCACATAAGGTTTCAGATTATACTTTTTATTACTCATATATTAAATTTTTTACAAAATTTTCTGAGTCCATGGCACAGTATTATTGGCACAACATTTGTACACTGATATATATTCATGCTCCTCCAGCATGCCAAGGAAAAAGGACGCACAGGTGAAGGTGTTACTGTCAGATTCAGGGACAAAAATAGGATAAGAAAAATTAAAGAACACTATTCAAGATGTGATTGTGAAAAAATCCAGAGAAGGCAGATGCTCACTGATTTTGATGTAGCTCTGAAACACAAGTATCTCTAGCCAGTTAGGTCAATACTTTGAAGAGTTAATTTTCTGCCCTTGTAAACTCTTAGATCTCTCTTTCCCAAGCAGTTGATCAATTTTTCAACCAATAAGAAGTCTTACAACATCATATTCTTCTTCTTCGATCTGCTTCACCTTGAAACTAGCACATCTACCACAGTTCCACTTGCAAATAGAAGTCTAAAACTATAGAAATGGTTGTACTTTCAGACAAAGTCTGCAGTAGGCAGTAGCAAAATGGGCTATTATGAGAATTTGTTTTATGTTTTTTCATATAAAATTAATCTTTCTAGCCTAAACAACACGATGTTAATTTTGTTTTTAAGGACACGCAAAATCTAAAGCACTTCACGAAGAGAATCGAAGAGTTGCATCTGATTTTGAAGGAATTGAAACAACTCGTGCCTGTAACCTTCCTCATTTTTTTTTTCTTTTCTCATGACTATATGAGACTCTCGATTTCATGATATCCACTGCCTCTATTACCATTTCAGCTGGATCCTAGGGAATTGATGTATGGATACCTCTGATGTCTGCCCCAACAAACAACATATTCCTGGTAACTTCATGATTTGCAATCCCGAAATGTTGGCGCTCTGTCCCTCAAGAGTCTTTTTGGGGACAAAATGGCAAAAAGTATTATTCCATCTTTCCTAGACAACAAATGGCACACAATTACACAAATGAATAGTAAATACATGCTCTATCCTGCAGCAGCTTTTTTACTAGCTGCCAGAGGACTCCATTGGCTTATCACTACGCGATAATCATGCCATAGATGAGATTTGTTGGAGTTCACTATTTTGACATGCCATTGGAGTCCTCATGCTCTCAAGTTTAAGTGGCGAGAAACAAAATTATCTATGCCTCCGATCTGAAGAATTCAGGCTTTACATTAACAGACATCTATGAAGCTTTCATTTTTTGGTTTGATTTCCCAACTGTCCTTTCTGCAATAGACCTTCTAGTTAGTCTATCTCATATCTGATTAGATATTTTCTTCCTTGGTTGAATTCCAGCTGCAAATACTGAGCATGGTTCTAGATTTTTTGAGTGGAGAAATGGAATTGGAAAATTTGACAAAACTAATTTTACCTTTACTCCTCCCATGTGTTAATTAACTGTGGATAACCCCATGTTTGAGGGATATCTTCTGAAATTGGTCTTAAATATAAGTTAACCAGTTTAGCAGGATGAATGTAGCAGTTGTTCCTATCTTATTGGCTTTTTTTATATTTAAAATCAATAAAAATTATATTCATCAACACCCTTTTTCTCTCTCTTCTTTCCTTCCCCTCCGGCAATCTCTTCCCTTCCCACTATCCCTGCTATCTCCAGTCACGACAGTAGCCCACCTCCAGTTCCTGTCCATCATTTCCACTCTTTCCTTCCACCTTGACAGTAGCCACTAACAAGCCTCCTTCTCCAGTCTGCTATCTCTGTTTCCTCCTCCTCTATAGGCATTTCCTGCGTTCCCCCTCGCCATAACGATGACTTCTGCTCTCCTCCCATTTCCAACCCACCCCCTCACACCCTCTCTCCTTCTTTGGACTCAGGCTCTCCCCCTTCTCCCGCGTCTACAACCACCACCACTTAATACTTGCTATTCTGATTTATTATTCGTATCTATCATTTAGCTACAGGCTGTATATTTTTTATGGACAGGATTTATATGCCTTTCCAGATTCCATAATACCTTCATTTTAGGATGTTATATTATTTTAATGCCTTATTCATTTTGTATATACTTTTGTAACTGGTTTAGTGACTGTGTTGCTCTCTTAATATTATTTTTTCCTTTGTTTTTAGTATGTGCTGACCAGTGACCTCTGACTACGGGTCAAGTAGGCTTGGAGTTGCAAAATCTTTGTGTTTCTAGCAAATCCCAGCACGGGTCTCTTAGAATTATTTCTTCTTGAAATTAGAACGATGATGTTTTATAAGATCAGAGAAGTGGGCACTTTGGTAGTTTGGTTTAAATTGATTGTTGATTTGGGGGGGGAGTCGATTGTTCTTTGTGTTGCCCGGGAATGTAAATTTGCGTTGGTAGCGGTGGCTCTGGTAGGGAGGCAGAGACTCGGTGGGTGAGGAGGCAGAGAAATGGGGCCATAGACTCATAGAGGAACAGAAGTGATGGTCGTAAGGAGATATAAAGTATAGAAAAGAGGAAAAAATCTCAAAACAAGGAAAAAAAACAAATTTTACCTGTCAGGTGTCAGGTCATAGGTCATGAAGGACCACTTTGGGAAGATATCCCCCACATTTTGCATTATTCCCAGTTTATCCAATGGTTAGACCATCTGTAGAGAATGAAAAAAAAGGTTGGGATCAATGTTGTCACTTGTCAGATTTTCCAAAAAAACTATGATGAATGTCTGGTTGAGGATGTATGGTTAAGTAGGGGAACATTTTCACTCAGTATAAATATTTTGAGACAAAATCTAAGCCTTTCTATATATTCGTGTGGACTGATTGTTTTTCATTTATTTTTAGGTCAATGTGGAATATATGGATCGCTTTGACAAGGAGTTTGGAATTGACTTCGAAGAAGATGAGGATGATGTTGATGCTAAGGATTCAAAGCTCAAGAGGCCTTCAAAACCTTCCGACCATCAGGAACTTTTTGGTGCTCGTTATAATGATCATTTTATGGTTGGGATAAAGTTTACAAGGTATTATTATCATGTTTGATTGTCTTGGATCTATTAAAGCAGCTGCAAGTTTCATTTTCTGAATTTCAGCGGTTCAGAGTAATCACAATCTCTGAAACAATGCTTGTAAGGTGTAGAAGATTTAACTTTGACTCTTGCACATATCGGATACAAGTACTCTTTTGATAACTTATATTGGGTATGTGCAAAAGTCAAAAGTTTAAGTCTTTTGTATACTATTGCATAATGGACTACCCACTCAATGAATATAAGTGGCATTTTTTTTATTGCAGCCAAAATCTTCCCCCTCTTATTGCAAGAGAGTTGAAAGTCTTGTCTCTGTGACATGCTGGTGTTCCTGGATTAATGTCTCAAGTGTTTGATTTATTGTGCAAAAGTGTGGATGTTGGTTGATGAAACTTGCAATAGGTAGCATCCTTGATTAAGAAAGCCTCTGTTTTGTCATGCCTGGAATATGGACATGTTCACTTCAAAAAATGATGAAATAAAGTCTGAAATCCCGTTGATGTCATGGATCCTATGTACCCTTGTTGGAAACATCCCCGGTTTCAAAAGCAGATTTTTGACTTAATTGTTGGATAATACTCTGATTTTTCTTCCCACATTCTTTATGAGAAGAACAAAAGAAAACGGGTTGGAGTAGTATATATATTATGCAAGTATATTCATAGGTTAGTAGGAGTGTAGGAATTATACTCCCTCCATTCTCTAAAAATCTTTCTATTTACTGTAACAATAGTATCCAAGAGAGGAGTGAGAGTGTGAAAGTGAGTTCTTTTTTGTTTACTTAAATAGGAGAGAGAATGTGGTTGTGAGAGGGTGTAAAATGATGTGGATCCAACAAGGGGGGTATAGTAGTGTGAGAAGGGAACAAACCTTTACCAATTAGGGAGTAAAGTAAAAGTAGGATGATTTTTTTGGAATGGACTTAAATGGAAAGTATCTGAAGAGAACAGAGTGAGTATATATTTATATATATAATTGCTAATACGTGAATGTGCAAAGTGGCTCCTAGTGGCTTGGATTCTTTTGTAAAATTCACGATTTCTACCACTACCGAACTTGAGGAACAGAGTGCCACAACTAAAACCATAGAGACCCTCTGTAAGCCAATTCACAATCTAAGGATTAATTGAAATGAAAAAAAGAAGACAGACTCCCTCTGTTTTATTTACTTTGACTTTTGCACTATATACATAACCCACTTTGACCTTATCTTTTTGCTAATATGTAAAATGTAAGATGTTGGTGGATTGATCTGAATGTATATTTTCATTTGATCACCTTTTCATAATTGTTACTATTTGATAAATAAAGATATTAATGGTCAAAGTTTTGCATGGGCAAGTGTAAAAGTCAAAGTGGAACAATTATATAAAAATAGAGGGAGTACATTCCAAGAAAGGAGGATGAAAGTGCTGCCCTAAAAGCATGAGTGTGCTCTGTAAACCAACTCAAGAGCTAAAAATAAGTAAACGCACTCTATGAAAGGAGTTAAAGAGTTATCTCCTAAATTATCAAATTCTTTTGGCATGTGCTGTGGAAGCATTAAAACATAATCAATTCCTCTCATCTGCCACTGTGGGCTTGCAATATTTTGGGCTTTGAAGGGAATTTAATGGATGAAGAAATGAAAGCTAAAAGAAGTTAAGGAGATGGAGCTCAATAACAAGGCTATATTTCAAATATGAAGTAGGAGAGAAAATGAATATGGATCTTTTAACTATAATAAAGAAGTTTGTGATCTCCGTTTTAAGAACTTCAAACAGGGTGTTCTACAAGTTTTGATTTTTTTTTTCTTCTTTTGCGTGTCTCAAGTTTGATTTAGATTTGTAAGATTTTGCTTTTGCTTTGCCAGGAAGAGTGTAAGGTTGTACAGTGACTTCTATTCATCAGATATGATCGTGGCGTCACCTCTTGGCTTGATTACTGTAAGCATATTTCTCTTAGTTTCACTTCTTCTTACAGTAGTGGGCTAAATAAAACTGGCCAGTAACTTGTTTGTGCTTCTTATTTGTTTAAAGTTGGAGATAGTTATTGCCGTTTGATATAAAGGTCTAACGGAAACACTCCTGATGTTATTACAGGGTATGGTTGCTACTATTCGCTTAGGATAACTAAGATAATAGCGGTGTCCCTTTTTATTCTCCGATAGTCCCATGTCCCGACACACCTGTGCTGTCTGTCTATCACTTTATGCAGGATCATCGCTATCCCCTAGTTAAGCAGCAGTAGCTTTTTATGGAGACTTTGGCGTAAAGTTGATGATGATGCATATTGTGCTACCATACTTACATGGTGTAGTGGTTGATTGTTAGCGGCTAGCTGATTGACAGAAGTAGCTTTATCATTAGTGATTAATACGCAAACTAACATAAAGAAGAAGTGAACTACCAAAAACAAAGGAATAAGAATGTGTCAGAGTGTGCTTAAGATAAAATTTTCAAATACTACCTCGAGCCACCTAAAAGTTAGTTTTAGTGGCTGTTCACTGACACTATTTAGACCCCAAAGCTTTATCTGGCTGAACACTTAGAATTGAGATGTGCAGTGTTTTAACTGTGTCACGCCCTAAGTCTTCTGCGGATGTTAGTGCTAAACAAGCTTTACTTCTATTGTGAATACTAGCACTACCTTTTGTTATTTAAACCCTCAGTATAAGTATCTTATCATGATCATCACCATTAGTTCTTTCTACCTATTACTTCTAATTAGTAATGTCTTTCTAATATGTTATGTTACTTCTTCCTTTTACTTTATCTTCTCCGTGTTTGCTTTCGATGCGTGTCTTTTAAACCTCTTTAGAGTTTTTGAGTGTTTGGATTTCCTCTATGATGCTGTTAACTATATTTGAAGGTTGTCAAAGTTAACTATTTGATTGTACGACTTGAAGGGTCTTATCCTTTTAACTGTTCTGATCGTTGGTCTTACTCTTTGGGTTCAGATGTTTATGTGTAACGGTTACCTTTGTGTTAAATTTTTACTCTTATGTGATTTATTAAGATATGTATGTCTTGTTAATGATTTAATGAATCAGAGACTACAATTTTTTTTTCTCAGAAAATTGGGGAAGCCGAGGCAAACAAGGAAAAAGATGTTGACTATCTCTCCTCAATAGAGGTGATTTTTCATAATTATTCTCTGTACCTTGACTCTACCTCTTAATTTTTTTTATCCTGTCGACACGAGGAGTATTATTGTTTTTTCTGCTTCCACATGCAGATTTTAGTTGTAGATCATGCAGATATAATCTCTATGCAGGTATGTCCCTCTGTTAGGCAGTGTTGGGTGATTTTGTTAGCTCTAACCACGTTCTGGACATTAGTATTATTTCTTCTTCTCTCTCTTTACCCTCATCATTAATATACGCAGAACTGGTCCTTCGCCAATACAGTTGTCGAACATCTTAATCTCTTGCCTCATAAGCAACATGGAGGTGACATCATGCGTATCAGACAATGGTAACCTCTCAATTGTTGACTTGTGCATTTCTCATTATTTCTTTTCGTAGAGCTTAATGAGTGGAAAGCTGACGAGTTCCTTCTGTGTACAGTTATTGCTTCAGTATGATTTTTGCAGTATTTAGTTTTTTACATATTGTGCAAGTATTTGATTATGCTACTGGGTTTGCCTTGCTTGTTTAGGTATTTGGATGCACATGCACAGTTTTACCGACAAACAATTATATTAAGCTCTTATTTGAATCCAGGTAATGGATTCTTTAGCTATCCAAGTCTAATCTAGAAGCTACTTGCATCAGATTTATTATCTTAATATTTATTATTATTGTGTTCAACACTAGTAAGATTAGTGAACTCATGCTTTGTTAGATTCTATGCATTACTTGTAAGAGGGTAGGGAAGGGATAAAGCCAGAATTGAAGGTCTTTAAGCTTTATATGATTGATTTGAAGATGTCGCATTCTTGTTGATGAATGTTATACAATTAAAGATTAGAATCTGAAGTTTTATGCCTTTTGTCTATCAGGATTTATCTTGTCATTCATTGCTGGATTTGTCTTTACATCTTATGAAATTTGAGGTTCGAACCCTTGTCTATGGAAGTGCCTTCTTTCGTTTAGATAATTTTAGTGGAGACCGTGAATTTTAAACATGAGCCTTTTATTCTATGTCCAAATATAATGAGATTTCATCTTTGACTTGAGATATAAGAGTATTTGCTTATTAAGGAGGTAAAAGTTTATAATGGGGTTGATGTAAGTTATGTGGGCTAAAGGTGTGTAAAAGTTGTTTTTCAAGTCTTGTGGTGGAAATAAGATTTTTAAGTGAGTTGGAGGGAAAGGATGTTGAGGTGCCTAACACTAGATGACTGGAATATAGTTGCTTCATGGTGAAAGGCTTGGATTGTGATGCGAGCTGTAGTTATGGCATATGGTGTCATGGTGAGAGGTTTTCTTAGAAATGAAACAAGAACTTATGTTGGTATAGATAAATAGAGATATCTAACATGATGTTTTAGTTGCCTCGCTGTTTGAAATGTTAAGACTTTGAAGTCATTAAGGAATTCTATAGGAACAGGATCTCGGCTGTTTAGCACAAATGTGAGTACAAAAATTAAGCCAATTAATCTATGTTGTTTCGGATGAGCAAACTACAAAGGGGGGGGTAATAACTTCTGGTATAGACTAAGACGAACAGGTAATTCAAACAATGCAAGAAAGTTTTGGGAGGAAAACCTTCCTAGGGCCAACAAGGGAAACGAGGGATCAATTCTAAGCCACAACTCCAAGTAAAAGTCTCCTGAAACCTTTACCCAATGATTATGGAATTGAGGAACTTTTGAACTGACTATATTATAGAACTTAGGACATTACCTTGAGCTCTAATGTCAGTTCAATCAGATGGTTTGATGTGAATGAGACTTTCAATATTTTTAGACTTCCTTTAAGAGTAAACTGCTCCATTAACAAAGACTACGACCAGTTATGCCTCCTAAAATCTAGCAAGGAACTTCATGTTCCATTGCAACTTCCACTCTTGACTGTCAACATGTAAACATGCAGATTTATTTCCTAGGATTCCATGTTTGATTTCCTAATCTAATACACGTACAAAAGATAACCGACTATCAATTGAAATTTCTCTCTTAAAATGTAGGTACATAATAGGTAATGACTCTAGGATGGTAATTGACGCCTAGTTCATAATAGGTTCCATGTACCTTCTGTTCCAACTTCCAACAGACTCAGTTCCAGGTCCCTTGGAAGAAATAAAATGACACATGACTTCCCTTGATGCACCAGATTTTTCATGTTGAGTCCGCACTCATTTTCATCTTTATTCTTGGTTATCCAACTTAGGAACAGCAAGAATGCTTCGGTCAACTCAGGAACAACAGTGATACTTCGTCTGATGTTGCTTCAAAGAATTTTCTCATGATCGCAAGTTCCAACTCTCAAACTATTTATGATCTTAAGTTTCAACTTTAAAACTTCTAAAGATGTTCCATTCAAGAACTTGCTTCTTATCCTTGACTTCTTCCAAATGTTTACAATTGTCCCCAGAACGTTCAGGGACTAACTTGCATTTACCTTATTTAAACAAAGATGATTACTTCTTGGAGTTTGCTTTGTCATCAATAAAACCATTAGGGGCAACATTTTACTCTACCTATCTCAACATATATCTGGAAGAAGAAAAGCAGTCATGGCCTATTTCAAAGATATCCCCTACATCTTTTAATTGCAAGATATTTGTCAACGAATATATTTTCTATTTTAAAATAAATAAGAAGTTCAAGCATTTCTAGTTATCAACATATGAGTCTAAGGTTATACATGAATATCTATAGTAATGGTAATAAGAATGGATTACTATAACTAACGTGGTAACAAATATTCGATGATGGATGCCACAGGTAATTTTCTTTCTGGTGGAACAACAAGTAAAAAGAATCCTATATAGTATGGCCTTTAGGTAACAGAACAATAAGTTTTACAGGTACATATTACTTCTTTTTCTCAGTCATTAGGAACCCACCTCATCCACTAGAGCTTCTATAAAGGAGGCCACCATATAAAAAGCTGTGGATTGAGTCTGCAGGGATCATTACCACACCAAGTTGCAAGGATTGTTTCCCTTAGTTGCATGGAACTAGTGATCCTCTGAGCTGTTCTTTTTTCCCATATACTGATATTTTTCTTGTCAAAAGCACACATGATAGTCTTTGTGCATGTGATATCTGATCATTTATCTAATCATGTGATGGTAATCTTAATTTTAACGCTATTTTGCAGACATAAATGCTTTGTTCAATCGCCATTGTCTTAACTTTCAAGGGAAGGTAGGGTCTTATTCCTCATAATTTAGCTTAATATCTCGAGTAACATGGATGTCATGCTCTGTTGCATAAAGCTTCCTTGTATTCAGAACGAAAAGAGTAACTGTTTTTGAAACGCACCTGATTTGATGTGACGCTTCCTCCTTCTGCAGCTGAGGTTGTCTTGTGAACACAAAGGTGTGTTGCCGAAAGTTATACTGGAAGTGAGACAGGTGTGTTTCTCTAACATAGAAGCTTCCGGCTCTCGCTTTTCTCCTATTGTGAAGTGATTGAGATTTTTCTGTGAATTTTAAGGAACTTGGTTTCCTTGCACATTCATCTTCTTCATTTCTTAGTTTCCTATAAGGCATTCTTCTGTTGTAGATTCTTAAGTTGTGGGCTGTTTTACTTGGTTGGCATCAATGCCAGGAGTATTCAGATTTCTGAGTGATTTGGTGAAGATTTTCTATTATTTAACAAGCTATAGATACTGAAGGAATATTGCCTGTCATTTCTACATGCAGCTTTTACAGCTTTCCACATTTCTTTGTAATGTTATGGTCAAATCAGGTTATTTATTGAAGACTGACTGTATTGTGGGGTGAGGCCCTCTGCTGGGCGATGACCAAAGTTACTTTTCCTCTGAACATATTTTTTTTAAATAATACTTCCTCCGTTCCATAATAAGTGAAACATAGGGATTGGGCACAAGATTTAATAAACATCACTTTCAAAAGCCAAAAAGTCATAAAATACCCTTTTCATTATCAAAAGGAGGAGAGAGAAAAGCAAACCACACAAGTTTGTGATGGGTATTCTTGTCATTTTATCACTTTCTTTTTTCCATTTAAGGTATGTTTCACTTATTTTAAAACGTTCTAAAATAGTAAGTGTTTCACTTATTATGGAACGGAGGAAGTAATTTACATTTTTTTTTTGAGGAAAATATAATTTACAACTAATAGTTTCTTTTATGCATCTTTAATGTTATAAATATGTTGTTTTGAGTATAAATATGTTTTATAATTGATTTTAAAGGTTTTTGGCACCAAAGGTGCGCCTTGCCTATGGGATGCGCATGCCTTCGCCTTGCGCCTCCCTGCGCTTTGCGCCTCGGTGCACATCGCTCCTTTTTAAACTCAGTGTTCAGGGACGACCAGTATACTTCAATCTGTTAGATATGTAATCATTGTCTTTTGTCTGTTGTATTTTGTTTAAAATGATATCATTGGGCTTAAAAGACATCATTCTTGGCAGCTTGCCTCATTTATATAGTTAGTTGGTCATTATAAAGCCTCCTTGACCTGGAGGTGGCTTAAGAGTTTAAGATAGACTAGTAAATGAAATGTATTCTTGGTGACACTTACATGAATTTATAATCATGACTTGTATGACTCGTGTATGCATCTATGCTTCATCAATTAACATATCGATGACTTGCCTTTTTCTGCAGTAGGGGTGCTAGATGGTTTGCACATGATTGGTATTCTAGTATATACATCAGCCTACTTGCTTACATATCTATTAGGTGCCTTGACAATTTTCATGCTTATCTTGTAGGTTTATGAGCGCTTTGATTCTGATTCCATAGCTGAAGATGACAGTGCTCGTTTGGATTACTTTATCAAAAAGGTTTGAATATTTCATATTCTGTAATCTTCATGATTTGCTATGCATATTTCTGAGGCATGCTTATTTGAAAAAAAAAACAGAAATTTTTAAGTAGGAAATGAGGGTGTAAGGGAGAGGTTATTTCTCCATTAAGGGGGCGTTTGGCTCCCACATTTTTGGAATCAGGTATGAGTTTGGAATCAACCAAACCCATACCTAACGTTTGTTTCAAAATTTTGTGGGACCTACCTTATAAATTCCAAGATATGGGGTCTCATACCCTTGGGGGTGGGGTGGGGGGTGGGTTTCAAATTCATACCTTGGAATCATTTTTTTATATTCATGAGTAAAGGTGACAACACCACCACCCAGCCAAGCGCCACCACCTCTTTTACACTCCCTTGACCATTTAAACTACTATTCTAAGACTAACACAAGAACGTAACAGTAATCCCCAACCAAATATGTTAATTTTTTTTTCTATATTCATGAGTAACAGGCGACAACACCACCACCCAGCCAAGCACACCAGTCCAACACCTCTTTTACACTCCCTTGACCATTTAAACTACTATCATAAGACTAACACAAAAAAGTGACAGTAATCCCCAACCAAACATGTTAAATTGCAAGTAAAATCCAACTTAAAACAGTTAAAATTTACTGTTTTCTCCTTCACCTTAGCTTATGAGCTATCACTCGTTTGTAGGAACAACTTCTATGTTTCACAGGATGAGAATTTTAACTTTTGGATGCACCAGATTTATGTCAATTGTGATGTAGAGTGAGAAGTGCACCACTAATGATGTGAACTGCAAATAGCTACTATGTTTAACAGGGTGAGAGGATAAATTTTTTGATGCCCTGGGTATATGTAAATTTTGATATTGAATGGAGAGTGTATCACTAATGATATGAAGATAATTGATTCAGTTGAGGGTGTAAGACTAGAGGTGTAGGCATGGATAAAGGTGGTCCAGAATTATGGAGAGTGTATCACTAATGTCATTTTCTGTTTCCAAAATACCCAGCCTTCGATTAAGTGGGGAGCCACATGCTCACATGTAAGGAAATCAACTGGACTCTCCAGTCATGAAAAGAATCGGAGAGGAGCTGGGTTCACTCAATTGGTTTGAATCATGGTGGACCAAAGAAGAGACATGATGTTAAGAAACTTTTTTTTTCCTTGTCAGGGTGGTGGTTGTTTGTCTGATTAGATGTGTATTTGGAATATGTTTGGGAATTGAGAACAATGCGACTAAGATTTTAATATGTCCTCTCGTTTTTGTGTGCTCTTTTTGGTGTATAAACATGTACAATATACTTGTATGAATTGCTCTTTTTCATCTCAGTCAGAAAGACCTTGTATAATCTTATCAAATTAAGGTTTCTGTTATAATTGCCTTTAGGCGATTAGAGATTTTAAATTTTCATAATGAAATCCTAGGTCTGAAATCTGTTATATTCTGCTAGAAGTGTTTTATTGAGCAGTATAGATTTCATTGAAATTTGATGTATGAGGGCGACTAGCATTGAAAAAGAACTTCGAGGAGGATGGGCAAAATTTTCAGGCATCAATTTTCTTTGTGCTTTTGTCAAAGCAGCTCAGTCTCTTTAATGCGCATATTCTACTATTTGAGTATAATACGAGCTTGATCTTCTTCTTGCAGGTATTTCCGAAGATAAAGGATTCTATCCAGGTATAATGATCTGCTTTGCACTAGATCTAGTGAATTGTCTGTAAACATCTGTACATGTAATTGCACCAAATGACGATGATGAAATTACCTACATCCTTTCGTTAAAATTGTTTTGCAGGGTGGAATCATGCTATTTATAAGTTCCTATTTCGAATTTGTCCGCATCCGGAATTTCTTGAAATCCCAAAATGCATCTTTCTGCCTGCTGGGCGAGTAAGTTATCTATATCATACTTCTGCCTTCAGATGTCGATTCTAATATGGATTTGGGTAGACCCAAATAAAAGTAATTGTAGATTAAAAGGGATAGATCCCAAGTCTAGCATGAATTGACAATTTCTTATCAATCTCAAAGAACAAGATGAACATAAATCACAGCAAACTTTTTGTTTCAACAAAACTGTAAGACAGCACAAAGCTCATCAATTTTCATAATCTCTACTCCAAAATAAAATAATGGAATGACCCTTTTATATAAGGTTATATGGAAAACATAAATGGTAAAAGAAACAAAATCCTAATCAAGTGTTGTGAGCTAAAAGCTTAACAATATTAAATTCAGAAAGTATTGATTGACACATAACCGTGGTCTATACTGAAAATTAATGCTCGACTGATCCTACTGGCACATGGGCTATTGTATAGATTAAAAGGCATAAGATAACCGTTTATAGTTTTAGCTTGTAAATTTATCCAAACCCAAATATCATAAAGCTCAACCAAATAATCAAGTTGTGAATTCTTCTTTTCTTCTTATTTTTCCCCTTTTTGAATTTTAGTTCGTCCTTGAATCAATTGTTCCTTAGTCAAACTTGGACTAACAACAAAAATGAAGTTCTGTACCAGGGGTACTTTTTGGCGTATAATAACAGTCAAAGGTGTATTGTGAACACTTTTTGTTAAGACTCTTTATTTTCCGTATAGGCACTAGTATCACATGGAACTAGATCAAATATATTAGAATGTTTTGCTTCAAATGGAAAAACAACTTAGACTATTTTGTGTTTCTTCCATAGTAGATAAAAATTGTTCTTCCTATGTAGTCTTTTGTTCTTAAGAATTTCCTTCTACTTTATTCTTTAATTAAATCAAAGTTCACATGATCATTAACTTGAGTAGAAGGGCATTTGCAGTTGTAGGTAAGGATGTTTAATTGGCCTTTAAAGTATCAGCTACTATTACTCTTTTGGTCATCCACCCAAGTACCATACATAAGTCGACATAAGTACGATACGATGTTTATCTATAGGGGTGATGTCACAAAGTACAGGATTCGCGAAATAACCCAAGGGGAAAAAGTAAGCATGACATGACGAGTTGTCTTGACGCCCTCATTTAATTGATGAAGGGTTAAGATGTTCCTTGGTCTCCAACCACTATGTCTCTAGTTCTCTACCATATGATCTGAAGCAACATCAGATATAGACTATAGTGGTCTCAGATTTGGCTAACCAAAAACAACTTTACCCAACACGAGACACCTTGAATGAATTTTAATCATGTCATTATTTTTTCTGGTCCCGCTGGTCGTAAATCTCAGCAGTGAAGCAATAATTTACACCTGCATAATTATTTTACGCAAATATGCAAAAGAATCCAATTCCAGAGTAGAAGTAATCATCAGCCCAAATAACAAATCAAAAAGCAATGAACAAGAAAGTTGTGCAACCAAGATCAATTAACATTTTAACTCTGTAGAACTACCCAAACCCAGATGTTATAAAGCTCAAGTGCTCAACCAAATGGTCCATTTTTGGAACGGTCTTTTGTGCCCATATCAGAGTCTTTCTAATTTAAAACATGATCTATATATGTGTTGATAGTTATATAAACAATATCTGGTGTGATGGTTAGGTATACAAAGCAAACAGATATTTCTCGTGCAAAAAATTGGTTCATCAATGGACAGCGAAAGATCATGCTCTACACTGAGAGATCCCATTTTTACCATCGTTACAAGGTAACTTCCATTTGTTGAGGGAATTAATTTGTGCAATACCAGATTTGCAGAGGCAATATTAGAAGGATCCCTGCCACTTGCTCAGTGCCGGAGAACATCATATAAGAAAAGGGACAAAGGATCTTAGCAGTCTTATTCTTTTCTATTTGGTGTCAAGCAAGGTTTCTTTTAGAATAGGTTCCTTGATCTTTGAATATACTCATTTCTGTTTTGAACATGTGATGTAGATCCGCGGGATCCAGAATCTAATTATTTATTCTCTTCCAGAGAGGAAGGAATTTTACCCTGAGGTCAGTATATCTTCAATAGATTTGAGGTTTCTTTCTTTTGTTTTTATTCAAGGTTATATTTTGTTGATATATCGTGCTTTGTCCGTCTTATGGAATCACCTTCACCCAGCCAAAACAAGACAAAAGAAACCTCCCTCATATTATTTATCTGGTATGTCTTTCAGGTTCTGAATATGCTTGAAGGATCTCATAACATGACCTGTACAATACTTTTCTCGCGCTTTGACCAGCTACGGGTAAACATCTTGCGTCTCCTTTTAGTCAAAATTTTGGGCATTCTGATATTACTTGTATGCTTCATTCAATATTTTATGTTTCGTGGATATAATGGTAGAGATGGTGATGGAAATGTTTACACCTGTTGTATGAACATGTTCAGCCATTTGCATATTGTTAAATCATACTCCCTCTGTTCCACATTATCTGTTTACTTAACTAACATTTCAAGTATTAGTGTTCATTTCAAAATGCCAAAACATTATACTGGTGAGCTCTAAGTACCGATTGGAAAACTACACAATTTAAGTAAAATGAACTTTTGCAACTTTTTAGTTTTTCGCCGATGTGATGAGGAAGGAGAGACAGAGAAACCACACACAAAAAACGGAGTCCTAAAATTATATAATGTACTGATGAGGAAAGTGTTTTAAGTTTCTTGTGAAACAGAGTATAATTTGTGTCATAATATTTAAAGACTTCTATTAAGAACCAAAGAGTGAAACTTGTAAATGTGTTCATAATTTTCAAAGATATTTGTAAAAATTATAAAATAAAAGGGTGTAGAATTTTCAGAAACATATAGTGTATGCAGGCCTTTAGTAAGACTGTGAGCTTGGATTTATGAGCGAAATATTTTCTTAGAGGCATAGAATATAGATACCGATTTTTCTATTGTGATGGCTTTGTGACAAATCTTTTGTTAGTTTCCCTGTTGGAATATTTCCAAATGTTGCTATTGGAGATAACATAACTTTATATGGACAACTAAAAGGAATAGAGAAGTATCAAAAGTAAGAGAGAAGCATAAAAAGTAAAGAGCAGAAGTTCAAAATGTATGAGAGACAAAGAGAAGTTCCAAAAAGTAAGAGAGAAGTTCAAAACAGCAAGTGAGATAGTGTTCTCATTGGGTTTGTCTTGATTTGCTTTCATATTGCCTTCAAAAACTACAATTAGTAACGAAGGGAGTATATATATATATATATATAGAGAGAGAGAGGCAGGATCACATGAGAATGCTCCTTACATGAGAAATGAGAGTGAATCTCAACCACACGATTGGATTAGAGTTACACCACTTGTTCATTAGAGTTATAGCCCCGAAAAAAATTCGAGCCCAAAAAAAAATTTATTTATTTCGAATTTTTTTTTTCTAATATTTTTTTTTTGGAGTTACATCACTTTTTCATTAGAGTTACATCGCTTGTTCATTAGAGTTATAGCGCGTAAAATTCATTCTCATTTCTCATGTAAGTATGCATTCTCATATGAACTTACTTCTATATATATATATATATATATATAGAGGTAGGATCCACTGAAAACTAACCTTAAGTTGAAAACTGAAAACCGGTCTCTTTGCTCATTTTACAGATTTTTGCTCATTTTATGTTTTTTGCTCATTTTATGTTTTTGCTCATTTTAAGAAACTTTTGCTCATTTTAAGAAACTTTTGCTCATTTTAGCAAATTTTCGCTCATTTTACTGAAGTTTTTGCTCATTTTATGTTTTTTGCTCATTTTATGTTTTCGCTCATTTTAAGAAACTTTTGCTCATTTTACAAATTTTTGCTCATTTTATGTTTTTTGCTCATTTCATATTTTTGCTCATTTTAACTCCTTTTTGCTCATTCTATCTTTTTGCTCATTTTGAAACTTTTTGCTCATTTTATGTTGCATTTTTGAGTTTCAGCATAAGGAGGGGTTTCACGTGATCCTATTCCTATATATAGGAATAGGATCACGTGAAAACCCCTCCTTATGCTGAAAATCAAAAATGCAACATAAAATGAGCAAAAAGTTTCTGAAAATGAGCAAAAAGATAGAATGAGCAAAAAGCTCTTAAAATGAGCAAAATTATAAAATGAGCAAAAAACATAAAATGAGCAAAAAATTGTAAAATGAGCAAAAGTTTCTTAAAATGAGCGAAATCATAAAATGAGCAAAAAAACATAAAATGAACAAAAGTTTGTAAAATGAGCAAAAACTTCGTAAAATGAGCGAAAGTTTGCTAAAATGAGCAAAACATGAAATGAGCAAAAAACATAAAATGAGCAAAAATCTCGCAAACCGAGCAAAAAGGCCGGTTTTCGGTTTCCTTTAAGGTTAGTTTTCGGTGGATCCTACCTCTATATATATATATATATATATATTATATACGGTTTTTTAACCAAGTACTCCGAGTTTTCAGAATATTCACCAGGTACCCTCGCACTTTTCAAAATTCATCAGGTATCACCGAGTTTTATGGTAATACATCAAAATACCCTTAATGACTAACGTCATTAACCCATCTAACCGTAATTAACCCCTCTAACCCTAATCCCCTAACCCTAACCCCTAATCTAATTCCTTAACCCTAACCACCCAACCACCACCCCTCCCCGCAGCCCCTACCCTCCCCTCCTCCACCCCCCGCAGCCCCCCACACATGTTGCTAACAACACTCTCCTATAATTATACACCCCCTCCGTGTCACAAAAGTAGTTATGCTTATCGATGTAAAACTTTGAACATCAATATTGAAATTATGTACTTCCTCCGTTTCATATTAATTGCAACACTTTCCATTTAGGGGTGTTTCAAAATAAATGCAACACTTTCCTTATTTGGTAAGTTTTGGAGGGTGAAAAGACAATATTACCCTTACTTTATAAAATTTGTTTTGATTACCTACACTAATCTACAATTAAATCAATTTCAACCTCCACCCATCTAACTTGCACCCACCACCCTTCTAACTTCTTCTCTTCTTCCACAACCACAACCCACCACAACCCAACTTCCACAACCAACAACCACGAGCACTCAAAACGCCGTCCTCTCTCTCTTTACCCTCCACTCAACCACTTCACCACCACTCTCATCTCCCTCGACTAAACCAACACCACCACCCAATTCACTTCGAAACCCTAAATCAATTCCCCACCCCCATTTTCTTCACCCTCCTCTCTCCTCTTTCATCGTCGGCGAAGAAGGTGAAGCCAAGAAGGTACGCGACGCGAAAAAGGTGAAGCGAAGAGATGCGAAGGAAGCGCGAGATCTGACGAAGAAGAACTGACGAACAAACCAAGCTAAGAACTGATGAAGAAGAAGATCTGACGAACGACGGAAGAACTGACGAAGAAGAAGATGCACGAACGAACGAAGACGAACGCGACCCTTCTCCTCTTTTCACTCTCCTTTGTTCTCCTTCTTTCTCTCTCCTTCGATCTCCTTCTTCTTCCTTCGCCTTTGATTTGTTTTTGGTTAGATCTTTCTATAATTTGGTTAGATCTTTCTATAATTTGGTTAGATTAGATCTGTTTTTTTTTTTTAATTTGCTCACATAGAAGATGAAGATCTTGGTGAATTTTCGTTAAATGGAAGATGGTGGTGGCGGGGTGGTTGTGGCGGATGTTGGCAGGGTGGTGGCGGGATAATTGTGGTGGTGGTGTTGGCGGGGTGGTTCTAGTGGTGATGTTGACGGGGTTGTTTTGGTGGTGATATTGGTGGGGTGGCGGCGGCCGCGGTGGTAGGGTGGTGATGGTGGAGGCTAGGTGTTGATATAATGTATTTATTGTATTATTAGTTAGTCTAATCACATACCCCTTCCCATCTAATTATACACTATTGAAAAATTGCCTAGGAGTCCGCAATCTGGAAAGTGTTACAATTAATATGAAACGGAGGAAGTATAATGTATATGTAATTATCAAAAGTTGATATTTCAAATATATATTTTTGAGACGAATCAAACAAGATTCCACGTGACTATATTTTTCCTTATTATTATTACTTCCTCCATAACATAATAATTGCAACAATTGGCTTCGGCACAAACTCCTGGGAAGAATTTCCTAATGAAGTATTAAGAGTATGATTAAGGTATTCAGCATGGAGGAGAGAGAAAATGAGGAAATATTAACCACCTCCTTCACCTACTGCCCACCACCACCTTCACTGCCCACCACCTACTGCTCACCACCACCTTCACTGCCCACCACCACCTGCCCATCACCCTTGAATCGAACACCATCACATTCCCCACGAAATTGAACACCATCCTTGAGTCGCACCATGAAACCGAACAACCGCACCACTCTTGAATTGAACACCACCTACTGACCAACCCCCACGAAATCCCCCCCCGCACAATTCGTCAACACGTTCACCATCCTAGAATTTGAAAGCCGGAATTTCTAAACCACCATGAAATTCGTCAACACCACCATGAATTTCAACCTAGAAGTTCAACAACCCGACCCCAACTCGGAATTTCAACAACCCAAAACCCATTTCGAACCCTAAAACCCCACGATTTCTATGGCTTCAATTTTACGCAAATTCAGATGCGATTTGATGGTTTGGTGGTTGGCGGTGAAGTGGTTGGTTGTGGTGGTGGATTTGGGCATAATTTGGTGGTTTTGGTGGTGGAAATAGGGTTGGCAGTTTTGGTGGTGGTGGTTGATGTTAAATTAGGGTGGAAATTATTAACTTTAATTGATTTGTGGTTAAACTATAATGATAATTTGGGATGTTCTAATTAGATTGTTATATGATTAAGTAATAGCATTTTTGTAATTCTGGCAAAATAAATACATAAAATGGAAAGTTTTCAATTGTTGCATTTTTTGTGTTACGTCCAAAATGGAAATTGGTGCGTTTTTTCGTTACAGAGGAAGTATTATCTTTAACATTGGCATTGTTCCTTATTATAAAGCACAAATGATGGTCAAAGTGGTGAACGCGAATGATGCCAACCTACAAAGTGCAACTATTTTTGTGAAATGGAGGGAGTATATGCTTCTCTCAACCCCTTTTGTTCTTCATGTAAGAAATGCGGGAAGAAATTATGATAAGTGGGACTCATTAGGTGGGAGATTTGAGGTAAATAATTATTTTAAAAATGGGCAGGTGGAATTAGTAAGGGTAAGACCCAAAAGTGGACCATTTGGGGTAAATTAGGGAAAAGTTTAGGCCATAAAAGAAAGATTCCAATCAAGAACAATAAAAAGAAATTTGTTAATACAGAGAGGAAAAACAAACAAAAACGGAGGGAGTAAAAACATTGTCTCGGATGTGTGTATGATTGCCATGTGGCATCTTCCTTCATGCAATGGGCCCTACATGCTTCATATCTTGCATTCCTCTTTTTCAATTTTTCATTTCTGAAAAGATTAAGCTTTCTGTTGACCGAGTAGGTCTCAAATCTCAATGCATGAATTTTAAGCCTGAAACTTTGGAATTCAACGAAAATTCATTAAAAGAAGAGTTTTAGTGAACAATATTTCCATAAGGTCTAAAAGTAACTCACTAGCACAAATCCGTCACACGACAACAATGATAATGCCAAAACCTTAATCTTTATAGGATGGAGTCGGTTGCATGAGTCAATATTACATCTTTGGTGGTTGTCGACATAGAGTAAATCAGTCATCACATTGTATTAATAATCCCCTAATGATAACTAAGTAGCCAAATCCTTCATGTTTTCTGCAGCTGGTTTGTCGCCTGGGCCCAATATCTTGTTGATGAATTTGAAATGTAGTTGTTATATTTTTTCTCACTCTGCTGCATGTTGATAAAATGATGTTATGTGATTTCTTTTTAGCTTGAGAGAGTTGTTGGAAGTGCTGCAGCAAAGAGGATGGCATCATCAGAAAAGAGCCTTTTTATCTTCAAATGAGAGGTTGTAGCTACTTGTTCTATAGCTATTGTGTGTACTGCATGTAGAGAATATATACTTTAGGTGCACTAGATTTTATTTATTTATTGGAGAGTGACATCCTTGTAATCACAGAAGATGTTCTGAATTGCATTTAGAATGCAGACAGCAGGCATGTAAAAGAAATTTTGAGTACAAATCATTTTTGTCCATTCATTCCCCCTATATAAAGAGTTGTGTGATGGAACAGAGTGGAATTTTGTGCGTAGGATAATAAAGTTCAGTCCTTTCCTTATACAGAGCAACTAGAATATTTTGAACAAGAAATCTACCTAAGTTCATGACCATATTTTAGTAATATGCAAACTCTAGAGCGTTACTGGCAAAGACACGAGTACCATCCCAGTACAAACAAGTATTACCTGGAGGTTTTGGGTTATGATTTCATCTTGCGTACTACTTCCTCCGTTCTTTTTCTATTGCAACAATGAAATTTTTACAATATTCACCTATCATTTTTTTATTGTCTATTATGATTTTTACGTAAGGAAAAATATAGTCATATAGGGTCTTATTAGATTCGTCTTGATATATATTTTCAAAATATCAAATTTTTATAATTTTTACTAAAATGTAATTAAAATATTGATAGTTAAATTTGTGTATGGCGTGAAAAGCTCAATTGTTGCAATAAAAAACGATGGAAGTACTTAGTCAGTTGCGGATATGGGGAAAATAGAGGGGTTAAGGCTTGAATCTTTAACCTCTTGTTTGATACATTTATATTCAACGGTTGTAAAATATTGGGAAAACCCATGGTGCACTATGCCACAATTTCTTGTAGTAGATGCAAAAAGGAAAAGAAAAGAGGAGCAACAATCCTATAATAGTTTTCTTATCACAAGATTTGAGAATGATTTAATTTGTCAAAAAGGGAAAGGTCATCCAAGCGCAGTAAAGGGTGTTTTATTTCTTAATTTAACTTGATTAAACTCTCAATAATCAACACATAATATTAAGCCTCCATGTTTGTTGCAATTAAAGAGTACAGATGCCCTCCATGACTTGGTCTTATGTATCTTTTATACAATAATTTTTTTTTTTGGGGGAGACTCTTTCATTTATTTCTATGTTATTGCCAAAAAACACTTTCATTTTTAACGGAGCCATGCAATGATATAATGACGAGGCTTAGAAAAGTTTCGAAAATTAAGTCTAAGGTAAAATACACTTCTTTATTCATAGGAATACCTGAAATATCCTCATAAAATACATTGTGGAACTTATCTATATATATATATATATATATAACCCAAAGTAAAAACACGTCACGTCGCTTACGTATCTTCCTACTCCCCCACACAATCAAATGTGACATCTATACTAATATATTAAAAGGCGTTTCTAAACAAGGAACGGTACCACGTGTCACTCTCTATTTAGGATTTTTTTAATCCATGTAATTCACATGCAATAAAAAAAATTAGAAAGTGCTTTGTATAAGGTTTGATCTCGTGACTTCAAGTTCATATATTAAAGTTTTAACCACTAAACCAAATCATATTTAGTGTTATCATTTTAAAGTAAAATATTAATAAATGAAAAATATCATTTCGAGGTGCGTAGCCCGAGCCTAAAAACTAGTTAAACAATAAAAATGTGTGTTAATCCATGTAATTCACATGCAATAAATAAATTTGAAAGTGCTTTGTATAAGGTTTTATCTCGTGACTTCAAGCTCATATATTAAAGTTTTAACCACTAAACCAAATCATATTTAGTGTTATTATTTTAAAGTAAAATATTAATAAATGAAAAATATCATTTCGCGTGGCGTAGCCCGAGCCTAAAAACTAGTTAAACAATAAAAATGTGTGTTTCAAGATTCGAACCGATGACCTCTCATTTGAGATACTAATGCACTAACCAACTACCAACCTCATGTTGGTCTTTATAGGAAAAAAATCATTTAAAGACAAGATATTATTTCTATTTTTTAAACAGTTAAATACAAATGCATATATTAATGCTCATTAAGCTAATGATAATGCTAAGAATAGCGTCTTCTACCTCTCAGTACTCTACTACACCATTAAATTACATCGATTATATTCTTACACATTAATCTAAAGTTCAAATACAAGATTATATTATATTCTTTGTAAGTAATTATATATTTATATATATATGTATTCTATATTTATATATATGTATTCTCTTGAAGTCGAGGGTTATATTGATGAATAATTCATATTATAATTTAATATGTAGAAAATTAAAAGGAATTGGAAGATCATTTCTAGAGCGCAATCAATACCTACAACTCTTTATTTCCACTTCTCTCAAGTTTTTGATTTAAGATTTCAAATGTACATTGGTAAATAATCCGGGGCGTATCGTCCGGAACAACAACTAGTTTAATATGTAAATCCTCTTTCGTTGGCTCTCTTCTAATTGTTAATATTAAATTTGACATAAATATGCTTTGAATCTCTTGTTTTAGGTAATTTTGCATAGCCATATATGATAAGATTTCACTCAAGGTTTGATTACTATGGTTTTATAAATTATTCAATTGTTTTCTGTCTTTTGACTACAAGTTTCTAATAGTATCTACCAATCTGAACTTTATATTTCCTTGATCAATCCATAGCCAATATATATGACATTTAAATCATCAACATTACATTCCATTGTTGGGAACTTGAAATTCTTGAACTCAAAACTGAAGATTGACATGTTGGAATTCAATTCCAAATCTAGTGTTTGAAAAATATAAGGAGTTACAAAGTTTAGAATTTCGATTCCATTGTTACAATCAGAAAGTTCATAGGAATTTGAAATCGACTTGCAAGTGAGCAATTCTCTTATACTTTTGCCGTTGCACAAGTAACCCCAAATTCACCTCGCTCTAACTCTTGATCTATTACTTTTCGCCAATTGATTATGTAGGAACGCTTGATATGACACAAGACGAATAAGACTTCTTCATGGAAGAGTAATTGGTGGTATCTTTGTCTCCTCTGGTTGTTGAATCAGTTTATCGAACAAATAGAAGAAATGAGAGAGGGATTTTGTCCGATATTTGAAACATCAAGCCCAAATTTGGAACTTAAAGTTCAGAATCTCAAACCCAAAGTCCAAAATATGAGATAAAAAATTGTAAGAATTAAGACACTAAAACTAAAGTCTAAGACTCGAGGTGCAAAATTTGAGACCCAAAGTACAAAACTAAGATAAAAAATTTAAATTAAAATATGAGACATATCCTTAGATTTGAAGCCTAATATCTCAAGCTTTTCGCACCAAATTGTTAGTACAGCCGCCTCATCCCATACATCTACATATTTTAGACTTTAGAGGGACGCTAACTACTAAATACAAATTTAATTTTCTTAATTATGCAACAAATTGATACTGTAACATTATATAATATCTACCCAAAGACTTTTAGGAATGTAATGTTCAACTTCTTTTTACTAATTTTCAAAAAATTGAAGAAAAATTCAGGTAAATTTTAGACTATGTGAAAAAATAGTTCAAACAAATTTAAAAGAACTCATAAGAAAATGAGATAATTACAAGAAAAAATTATGGATCATAAGATATTTTTACATATCTATATATATATATGTCTAAAACCCAAAGCAAACAATTGCCATGCTGCAACATGTTCTCCCCCTCCCAAGCAATTGACACAAATTAAACAATAAAATGTGTGTATCAAGACTCAAACCCACAATCTCTCCCTTGAGATTCAGATACACTAACCAACTAATTACAAGCGCATATTGATATTTTATTGTAAGTAGAAGTAATTATGCTTCTTAAGTTGACACATAAATTCGACTCCTACATTAATTGACCTCAAGTAAATGAGTAATATACTAATATGTTATCCCCGTGTTACAAGTTATTTTACCTATTAAGTTTCCGTTTACCATAATAGTGATAATAAAACATCAAATCAGCTTTGCTGCATATAAAAATCTCTAGTGGGACCACCAAACCTTAATTTATGCTTAGTACAAGATAAAAAACACATTATTACCTATCTGAAGGAGAAATTTGAGAAAAGTATATTGTAGTTAATTTCAATCAATTATAGGTAGGAACGGAAATGGAACGTGTCTTTATGACCCGAGAAATGATGTTAGAAACTTTGTCGTATCGAATCAACTAATTTAAAGGACCAATCCATTGTATAATGAGCTTGTGCATGGGTAACTATTTGTCTCAAATAGACACTTATAAACTTATATAGGAGTGATCTATTTAAGAACAAAAGTTACTCTTTAGACCTGGGTAACCTTTTGTCCTGAATGGGTCACTTTTACTTATATACAAGTGACTCATTTAAAGTAAACAACTATTCTTTGTTTAAAAATGACTCATTTTGACTTAAAAGAGTGACGCATTTTGCGAAAAGTGAATGATATCACAATAAATTTATTATACACCCGGTACTCAATAATAATTGAAAATTATAAAGCATTGGAGGTCGTCACGTGTCATCTAAATGTATACGCTGATATGGGGCCATGTAATTCAATTAATTTTATAAAAAAAATAAACGAATTATACGCAATGATTCGATTTGGGCTTTGCCCGGGGCAACAACTAGTTCTGATCTATTACATTTTACCAAAGTAATAACCAAAGGGATACATGTCAATCTCTGATTAAATTTTTTACTCGCCTAAAATAATTTCTTATTACTTTGAATCTTTTTATACAAGTTTGAGAAAAGACGGTTGCAACCATAACACATGTATGTTATACTTTTGACCAAGCTAAGCTTGGCTAAGTAGTAAGGAAAGAACCTTCCAACCTCAAGGTTGGGGTTCGATCCCCACGTAGGGGCACTTTGGGAGAGGGTTTCCCTTACCATCCCTCCACTCTCAAAGTGTATGTCCGCAAACGCAGTCGGGTTAAACCCGCGAGAGGTTCTTGCCCGAGGCCCTTCATCTTACCATGGATCCCTAGTGGGGGCCCAAAATAAAAAAATATATGTTATACTTTTGAAATATTTTCTTTAAAAAATAAATTATCTATAAATATATCTATAAATAAATATTTGTTGTTGAAAAGTATTTTAAAAAAATCAATTTTTTCACCATATACCCCGACAAATTGAAAAATTCACCGTATACCCTCAATGTTTCAAATATTCACCATATACCCCCGAGTTTTCTAAAACGTTCACCATATACCCTTTTGCTAACCGCCGTTAACTCACCGATTAGCTTTATTTACGATTTTGCCACCATTAACCACTAACCCTAAAATCCTAATACCTTAATCCTAACCCTAATCCTAATTATAACCCTAATCCTAAACCCTAACCCATCCTCCCCTCCCCCCAAACCCTAACCCACCCCACCCCACCACCCCCCCCTCCACCCCACCCTTGACCCCAACCCCCACCCCCCTCCCCTTCCCTCCCCCTCCCTCCACTCCACCACCGCAGCCCCTCCCCCACCCCCCTCTCCCTCCACCGCCGCCCGTCCCCCCACTGTAATCCCCCATAATTTTAAAGGATTTTATAAATATATTTTATCATTTATATATTTATATTTTAGTTGAAATGATGTTATTATTTAAAGAAGGTTGACTATCTTAAAAGTCAAATGAAATTATTTT
The DNA here is from genome assembly GCA_947648045.1 of Beta corolliflora. NCBI lineage: Eukaryota > Viridiplantae > Streptophyta > Magnoliopsida > Caryophyllales > Amaranthaceae > Beta > Beta corolliflora. Next base: position 114,594 of record CANSZD010004132.1, read on the forward strand.
AAGGATTTAAGGAAGTTGAAAATATTTTAATTAAGCATGCTTTGAAAAAGGTTTGAAATACGAATTTGATTTGGAAAAGAAGTCTAAGTGGACTTGAGGAACCCAAATTCTAAGTAGATTAGGAAAAGGAGTTATATTGATGCTAGGAGTTTTAATTTATCAATCCTAGTCGTCACCAAATTCTATTCAAGCTCAATCTCCTTTTCCTAGCCCCCAAAAAGAAAACCCTACTTATAAATACCTTGAGCCCAATTATTTTACCACACAAAGATTATTTTTCTCTCTCCTCTCTCAAAACTCACGGCACTCCTCCTCCCTTCCTCTTCAACGTGATTTTGGTGTTCTTCCTCTCAAGTTTTCTTTCTTCTTCTTCAAGTAACGCTTTCTTCTTCGCTAAGAAACGCCACCACCACCGTAGAACACCAGTGCCGCCGTCGCTGCTGCCGCCGCTGCTCTTCCTTGGCCGGCGCACCATCCCACTTCTCTCTTGTGTTGGTTTAATTCTTTTCTTCTTCCTCAAGTTTCCATTAAAGACTATGTTTTTATGCTTTATTTTAATGTTAATCATGATTATTGATTTTAATTTACTGTTTCAATAAATAATCTTGATTCATGTATATATTATATTATAAGAATAAAAATTCAGATTTATTTATTATTGTTAGATTGAAGTTTTAATCATTAAAGCATGGATTTTTAGGGTGTTAATTATTAGAAAACCATAGTAGCATATTATATACTATGAGATTGATTGAATTTATGATTTTAAGCATGTTTAAGTGGGTTTAAAGAAGGTTTCATGATTTTATAAGTTGCTGGAATTTCAGAAAGTATTTTATTTAGGGAGTTTTAAGAATTTTAATTACTAGTATGGTAGTACTATGCTAGGAATTAAAAGTAATTGGAGTTTTGGTAGAAAAAATCAACTTTTGAGTATGTTTAAAGGGGATTTTAAATATTTTAAAGTTGCTGTCTTTTTATTTAAGAGTATTGATTTTAGTTATATTTGATTTCTAGGCGGAGAGTATTCCGTAGGAGATTTTTAAAGGGGCTAAAGTGGTCGATCGACTAGTTTTACACAAGGTACGTACATACCTATGTGATGATTGAGATAATATCATGATTTTATGAAGAAGAATTAAGTAGTATCATGTATAGGAACTATGTTGAGTTCATGTATGATATTTATTATGTGGATTTTGCATGTTTATGCCTGTGTGCAAACATGTTGATTATAATAATTGATTTTGAGTAGAATATCATGTTTGTATGGAATATTGATGCAAACATGTTAATGGGATGGGAACTTTAATTATTAATTCACATGGGGGAATTAATATATTATTAAGATTGATTCATGATTATTCATGTGTTCCCTTACAAGTATTGTTTTCACTACTTTATGAGGACTGTGGGCCTTATTTGGTAAGTTGATAAGTATGCCTTTTAAAGGTAAGTTTGATTGTTGGCTAGGTTCAACAAATGAGAAAGTTAAGATTAAAAGAAAGTAAGTCTTGGATTGTAACTTGTGACCACTTATTAAATCCTAAGATAAAAGAAGTTCAATTGTGTATGTTGAATTGTTATTTCTGTATTGCTTGAATGTGTGTCATAACAAGTAATAATCAGAAGAACGTAAAGTGTAACAAGGATGGTTATAGACTTTAGGCGGGTGCACGTCTAGAGTTGGACATTAGGAGTTGGGGTACATGGTGAGCGAGCCATGGCTTTTTACGAGGAGATGGATTGATCCCCATCCCTTTTTCGGTTAGCAAAGGTTCCTCGATATCGCGGGTCATTTCGGAATACGTGGTAGCTCCCGTATTTCGTCTTCGTAATGAAGGCTTTAGTAGATAAGACAACTCAGGTCCAATAACTATTCCATTTGAGTAATAAAAAGATGTTTGGAGTTAGTTCAGTTAAAAGATGTCTGCAGAATGTTATATGATTATATTATTATTTATCCCTGCATGTTATTATTTAGTATCATGTTAGGTAAGTTTATTTATTACTATGTAGTACTCGGCTTTTTGATTACGTGTTTTGTTTGTATGTGTTGATCATGGCTTTGCCTTATTGATCCTGTGATGACCCAATTTTGGTGAGCGAGACTCTCTAGAGCATTGACATTTACAGGGTTCGCAGATGTAGCATCATTGGGAATGCGGGAATGGAGAGCTTGTGTAATTTAATTTGTCATGTTTCCGCATTAGTAGGAACGTATTTTAATAAGTTCGTTTGAGTAGACATTTAAAGATAATTGTTTTTGAAGTACTTAGTTATTTATTTATTTATGATAATAAAGTATGAAGTTCGATTAATTGTTTTCCGCCGCAAAATTCGAATAAGCCGATACGTTATCACACGGGCGATAATACTTGGGTAATTTCTAAGTTTTATATTATAAAGGTATTTACGAAAAGAGAGAATTATCGGGGTGTTACACCCACTTGCTCGTCGATTTCCCCCTCCCCTTCCCCTTCCCCTTCCCCTTCCCCGTCGATCTCCCCATTCCCCTTCCTGTCGATCTCCCGCTCCCCTCCCCCCTTCCCCGTCGAACAGTGGTCGTAGATCTCCCCCTCCCCCTCCCCCTTCCCCGTCGAGCAGGTTGGTCGTAGATCTACCCATCCCCCTCCCCCCTTCCCCGTCGAATTCGACTAGCCATAGATCTCCCCCTCCCCCTCCACTCATTTGCTTTCACCGACATTCCTCGGTGGTTCTTTCGCGTCCTTCTCTCTTGTCTTGGGAATTCGACGGGCATGGTCCTTTCGCGCCCTTCTTCTCTCTCTTGTCTTTGGGGAATTCGACGGGGAAGGGGGAGGGGGAGATCTTCGGCCACTGCTCGACGGGGAAGGGGGAGAGAGGAGGGAGATCGACGGGGAAGGGAAGGGGGAATCGACGGGAGGAAGGGGAAGGGGGGAGGGAGTGGGGACGGGCGGCGGCGGTAGAGAGGGAGGGGTGGGGGGAGGGGCTGCGGTGGTGGAGTGGAGGGGAGGGGAAAGGGAGGGGGGTGGGGGGTGGGGTGAGGTGGGGTGGAGGGAGAGGGGTGGTGGGGTTGGGTGGGTTAGGGTTTGGGGGGGGGAGGATGGGTTAGGGTTTGGGTAGGGTTAGAATTAGGGTTAGTATTAGGATTAGAATTAAGGATTAGGGGTTAATGATGCACATTTGTAAATAACATTAACTGCAACCTAACGTCCAGTTAGAAAAAGGGTGTTTGGTGAACATTTTCGGAAACTTAGGGGTATTTGGTGAATTTTTGAAACATTGAAGGTATATGGTGAATTTCTTGATTTGTCAGGGGTATATGGTGAATTTCTTGATTTGTCAGGGGTATATGGTGAAATAACCGTTAAAAAATTAATTAATCCTTTGCCCTCACAATTTTACCAAAGAGGAAGGGATAGAGCCAAAAATAAAGAAAAGAAAAAGAATCATAAAAAAGAAGTTTCTAACCCTAACCCTCCACTCCGTAGAAGCTGCACACACACACACACACACACACACACAATTTGCGCTAACCCTCGATTACAATGGATTTTCAATCTCTCTCTTCATTCATCGCATTTCACTTTTCTATCTAAAAACTCGACAAATCACCCCTCACAATTTCGTATTTCCATCATCACCTTACTTTTCTGAATTTCAGGAGCAGATAAGAAATTCAAGGATTTTTCGCCGAGATTCCAGAAATTTGAAGGTTTGTTTTCGACTAATTTTACTATTATAAGTTTTATGATTCAATATTTGTAGCTTACATGTAATTATTTGAGTTTGAATTTAGAATTTATTTGCTGATATACTGTATTTATTCACTGGTAAGCTCAAAAAAATTAAGGTTTTCGGGGTCGATATTGGTTATGGTGTTATTGTGATTCTTGCGATTTTTAATTAGCTATAAGTTTCTGCAAGTAATTGTGATGTTCTCAGTGTACAGTTGTGAAATTTTGCTATGAGTTTTAAGCTTTTGTTGGGAGGACACTTATGTAGCAGGTAATTGAATTAGTGAAACCTGAAAATTTGTGGTTTGCTATGTGTTTCTTGTGGGTACCTAACTTGATCCGTTTGTGCACATGCATGTGCTCTTTTTTGCAGTATCGGCGTTGTTCTTTGTATCGTATGTTGTAAGTAGTGTAACATTTATTATGCTGTTGAGCTTAATTTGTGGGGACTTCCCCTTTCTCATTTCTTGTTTGTGAATGTGATAACTGAATATGTCGATAGATGGACACTATCTTTGGCATTTTAGATGGGGGATTTGCTAGCTTGTTTATGTTTCTCTTTATTGGGCGTGAAGATTAAAATAATTGGGCAACTGTTCTTGTATTCTACTACCTCCGTTTCGCAATACATGCACCATTCCTATATGGCATACAAACCAAGGGTAAGGAGGGAGAGAATTGTGATTGGATTTCAAACCCATGTGATTATGTTTTAAAGGAGGGGAACATCCAAAAGAGGAAATGGTGCATGTATTGTGAACCATCCAAAGGAGGAAAATGGTGCATGTATTGTGAAGTGGAGGTAGTATTTCTTTTGTCTAAAGGGGGTGGGGTTTATTGTGAGATGAGGCAGGTTTTTTTGTTGGCGGTTTGGCAGTCTCTTTTCATGGTAGTTGTCATTGTGGTAATCGTCTCTGTGAGGATTGTTTGAGGATAGGGGAAGGCAGTGGAAAATGTTGTTTTCGAAGTAACGAGTGACAATAAGGGGCATCTTTTGCCGAATTTCCTGGGCTTGGTGGTGGAGGGGGGGTGGGGTTGGGCGCTTGGAGTCAGGGTATATGTTCAACAGACACCAGGAATGGGCTGCACTACTTCACCTTTTTTGTTTGGTTTTAATATTCTATAGGTTTGGGTAGATGCAGCAGAAGGGGGAGCCAAGGAGGTGGCCAGTGATGAAGCAGTATGGTAAATCCTGATATCTATTGTGAACTTGTTCCTTAGACAAATAGAAACAGAGCTGTCATGCAGGGATTTGAGTTTTTTTTTTCCCTTCCGGTTCCTTTCATGTGTTTGGAGGCTTGTGCACGCCTGGTAATGGGGGGGTTTGGGTGTGTTGATGGTATAGGTGAGGGGTAAGAAGGAAGACAAACGACTACTTGCCAAAGGGTTCTGTTATGAATATTAAGATATGAACTGCAATGGACCTAAATGCATAGTTCTCTTTCTATATTTTATTTGGTTCTCAGAGTCAATGAAACGCCTTATCAGGTTGCTCAAGTTTGTTGTCTTGCATTTTGTAGAGCTATCTCTTCTACAACAGGGAACAAGGAATTTGGCTGGACTTTTCGGCACTATAAGTTAGATGGCCAAGAAGAGAAACCCACTGGTTTTCTTGGACGTGTCTATTGATGGAGATCCTTATGAAAGGATGGTTTTTGAGGTACTATTTTGCCTGTAATGTAACGGAATATTGATGGGCTGGTCTTGATGACGTCTCTTATGTCTCTCCACCTTTTTCCCTTGTGATTCCTTTGAGAAGCATTTCCGCTATATGTTTCTCCACAATGTATTGTTTCAATTTTCCCGGTTCAGATTTTAGAGATATTAATTATATAATTCTTGGTTTGGACAGCTCTTTTCCGATGTAGTTCCAAAGACTGCAGAAAATTTCCGGGCATTATGTACAGGTAAACACTATTGATGAGTATGATGATTCATGAATCATGATAGTATTAATTTTCCACTGTTTCTTCCTTTTGATGTCGACTTTCTATTTGCTACTTGGAATCTTGGATGTTGGCTTCCCAAGTTCTCTGGACTAGTCTGTTAACATTTATTATGATTTTGCACATGCAATGCTGTGCCTTTGCCCTTTTTGATGTCTTTTATGCTTTTTGTGCTTTGTGGCCGGCTGTTTAATTGGTCTACACTCTATGTTTTGTCTATGCATCCAAATAAAGCAGCTAGCATTCCCATTGTTATTTCATTTCTATTTGATAGTTATTGCTGGAATTTGGGAGGTCATACAACTAGCGGTGGTTGGTCTCTTGCGTAATTTATCCATCTAAAAGCGGTGAGCCTCCCAGCTGTTGTGCCATTTCTTTTTGAGCTATTACTCGATATTGAGAGGTTTTGGTTGGTATGCTAGTAATATTAATACTTTGCTTCTGCAGTTTGTTGAACATGAACATGCTATATGTGATATGGTATTCTTTTGAAATTTGTGATGGCTTGTTGCTTGGGACTAGTGATTCTTGTACCGTGGAGTCATAAATCCACCATTTGTTCCTTTATATTGAAGTTAACAATTTTTGTATTTAGCACATAGATATTAGGGGAAAGGCTTATGCTAGGAAGTGGGATATTCATATTATCACTTTGAGTTGAAATGTAGTGGTGATGGCATCGTCCACTTTTATATCTGCTTCTCCATGTGTCAGCTTCCACCTCAGAAGAAAGTTTACAATTTTTCGTTACCTTTTTAGCGTAATTTGTGTCTAGTCATATATAATTTTGACTGCTTCCTTTGAACCTATATGCTATTAAATCTTTGAATCATTAAAAGTTATCCTTGAACTTTCAGGAGAGAAGGGAGTTGGCCCCAAGTTAGGGAAGCCCTTGCACTATAAAGGGACCTTTTTCCATCGGATAGTGAAGGGTTCCATGGCTCAGGTATGCTTCTTATCTCTTCCTTGTACCTTCTAGTCTTAGTTGTATTCTTACTCATCCCTCTGAAATAGTTTTCTGTCTGGACATAAGTTAGTAGTGTGGTCTTCCTTTTTCATTGGTCAGCTATCGTTGTTTATGCTGTAGGATACAGGGCTGATGATCACGCCTCCTTTTCTAATGATGTAGTTTTAAGGTTGTACTTGTTATGTTTTTATCCACTATGATTTAGTAAAGCTATTTGCTTTGCACCTAATTTTGTTTGGGCTTATTCTTTTCTGATTATTGATCATTTTCTTGTTCCTATTCCGTAGGGTGGCGATCTCCTCAGACAAGAGGGTACGTGCTCTGTCCACACTCAGTGTTTTTGTATCACGGCAGAACTGAACTAATATGTTTTTGTATGGATGTTTGCGGCACTGAATTTGGAATATTTTGATTGAGGTGGTTCAATTCATGGAAGTATTAGGAGATATTTTGGGGTGTTGTTGTGTATTCTTTTCTTTTCGCTTTTAGAAATTTAATGCTTCTAAGTTGTGGTGCTTTATGTTTTGAATCTAAACCGTAATGCCCTCATAATTATATTACTGGCTTGTTATTCTAATTGACTAATAAGATCTCTACGTGCTATAATTCTATACTTCCTCTGTTTCTCAATTCTTCATCGACTTTCTTTTCAAGGTTGTCTCAAAGTACTTCACCCACTTCCTTATATGGGTTGGGTCCATCTACTAGAAGGAAAAAGAATTAGATCAATCCTAATCTGATACCTAATACTACCTACTTAATGGCCCACTTAATACTCCCTCTATATTTGTGCCAAACCAAATGGATATAGTACGAGAGACGGAGGGATTATATGTTTGCATGGACATGCCAAACTGCTATGACTCCTTTATGCAACTGATGTATGAAAATAGGTTTTTATACTAATGTTGAATATCTCTATTTTATAAGTCAATCCTCTCTTGAGGAGTTTGGTGTCCATCTAAAGTACCTTAAATGCCTTTATTTGTTTATTTTTTTAAAATTTTGTTTAACAGTGAACATATCAATGACTATTGTACATGTTTTATAACTTGAAGCACGCATTGCGTGCATTTGAATCTAGTGAACGAAGAGGGGAGCAAAGATGGTGGATAAATTAAGTTTTCGAACTTAGTTTCTTTCTCGTGGATAATATAGAGAGATACTGAATACTGATTTGGATATACTTTGAGGCTATGTTTTTGTGTTTGCAAGCTTGATGTAACTTTTAAATCTGTATGTTGCAGGTTCAGCTGGGGAAAGTATATTTGGGGACAGATTTCCAGGTAAATATAGGCGGCAATTTTTGTAGCTCCGTTAATTTTTGCAACAAATTGAGTCTTGAAAAGCTGTACCTGGAAAAGTTTGTGTTGCTTGATCATATGCTTCTCCAGGGAGCAGATCATAAATATGTACTACTGAATGTAAGGTTGGGATTTTTCAGTCCGTTCAATTAGTGTGCTGACACGTTTAACCAATCTTATTAGATGGTGCAAGTTAGGTTAGGGTTTTCAATCCAAAATATGACTTTCGTATATGATGTTCTCAAGAGCTCTAATCTGTAAGCAAATCTTTTATCTCGTTCTTGATGCTGTGACGCATGCTCAGTTTTTGGGAATAACCACAAGTCCACAACAAATGGGTCCATTGGCGCATAGCCTCGTATGCCCAGGAAACTATAGGTCTAAGTGCGGTTAATTATTTAGTGTTTTCTGTATGGAGTATGGACCTGTAGTGCGTCCCTATGGATATTGTAGGAGAAGTGCTCTTAGAATTGTTGCACTGTAATCCACTTGATGTCGTGCATAGATGTTTAGAAGTGGAAAAAAATGTTATGGGTGGTGCCTTCTAATTTTTGGGTTATTGGGCTGGATTTGGTGTGTGCATTTTTTTTATGTACAGCGTGTGTGTGCTGTTGCATTTGGCTTTTTGGTTCGTTCCAGTACAGATTGACTCATTTTTTTTATATTTGTTTCAGATGAGTCACCAAAGCTCAAGCATGATGAACGTGGCCTCTTATCAATGTCAATTGCTGATCGTGATATTCGTGGATCTTTATTTAATCTTGTGTTCAAGGCTAATCAAAATCTTGACAGGTTACTTCCACCTCTAAACATATGATTTATAATGAATAGAATGTGAATTTTGCAGATGTTCGCCTTCATGTTCAAAATTATTGCTTTTGACTCATGATTGAACAAGGGAATATATTCTGTGGATTGCTTGTCCTTCGTTAGATAGGATGTAGAATATCTAGAATTGTACTTTGTACGAATCTCCTCATAGTTACATGCCTTAATGCTCATTTTCTTTATGACAGAAAGAACATTGTGTTTGGGAAGCTTGTGCATGGACACGAAGTACTGAAAAAAATTGAGGATGTGGGTGATGAAGATGGTTTTAAACCAGCTGTCACGGTTAAAATTTGCAACTCCGGTGAATTTAGTGCGAGTGGTAAGTACTACTTGATTTCCCTATTTATATGAGAGACAGAAAGTTTACTGAATTTCTATGTCATATTTTATTAGTTCTGGCTAGGATGTTTCAAGCTAATGTACTGACATGTTGATTTTGATCTCATTTTTTCTTTCCTTTTGATATCCTTTTGAATTCTTCTCTGTGACATGCAGAAAAGAAAAAACTTGGTAAGAAGCTGGGGAAGGAGGCGAGTTTCGATGTTAGCCATGAAACTCGACGCAAGGGGAAACATAAAAAATCTTCAAAAGATAGAAGAAAGAGAAGAAGAAAATACTATACATCTGATTCGAATGGCTCCTCTGATAGTGATTTGGATAGTACTGAGACTGATACTGATTCTGAAACTGATGCATCTTCAGATGTCAGCTCATCTAGTGATGACAGGCGAAAGAAGAGAAAAAGATCTTCTAAGCGAGACAAATACAAACGTGGAAAGCGTAGAGATAGGCGGCGTGATAAAAAGCGCAGAAGGCATGACAAGCGCTCAAGACGCAAGTCAAGAAGGTGATAAATAAATTACTGATGATTAGATTATGTTTCTTAATTCTTACTTTTAACTAAGTGAAATTTTTGTTGAATCTTGTGTGAGTTCAATTATTCTACATCCCCTATTAATTTACTGTTTGGCTTGTACGCTTCCTGTCTGATTGGTTAAACTTGTATTTGTTGCAAATTACTTTTTAGGAGGAATTTCTTGCTGGAGGTGATACACTCTGCATATGCATGCTTGAATATCTAGTTGTGTAGAAGGTTTCTTTAAGTGATGTTTTGTCTCGCTGCGGCGATGATGAATATAGAATCCATTTGTATTCCTTTGCCACAGATGTTAGGGAGATAACATCCAGCCTTCCCTTGCTTAGGAGATAGGGTGTTCTCTTTACTCTTTAAGTTAGGGGAATGGAATTTTAACTCGACGGTTCGATTATGGAACAGCCGCATATTTTGGAGTTGTCGTTTCGAGAAACATTGTTCTAGAACACCTATTTTAAAATCATCTCCGTGTAGCTTCGTGCATGACATAATGTTCACTTTCCGTGTAAGAACCGTTATATTTTTGTGTCAACCAGAATTTTGTCAGAATTGGCTAAAAAAGAGAGGAAAACATAACTACATTGCTACAAAATACACAACATGCACGCACGAAAGAAGGTAGACGAACGTGGAGAGGGCAGTCAAGTTGTTTAACTTATAGGAGCTGTGTTGATTTATTTGTATTAATGAAGGAGTAGGGCATTTTTGTTTTCCTTAATTTGTTTTCCTTAATTGATTGGGTTTGCTAGTTAGTTTTGATGAATTATTTGAAGAACACAAAATTTACTTATGTAGTCAATGGAACATGTATTTTTGAAATAATTATGTATACAAAACCAATCATATTATGCTAGGTTTGGTCATATTATGTCTAACAAATATGTCTAAAACCAAAAAAACGCATGAAATTTAAAACCCATTAGTGTAATATTTTTGAAAATTCACGCTGTTTTAGCTTGTGTTCTATTACAAATATCCATTACAAGTCACTTTCTGCAATATGCAGCTGTGTTTTCTTTCCCATGGTTATGGTGCATTTATTGTGCAAAAACTTCTGTTGATTTATTTTGAGATGTTTTCTTCCTTCTGTAATATGTACATGAATGGTTTTGCTCTGTGAATTAATCTTGTTCACTGTTTTCATCATTGTGTTGTTGAAGGGCATCTGATAGTCCGACTGACACTGATATTGAAAGTACTGAGGAGAGCTCTGAGGACGAGGACAATGCAAAGGATTTTGAGCAGAAACATAATGATGATTTGCATAAAAATGGTATTAAATCTTTCTCAAGCATTCCCACCTCCCACGCACACAAAAAAACCCGAAGGAAAACACTTATTATCGCTAAATCTGAATTGTTTTGTTTCTTGGACTGTTTTCTTGAGTAAAGCTTAATGTGTGAGAGTAATCGTTCCTTGTTGTGTACTATTTGTCTACCATCGATGTTCTGTATCTGATTCTGTGTTTTAAAGACTAGTTACAAGATATAATAAATGATTTTGTAATTGAGATTTTTTGGCAAGTTGATCCAACTGACTTTTTGTCTTTCATGAAACTTTGTATCTGAAAGAATAGTATTGATGCACATGTATATTCCATTACCCTAGTCTGATGTTTGCTGATAGCTATTATACTCCATCTGTCTTAAAATAAGCTTCATATATGATTTTTGCAGACTCTAAAATACCCATTTGGCCAATTTTCTCTTTAGTTACATACTATTAACTAAATTTTCGAAAAAGGCACGATTTTGAATATACGCATTGAGACACCTAATAAGATTTCAGAATGACTTTTTCTTATATATTGTTAAGAATTTATGGTCAAATTTTATGTGGTTTGACTTCGGAAAAATATACAAATGGGAAGTTAATTATGGGACAAGGAGTATGATCATTATAAAGTGCATCATTAGACTGGTTTCTTTTGGTTGTGGAATGCCCCATTTGTGGGAAAGAATTTATTTTGTAGTAATTGTCTCAAGCAAAATTGTATTAGCTGTGCGATAACCTGTAGCCATGTTATAATGCTTGCAAGACTGAGTGGCTGATTTTCCATTTTAATATTTTTTTCATCTTTATTGCTTTGATTAATTAGCTTTTGTATTAGGTTGGCCTTAAACTTTGACTGAATAAAGATATTTTTCTTGACCCTTGTGTTTGTATCAACTATCAAGCTGATATGAACTTCAGAGATTTGTCTTATATATGGAATTTAGTTGAACACTTGAATGTACTATCGCTTGTGGTTGGACCAAAGTATTGCCTGACAATTGGTTTAGCTGATTCTGCAATTTCATGTTTTTTTAAAGCATGAATAACTGGTATCTTCATAGAAGTACTGGTCACTGCTCCATGTTTTAGCATGCTTCACTGTGTCTAAAATTGCTTGTGGCTTTTGCAGCCGAGAATCATTCTCCTGTGGTTGAGAATGCTGCTGCCACTGTTAATAATCACAAAATAAGAGAAGGTTCGGATATGTTTGATGATGAGGAATTGGAATCTCCTAAGGAAAATGGAGGGAAGCAAACCAATGGCTATGAAAGAGATTTAAGATCTGACAGAAATGGAAACAGGCAACCTGATGTGGTAGAGGACCACCCAGGAAAATCTAGGTCTACATTAAATTCTTCTCATCTATCTAGTCTTTATGCTTACCAATTCTTGCTGGTATTTTATTGAAAGTTGATGAGCAGGAGCCGGAGTGCAAGTCCTAAAAAGGCTATGAGTAAGAGTATGAGTATCAGTCCCAGGAGTATGAGCAGGAGCCGGAGTGCAACGCCGCGAAGGAGTGTGAGCAGAAGCCCTAGTGTTAGTAAGAGTCCCCCACTAGCTGTACAGAGAAGTCGAAGTCTAAGCAGAAGTCCGCTGAGGAGTGCGAGCCAAAGCCCTGCTAGAAGCCCAGATAGAAGTGATAGTGGAAGTCCACCAAGAATTCGTCCGCGAAGAAATGCCAGTGTAAGCCCAGTCACGTCTCCACCTCGAAGAAGTCCCAGTGGGAGCTATCCAGGAGGCTCATCTCGGAGATCAATTGGTAGAAGCCCTGGAAGAGTTGGCAGGAGCCCTGTACGTCCTTCCCGTAGAAGTGCGAGCCCCGTAAAATCTTCTCATAGAAGTATAAGTAGAAGCTCAGGTCGGCCCTCATCAAGAAGAGTTGCTAGTCGTAGTCCAATTAGGTCTCCAAGACGGAGCTATCGTCGCAGTCTCTCTAGAAGTCCTGGCCGTCGAAGCCCTCCCTCCATTCGCCGTAGGAGTATGTCAAGAAGTGCTTCCCCTGACGGTTCACCCAAACGTATTAGAAGAGGTAGAGGTTTCAGTGACAGATTCTCCTATGCTCGAAAATACAGGACCCCCTCTCCTGAACGTTATCGATATGGTGGTCGTGACAGGTACTTCTTAGTGCTACCTCTGATGTGAACCTTTCTGATTGGTCTGCAATTCTTAAATATCAATTATTTCATACTTGTTTACATTTTAGATATCCCAGTTACAGGAGATACTCGATCGTTCTCCAAGGCATTATCGGAGCCCAAGAAGGTCACCTATACGGTATGCAGTGTTTTTTTATTGTTATGTTAGATATTCTTACTTGTTTGGTGTGGTGTATTTTCCAAAAATGTGATTATAATACTTCCTATGCTCTTGGCTAGTTAGTCTGTTCAAATTTCAGATTCTTTGAATAGTTTAATATTATATAGTCTTTTTTTTGGGAGTTTTTAGTGATCCTGACTGAAGAACCTGTAAATCTTTTGTAGTTGATAAACTTGGGTGGGTGTGAGAATTCAGTCCCTATATGCAGCCTATTTGTTATGATTATGTGTCAGTGCAAATTGCTAACTGCCATATGGATTGGTGAAATGTCAAAAGGGGGTCATTTTTGTATTTTGCGTATTTACTATGTGAGGCTAGCGGGAATCTTGACAAAAATAAACTGAAGTGATGAAAAAACGCACGCAGTTGTATTAAGTTCATATATATCTTGTGAAAAGATATTGGCTTAGATTTTTTCCTTTCATTAAAGAAAACAAAGATAAGATCTGTAAAGCAGTTGCATTTACTAAGAACTGTTTTAGTAATCATGATTTGAAATATGAAATCATACCAGGATTATGCCCCCTTTTGTAAAGGTGAACAAGATCATCTGTGTTGTGGAATTGGACTGGTTCCCTGAAGGTAGTACAGGGCAGAACATTAGGGGTCGTTGATTACAAAAAAAAGCAAAGCAAAGGAATCAAGAAAGAGCGAGGAAAGAAGAGGAGTTAACAAGCCATTCTCAAACCAATGTGCTTTAAGAAACTAAATAAAGGCGAATCTATGCATTCCAAAGTAAAAAGAAAGTCACTACCTTTTGCCTTACCACCTCCTTACCTTCCTTTCTCACACATCCACTGGCCATCCAGACTTCGCCCTTTGCTAGCTCTTCCTCAGTATCGCCTATTCAATACACACCCACCACTATTGCAGAAGGGACTTGAATTGACCTTTGGTTATCACGAACCAATGGTCTTACCACAAAAGTCCATGATATAGGTCCTAATTTGTTGGAAAAAGAATTTGAGAGAAAATGGAGCAGATTATGAGTTTTTTTCTTAAATACTTTTATACTATTATTATTATTATTATTATTATTAGTTGTCACGTTTTTTTTTTTTTTTTCTTTTTCTTGTTGTTACATCGTTGTTTTTCTTTCTTTTACTTTTTTTATTGTGCTAAGGGCTTAAGGCAGTTCTGTGTTTTGGAGGCATTGTCGTGGTGCTTTTGGGCCAAGGGGAGTAGGGGGTTGGTGGTCTGGGTTTGTATAATGGGAGAAGACGGTGTTGGAGGTGGGGGTGGCTAGTGAGGATGGTCCCCTGGGGTTCTAGCCATCATGTGTTTGGGGGGTTGTTTTAGCGATTTATTGTGGCTGAGATAAGGGCATTATGGTTGAGGTAACAGTTGGAGCTGGTGGTTGTTGGGTGCTGTTATGTGAGTGAAATCCTGAATTGGGGGAATTGAATTCCTAAGGGAAGGTAGGGGAATCAAGAAGAGGAATTTTGGGGGATCCATTTTAGGAAAAAAGAAGAATGGGAAAATGGAACCAAGCATTAAGAAGGGGAAAAAGAGCTGTTATTTTTGTTTGCCTATCTTGAAGACTGGAAACTAAGCACCCCCTTTTGTAAACCTCATGGTGGTGGGGGCCTGGGTGGTGGGGACTGGAGCTGACAATTTGAGGCTAAATACTAAATCTTATGCGAGAGTACAAACCTTTGTAAGCTCTGTTATCTTAGTGTGAAGTTGTTCACTCTATATTGGGTGCAATGTGACTGATATATTCGTAGGAGTGGAAGTCTTCTGTTGAAGATTCAACTTGTTCATAAGGTCGGTGAGTACATTTTCCTATTCATCTAACCTAGTTATTGTTAAGTTAGGCTATGTGGGGGTTCTGGAAGTTGCATTTAGGTCATGCTCCAACATGAATCCCTGCATACACACCCAAGGAAGGGCAGTCTCTGTGGCTAGTAACCTTCTGCAATTCAAGTTTCTTCTCTGGCAATCTGCTCTGTAATGTTATATCATATATGATATACTTTGGTTTATTTTGCAGATACAGAAGAAGAAGAAGCAGGACAAGAAGTCCTAGTGTCTCTCGAAGTCCTCCCTATCGTCGCCATCGCTATACTCGGAGTCCCATTCGTAGTCGTTCTCCAAGTGATCCTCCCAGATATCGCGCATCTCCTCGTGCCGAGAAGCGGGTGTCATCTAGTCGAAGTAGGAGCAGGAGTGCATCAGTCTCAGGGTCCTCTAGAGGCTCCCCACCTCCAAAAAGAGCTAGCAGGGATAAGTCTAGGTCTAGGTCATCATCTGGCAGTCCACCAGGGAAGAAGGGCTTAGTATCTTACGGAGATGGTTCTGCTGAGGCCAGCCCAAGGTAGAATAGTAGCTTTGGTTCTGTGCACTTATTCCTGCTATATGATAGTTGCCTGGTTGGAGGGTGTGGCCTAATGCACATTGATGGGGTTATGCCCTTTTGTTTGAAATTACGTTTTGCAGAAAGCTATTTGTGGGATAGTAGTTCTTGTTTGTTTAGTGTACGTCGAATAATAGATTTTACCAGGAGCTGGTCTTAGTTATGGTAGTAGATACTGTTTGACGCTGTCCTGTATCGGTAAATTATAATTTTGCAGACGATGTATGAAGTTTTAGGTGTTTTCTCTTTTATTCAACCATTCTCATTTCACTTAACTTGCAACTTTTTGGTTTTTGGGGTTAATTTATGGTGTAAGAATTTCCCAGGTTAGCTATTCCTCATTTTTTTTTTTTTTTATGTTTTGAAGGCAGTCTCTTTCTTTTTTTTTGATTAAACATCAACCATGTTATGACAAATGTTTTGAAAAAAATTGAAATTTGTTTCATTCGAAGAGAAAAATATGTACTTCTCCGATATGAAATAAATGAAACAGCTTTCCAAAAAATTACAGTATAATGAAGTGTTTCGTTTTTTTTGAAACGGAGAAAGTATGTAGAAATTCCATTAGTATAAAGGACGTATATTCTCATAAAAGGATGACTTTGATATATAATCAATTTTTTTACATAATATAATTTTTGAAGTACATATATTGTTAATATAAAGTGTTGAACCCACCATTCCACTGCACTCTTTTTACTTATATGAAAATTAATGATGACATGATGGGTTTTTTTTTGATGAAAATCAAGGGTTAAACTACAATGTTAAATGCTTAATAAGAACAAAATGACTTCTATTCTTCATTTTATTGACATTTCTATTCAAATTGATACCATTAATAAATTGATAAAAAGTATTGCTCTACACTCACCAAGTATAAGACATATAACAATAGGGGGGCATATGGCAAACTAACTAGTTAAATTCACAAAACATGTAAGATTCTTGTCTAATATTCTTATTAAATAAAGCAAATATGTGATCCTTTTCAACACGTTTTGCTAGATTCTTGTCTAATTGTCTAATTATGGTCCCCTTGGGCCCTTAATGATCACATTAGTTGAAATTTGGAGATAATTAGTGCACTAATGCATGGTTCAAAATTAGTATTACCTATAATCAGGGACCTAATGACACCATTGAAGAGTTACTCAAATTCTAAGATTATATGTATGGCAATTGGAGGTACACCTGGATCATGGGTTGAGCATCCATGGTTTAATTAATCGCAATTAATGCCCTCAAAATATTCCATGGATATCAACTCCATTTTGACCTATGTTAAATAAACTAATTCTTCAATTAATCTGATAGAGTTAATTAACGGTATAAATAGATTAATTTTTTAGACAGTGGAGAAGAGAGAATCAGAGATTTGACTTTTCTTTCAAGTACTTTATATTACTTGAGCTGTATTATACTATAAAAA